>JARQOC010000012.1:32105253-32684730 GCA_033576535.1 Allobates femoralis
AACTGGAAGATCATGTCCTGTAAGATGAGGATTGAACAGCTAAAGCAAAGCATCTGGAATGGGAAAGAGGAGATGACAAAGAGTAAGTTGACTCCTGCTGTCCTGAATGCAGTCTTTTTGTCGATTTTAATAAAAAAATTTAAAAAAAAAACAACTTAATTTAAAGGGGTATTCCATGATAAGAATATTGATGGCCTCTCAACGCTCCAGTACCAGTAGACTGCACATTATAAACCATAAATCAAGCCTTGCAGCCCATTAAAGCTGATCAGCGTGGGGTGATGGGAGTTGGACCCTCGTAAATGTAAAGGGGTTGTCTCGCAAAAGACATTCATTGTAATAAGTGTCTGATGGATGTGGCTCCCACCTCTTGGACCTGCAATATTTCCAGAATTGTGGCTGCCTTTTTCTCCGTTCCGGCTGACGTCTACAACCAGTGAGAGGAGAGGAGGTGGCTCGTGCTCCAGCTCTCTCCATGAATTACCATGAGAGTCCCCATTCAGACTTCATTTCTTGACCCCTCTCTGCTTGCTGGTGGTTAGAAGTTCTTGTCATAATTGCATGGGTGCAGGGATAATGTCAGACTGTGGTTACCTGGCTGTCTGTCCGTCTGTAATCGCGTGTGTCCGGCTTACTTTCATTTCTCCAGACACCGCGCACACAATGCAAACATACCTGGAGTAAAGTTCTTACAGCTCAGAAGCCTGGAGGGGGGAGGTCACAAGAAGTCTCTTGTTCTTCATTCTTGGCCCCTTTTAATCTTTGACTTAGAATGACTACTTACTGACAGACACTTCAACTTGTGAAAGTTTCCCTGTCTGATGAACCAGTGCAAAATGCTTCTATATAAATCAACATGAATTGAAGCTGAGATTTAACTCAAATGTTTATCAAGTCATTGATGGTGTGATTGATTAAGTTTGAGGGAAATTGCCTGTCGAGCCAACAGTTCTGAGGGGATCTCTGGAGAAATCAAGTTATTTATCCATGAGATAGGGTATAACGTGGTATTTGAGTCAGTGTCTGACTGCTCAGACCCGCACTGATCATCAAGACCGTAAGAATGGCGTGACAGTGCACATACTCAGCTGCCATTCCATCCATTCCCTGTGGGGTCACCAAGCCCTGTGTTCAGCTACAGAATGATTGGCGTGGTGGTCGAGCGTGTGCACTGGCGCTTTGTGATGGACATAAGTTCCTTATTATTCTGATGGTTGCAGGACCCCGATGGATCAATAAATTGTCACCTATTCTGCTTCCTATGCCATTCTTTGAGGTATGTGCAGAAATAAGATACAAAAAAATCATTAAGGAGCAGGCGACGCATGTTTTCTGTATTGATCCTTGCTAGAAATGATGGGCTGCTTTAACATCTGCGATATTTGCAAATATGGCAGATCAGGCAAACGTTAACCTTTAAACTTCAGGTTTACCTGATATGCCGTTTTGCAAATTCCGCCTTTTTTTTTTTTTTTGGGGGGGGGAAAGAGCAGATGTGGCGCACATGCGCCGAGTTTGCGATTTTTCTAATGTATTGTAAGGGGACCTCCGGACATGCGCAGAGACTCACATTTTCCCTGCGATCCTGAATTTCCGGTACCAGAGGAAAAACGCTGCTAGCAGTGGGTTTCGTCCGGTTCCGAAAGTGCCGGATAACTATCAAAAATGTAAATCTCTGCACTTGTCTGGTGGTCAAATTACAATACATTAGCACAAGCGCAACCTTGCCGCAAGTGTGCCGCATTGCATTTTTGCAATAACGGCAGATTTTTGCCAGTTTTGCAAAAACGCAGATGTGAAAGCACCCTTACTCCAGTTGGGGACTAGAGTAACATTTCTGGATTAAGGAATGCCAGTTTTGATAAATTAGATGGGTGGTAATTGCTGTGCTCCGTTCCACATTGGCACCTCCCCAGCTTTGCACAGTTAGAAAAAAATCTGAAAACGTCAAGTCTCAAATTGTGCAAGTATTTGTGACTTTTCAAAGCATTTTCTGCTGTGAATATTTTGATGAATCCAGGACCTTTGTTCTGTCTGCAGTAGGATTAATATACTGAGAGGAGAGGCTTCTGCTGCAGCCAGTTGTCTCACACTCACACACCAGACGAAGAGAGAGGCTGCACTTCTACGAACCACGTAGAAGACTTCATTATAGATTTCTCAGTTTTTTTTAACGGCAATATGATGCAGGATATGAGCCATGTATAGAGCGGGTTCAGTAGCTGATCCTGGCTGAATTATACAATAGTCTTTTAATAAAGTAGCAGATATCAGCATAGCATGCCACTAACAATTCCATCTCCCCATCACAGCAACTGGATTATGGGATGTCGGTGGGTTACAAAGTAACCTGGAAGGCTGGATAAGGCCCCTGTCACCAACATCGCTGATAAGGAGACAGTTACTTCAGTATTGTAGGATATAGTGAAAATCCCAGTACAATACAAGCAATCAAACATTCACAGGGACACATAAGGGCTATAAAGTAAAGTTTAAAGTTAATATACTTTAAACATTCCTTTTTAAAACCAATTGAAAGAAAAATGTTTGATAACATTGTAGTTTTTCAATTGCTGCATCACCCCCAAAATATGCAATTTATAGAATAAATATATAATATATACACACATACATACATACATACATACATACAGGGTGGGCCATCTATATGGATACACCTAAATAAAATGGGTGTGTATGGTGATATCAACTTTAAATAACTCATGAAAGAATAAAGTTGCGTTAAAACCAAGCACACCGCTGTTTTTTGTATGAAATTCTCAATATGTTTGATGTGTCACATGACCCTCTTCCCATTGAAAAAAATTAAGTTGGATCCAAAATGGCTGACTTCAAAATGTCCGCCATGGTCACCACCCATCTGGAAAAGTTTTCCCACTTCCATTTGCTAATGTGCCACAAACTGGAAGTTGATATCATCAACCATTCCCATTTTATGTGTATCCATATAGATGGCCGTGTGTGTGTGTGTGTGTGTGTGTGTGTGGCTACAGCTCCATCGACTATCAGGGGCACTAACCGTAGCTCCTCTGGCGGTCGCCTAGTCGTAACTAAACTCTGTACAACCAACAAGACATTATTTACATTTATCACATCAGCAGAACCTTAAGACGACCCTTATAGACCCGGTCTGGTTCATATGCCGCCTGGCATTATCTGCACTTCACATTTACATATAATACATAAACACATATCAACAGGAACATCATAGACCTCACAGTCTGTCCCCAATGGCGGTTATGCCTGCCCGGCATTATTCACACGGTTATACATCATGCATGCCACTTTTATAAAAACCATTAAGTCACCCGTTTATACGTCATACATGGCACTTTCATATAAACCATTTGATGCACACTTATCAACGGGACCTTTGTGACTCTCAAGTCAGTCCCAATGGGGCTATGACCGCCTGGCATTATTCACAGCCTTACAGTCCATCATAACACATCTATGGACCCTGGCCTGTTGCAAGACATGTACATACTCATACACATCGTCCATCATAACACATCCATGGACTACAGCCTATATGGGTTCAGACCAGGGTTGAGCAAACCTGAGTTACTGGGTAAACCAAGCGTCTCCAAGGCCTCCTCACCATGTGTTTCCAGGACGCCAGCCGCCACCAAATCTACATACCAGGCAGGTTTCCAGGTCCACAGCTGTACCCCTCCACGTCCAAGTGAGCACCCTTCATGTTCGGCCAGGGTTCCCCAACTCCAGGAGCCATCTTAACCCGCTGTCTGGCCACAGGCTCTCACACATTCGTCAGAGGGACAGGTGCGCCCGAATGGCCCCACATCCCAAAGGGACGAGATTCCTCTGACCTACATCCTCACATCTTTGGGGTCCATATAGTTCTACCTCTCGCACAGCACTGGGCAGCTTCATATCCTGCCAGCCACACCCACACCCAGGACTCGGTGAGTAATCAGCACCTCTCGGCCACAGACCTAGCTGCAGTTAACCCCGTGTGTACAACTACAAAGCTAACACACACTTAACCCTATGTGTACTGCTAGATCAAGGTCAAGCAATCACCCAGATTGCAGCAGGCCATGTGAGTGATACCAGCCACGTGCTATATATATAAAAGTTTGGGGTCATTTTGAAGTTATCTTATTTTTGAAAGAAAAGCACATTTTTTTCAAATGAATTTTAACATTAAATAAATCAGAAATACACTATACATTGTTAATGTGGTAAATTCCTATTCTAGTTGCAGACGTCTGGTTTTTAATGCAATATCTACTACATGGGTGTATAGAAGCCCATTTCCAACAACGACCACTCCAGTGTTTTAATGGTACATTGTGTTTAATAAATGTGTAAGAAGACTAATGGATGTTTAGAAAACCCTTGCACAAAAATGTTAGCACAGCTGAAAACTGTTTGGCTGATTAGAGACGCTATAAAATTGACCTTCCTTTGAGCTAGTTGAGAATCTGGAGCATTACATTTGTTTCTTCTATGAAACTCTCGAAATGGCCAGAAAAAGAGAGCTTTCATGTGAAACTCGACAGTCTATTCTTTTTCTTAGAAATGAAGGCTATTCCATGCGAGAGGTTGCCAAGCAACTGAAGATTTCCTATAACTGTGTGTACTACTCCCTTCAGAGGAGAGCACAAACAGGCTCTAACCAGAGTAGAAAGAGAAGTGGGAGGCCCCGCTACACAACTGAGCAACTAGACAAGTACATTAGAGTCTCTAGTTTGGGAAATCGACACCTCACAGCTCCTCATCTGGCAACTTCAGTAAATGGTACCCGCAAAATGCCAGTGTCAAGGTCTACAGTGAAGAGGCGACTCCGAGATGCTGGCCTTCAAGGCAGAGAGCAGGGGCGGACCTACCGCATGTGCGGCCACTGCAATGAACCTGGGCCCCGAGCGGTAGGGGGCTACCAAGGTCTAGCTATCTGTCCACATGACTAATGTGCATGCTAAGTTTTGATGCTGACCCTGGTAGTTGGAGCGCGGCATATGTGGCTCTGTGTCACCCCCTAAGTGCTGTGATCTTACCAGTCACAGCATTTAGGGTCCAGGGAGAGGGAGTGCAGTCTTGTACCTCTCTCCGTGGTGATCAGCTCATCGTAATGAGCTGATCACCATAGTAACATGATGTTGCCATGGCAACCTGATCATGTGATCTTTGAGACTTGAGTTTGCCATATTGATGGTGCACTGTATGGCAATGATCTGCCATACAGTGGACCTTGACTGTGACCCCAGAGACTACACCAAGGGATCAAGTGTCCTATTGCTGTAGTCTCTGGGGTCACAGTCATGGTGTACTGTATGGCAGATCATTGCCATAAAGTGCACAATCAGTGTAACTACAGAGACTGCAGGAAGAGGACACTAGATCCCTTGCTGCAGTCTCTGGATGTAGTAGAGACGATCAAGTGTCGTGGGACCATGTTTGTGGACTACATCGGAGGGTAGGTATGGAGTAATAAAGATGGAGTCTCAATTTGTGTTTGTTTTTTGTTTTATTTTTTTTTTCCTAATAAAAATATTTTTCTCTGTGTGGTGTTTATTTTATTTTTTGCTATTTACTAGAGATTCCTAATGGCTGGGTCTAACATTGGCCCGACATTATGAATCTCGGGCTTAGTGCCAGGTGCCAATAAAAAAGCTGGCATTAACCCCTTTATTACCATATTTGCCACCGGCACCAGAGCAACTGGAAGAGTCTGGGTACAGCGCCAGAAAATGACGCTTCAATGAATTCGCCATATTCTGGGGCGGCTGAGAGCTGCAATTCGCAGCATGAGGGGCCCAGAATGCTTGGGCCTCTCCATGCTGAGAATTCCAGTTGCCTTGTTGTACCTGGCAGTACCAAAAATACAGCGAAGCTCGTTTTTCTTTTTTTTTTTTTCCCATTAATTTCTAGAACTAAAAAAAACTACCGGGCTTCGCTGTATTTTTGGTTGACAGCCGGGTACAACTAGGCAGCTGGGGGGTGGATAGCAGTCCGTAACTGCCAAATTGTACCTGGCTGGCAACCAAAAATATGGCGAAGCCCCACTGCATTTTTTTAATTTTTATAACCAAAAAAACGACATGGAGCTTTCCATATTTTTGGTTACCAGCCAGGTACAACTTGGCAGCTGGGGGCTGGAATTCTCAGCACTGCAAATTGCAGCCCACAGCCATGCCAGACAATGTTGCATTCATTAGAGATAGCATTTTGTGATGCTGTACCCAGACTCTTCCAGTTGCCCTGGTGCCAGTGGCAAATGTTTAGGCACACAGGGGCTCTCCATACGCAACATGGTGTCCGCTAACGATTGGAGATAATTTTCCATTCAAAAAGTCAAATGGCGCTCCTTCCCTTCTGAGCCCTGCCATGCGCCCAAACAGTGGTTTATGACACATATGAGGTATTGGTGTACTCAGGAGAAATTGCCCAATAATTTTTAGGATCCATTTTATCCTGTTGTCCATTTGAAAATGAAAAAAATTGAGGCTAAAAGAAAAGTTTTGCGGGAAAAAAATGGTTTTGTAAACTTTGCTGGAAAAATGAAAAATTGCTGATGAACTTTGAACCCTTATAACTTCCTAACCAAAAATGATTTTTCTCCAAAATTGTGCTGATGTAAAGTAGACATGTGGGAAATGTTATTTAACTATTTTGTGTCACATAAGTTTTCTGGTTTAACAGAAAAAAAAAATTCAGAAAGTTTAGCAATTTTGAGTTTTTATTTTCTTTCACAAATAAACACTAAAATTATCGACCTAAATTTACCACTAACATGAAGCCCAATATGTCACGAAAAAACAATCTCAGAATCGCTAGGATCCGTTGAAGCGTTCCAGAGTTATTGCCTCATAAAGGGACGCTGGTCAGAATTACAAAAAATGGCCAGGTCAGTAGGGTCAAAATAGGCTGGGTGGTGAAGGGGTTAATGTCCAAGATCTGCAATGCTGTAATTGCTGCAGAGGGAGCATTCTATGACAAAAGCAAAGTTTGAAGGAGAAAATTATTATTTCAAATTTTCAAATAAAAATCATTCTTTCTAACCTTGTCAATGTCTGGACCATATGTTCCATTCAGAGCAAAGGGAACTGAAAGCGTTAGTATAAGGTTTTTTTTGTTTCTTTAAAGGTTCTGATCTTCTTTCCAAATCCAAAAAATACAACCAAGAACTTTACCTCAGGAGTCAAAGGCATCAGGAGAAGAAGGAGAAGATGCAGAGGAGGAACCATAAGCTCAGCGTGGTGGTGGAGAAAAGGAACAAGGATCTGAAGGTCCGGTATGCAGAGTTGGCCAGCCTCCGGCGCGCTCACATACTGGAGCTGACCTCCGTCATATTTCCCATAGGGGAAGTGAAGAATGTAACCAGGTAATTCCAGGCTTTCCTACACTGTTACCCTTTATTTTTATAGTAAGTGGAACTTCCTACATTCTGTCTAATATTAGAGGCTGTCAAGGCGTATCATTATGATGACCTTTATTTTTAGGATGCGTCATTCATGTCGATCAACCCCAACAATGAAGATGTAAATATTAAACTTCACAGCTCCGCTCTTTTCTAAGGGTAGTGACCGCTGCAGATCAACTCTTGGTCATTTGTTCTCCAGTACTTGGCAGTGAGCACTACACATTAAAAGGAGCCGCACCATTAAGCTCCTCTCATTATACTTCTATCTGCCACCAGAGCTAATAGTGTACCGGTGGGAGTGCTGTGTGGCAGACCCCACACTGCTCTGATATTGATGATCTTACAAATAAGTCACCAATAATATTAGGCCCTTTTACCTATGAACACTAATAGTATATGACCATGCCCCTATAAAATCCTTCTTTCTGTGTGTGTTATTTGTATGATCACTGGGTGCTTATCCCTCTGGATAGCATGGCGGCAGATCTGCTCCCCCAGTAACCTCTGTCACTATAGGGAGCTGGTTTCCCCTGTAACTAGAACTCTTATAAATGTCCCAGTTACAGTAGAAACAAGTGAACAGTAAAAGGGAAATAAATAAAAACGAAGTTCCCTAGAGATTATAAATATAATATATAAAACATCTGGGATAAAGAAAAAAAAATAAATAAGAGGAGACAAAAAGATGAAATGGAATGGTTTGTCATAAATTTAAAGAGGGAGAAATAGCCTAACCTCTGCAATATAAAGCAGTAGAGACCTTTCGTGGAATTAATGTTTTTGGATAGTTCTCTTCTCCTTCCACACACAGGAGCCTGAATGTCAGTATGGGAGATGTACCTGCTCTGTCCCTTTTATGCTCTGCCAGGTGTTATGTACAATACTTTAATGAACGTAGTCCTCATACACAGGACGTCTAGTGTCACTACTTTTTAGCTGGATCCATGCAAAATCTGCCTCTATCTATAGATTTGTTCCAGTCCTATGTAACATACAGAGCCATAACGCTGTGATGTGCATGATCTCAGGCTGTATCGGTACAGTAAGATCTGTAGCTCCTCGTCAGATGTCACGGCTCTCCTCCTCCTCCTCCTCACTGATGAATGCACATTTTGTAACCTGATGGTGTCTGCGTGACTGTTGTACATTTTGTCATCCTTTGTTGTCAGGGATCCTGCGGATGTTTCATTTGAGAATGACAATGCAATGACCTCAAGCACTGTGAGCAAGTTGGCTGAGGCCCGGAGGACCACGTACCTCTCCGGGAGATGGGTGTGCGACGATCACAATGGAGATACCAGCATTAGCATTGCCGGGCCCTGGATCACTCTGCCCAACAATCGGGGATTACTCTGCCTACTACAACTGGGTGGAGGAAAAGAAGACCACGCCGGGACCTGGTGAGGAATCATTACATGGGAATAGAGAATTATTGATAATCCAGCAATATATATGTTCATCAAAAGAGGCACTGATGCTAAGTTAGGAGAAGTGCTTATTTTTTCATCATATGGGTATATACGAGGTGGGGCATTGCTGACCGCCTCTGGGTGCCTGCTATATATCACATCAATAATAGCATAAAAAGAAAAAAGATAGCGGCACTCACCGGGCGTGTTTCAAAGGTGCTTTATTTGGGTACCCTCATTCCAGGGTCCCACTCAGAAGGGGTCCGTGGAAGGGGTAGGAGCCCCGAAACGGAGATCCGTCATCTCTGCTGTCTCTGCACCCCCTCCCTTCTGAGTGGGACCCTGGAATGAGGGTACCCAAATAAAGCACCTTTGAAACACGCCCGGTGATTGCCGCTATCTTTTTTTTTTTTTTTCTTTTTATGCCAGCAATATATATGCTTCATCCTTGTAGTAGCCTGACGGCTTTCTGCCTGTGATCCGCTTTTCCATGTTAGTCCTTATGTAGGGTCCGTGCTGTACTATAGGTGTGGTGCCTCTCCAGATGCCTGGTAGATTGACTTTGAGCATATATACAGTTAGGGCCAGAAATATTTGGACAGTGACACAATTTTCGCGAGTTGGGCTCTGCATGCCACCACATTGGATTTGAAATGAAACCTCTACAACAGAATTCAAGTGCAGATTATAACGTTTAATTTGAAGGGTTGAACAAAAATATCTGATAGAAAATGTAGGAATTGTACACATTTCTTTACAAACACTCCACATTTTAGGAGGTCAAAAGTAATTGGACAAATAAACATAACCCAAACAAAATATTTTTATTTTCAATATTTTGTTGCGAATCCTTTGGAGGCAATCACTGCCTTAAGTCTGGAACCCATGGACATCACCAAACGCTGGGTTTCCTCCTTCTTAATGCTTTGCCAGGCCTTTACAGCCGCAGCCTTCAGGTCTTGCTTGTTTGTGGGTCTTTCCGTCTTAAGTCTGGATTTGAGCAAGTGAAATGCATGCTCAATTGGGTTAAGATCTGGTGATTGACTTGGCCATTGCAGAATGTTCCACTTTTTTGCACTCATGAACTCCTGGGTAGCTTTGGCTTATGCTTGGGGTCATTGTCCATCTGTACTATGAAGCGCCGTCCAATCAACTTTGCAGCATTTGGCTGAATCTGGGCTGAAAGTATATCCCGGTACACTTCAGAATTCATCCGGCTACTCTTGTCTGCTGTTATGTCATCAATAAACACAAGTGAACCAGTGCCATTGAAAGCCATGCATGCCCATGCCATCACGTTGCCTCCACCATGTTTTACAGAGGATGTGGTGTGCCTTGGATCATGTGCCGTTCACTTTCTTCTGCAAACTTTTTTCTTCCCATCATTCTGGTACAGGTTGATCTTTGTCTCATCTGTCCATAGAATACTTTTCCAGAACTGAGCTGGCTTCTTGAGGTGTTTTTCAGCAAATTTAACTCTGGCCTGTCTATTTTTGGAATTGATGAATGGTTTGCATCTAGATGTGAACCCTTTGTATTTACTGTCATGGAGTCTTCTCTTTACTGTTGACTTAGAGACAGATACACCTACTTCACTGAGAGTGTTCTGGACTTCAGTTGATGTTGTGAACGGGTTCTTCTTCACCAAATAAAGTATGCGGCGATCATCCACCACTGTTGTCATCCGTGGACGCCCAGGCCTTTTAGAGTTCCCAAGCTCACCAGTCAATTCCTTTTTTCTCAGAATGTACCCAAGTGTTGATTTTGCTACTCCAAGCATGTCTGCTATCTCTCTGATGGATTTTTTCTTTTTTTTCAGCCTCAGGATGTTCTGCTTCACCTCAATTGAGAGTTCCTTTGACCGCATGTTGTCTGGTCACAGCAACAGCTTCCAAATGCAAAACCACACACCTGGAATCCACCCCTGACCTTTTAACTACTTCATTTATTACAGGTTAACGAGGGAGACGCCTTCAGAGTTAATTGCAGCCCTTAGAGTCCATTGTCCAATTACTTTTGGTCCCTTGAAAAAGAGGAGGCTATGCATTACAGAGCTATAATTCCTAAACCCTTTCTCCAATTTGGATGTGGAAACTCTCATATTGCAGCTGGGAGTGTGCACTTTCAGCCCATATTATATATATAATTGTATTTCTGAACATGTTTTTGTAAACAGCTAAAATAACAAAACTTGTGTCACTGTCCAAATATTTCTGGCCCTAACTGTATATTATTTGTTTTGATAGTTTTGCCATCGTCTTTAATCGTTCCTTTTTCTCGTTGTCCTAAAACTGTTTACAACACTTTTTGCACCTCAACTAAAGTATATAATTGTTGCTGTAAATGCCTTACACCATGTTTATTAAGTGCAGATTTATTCCTAAAATTCTAGTGCATTTAGATGTGCAAGTCTCCTCCATATTATTCATATTTGTCTTTTTTTGCAGACATGGAACACAACAATCCGGCGTACACTATCAGCGCTGCGTTATGTTATGCAACTCAGCTCGTCAATACTCTGTCACATATATTAAGTGTCAACCTCCCCAGAAAGCTTTATAATAGGTGAGTGTACGGCTTCTAAATAATTGTCATTTTTCTGTTGTAGTGGTGTGGGGGCTCCATTAACTGATATTTGCTTATAGTTTGGACATTTATGATTATAATATTTTATAGTTTTTATTTATTAAATTTTAGATTTCAAATTATATTGTTTGTTATATCTTGTTTCATATTTTATATCCTTAATAAAATATGATTTTACATTATACATTTTATATCATGTATTATATTTTGGACTATCATATATTTGATTGCTTTATTTAAAGCGAACCTGTCACCCCCCCTGGACATCAAAAGCTATAATAGCCACCTTCTGCAGCACTAAGGCTGCATTCAGGGAAGGTGGCTATAAGCTTTTGATGCCCTTTATACTATTAAATATGAACTTATATAAAGGCTTACTCTTAAGAAGACCTAAGACCGGGAGGCGGGGTTTCGCGCTCCTCCGACCCGCCTCCTCTTGTCAGTCATGGTGCTCGCCTGCTGCTGCCTCCCCTCATGAACGCGCGCCTCCGTTCTCGTCTATGGCGCCGCGCATGCGCTGTGCGCCGGGTGTCCAGGAAGTCGTCGGGCTGCGCGCGCAGCCCGACGACTTCCTGGACACCCGGCGCACAGCGCATGCGCGGCGCCATAGACGAGAACGGAGGCGCGCGTTCATGAGGGGAGGCAGCAGCAGGTGAGCACCATGACTGACAAGAGGAGGCGGGTCGGAGGAGCGCGAAACCCCGCCTCCCGGTCTTCTTAAGAGTAAGCCTTTATATAAGTTCATATTTAATAGTATAAAGGGCATCAAAAGCTTATAGCCACCTTCCCTGAATGCAGCCTTAGTGCTGCAGAAGGTGGCTATTATAGCTTTTGACTTCAATAAGTGTTTATTAGAGTATCGAAAATAATGCACAAACAATACAAGTATGAGTACAAATATAAATATAAATATAATACTTCCCCAAACAGTAAAGTCATAAGTGTCTATCATCGAGTAACAACTGAATTACCGACAATTGTTTCGAGGAGGGGACAAACAAAATGCGAGTTATCTTCACGTATAATTCAATGCCGGTGCGAGTTCAGAGTCCAAGTTATCCAGGAACTCGAGTAGCCGTGAGGTGGGGTGGGGGGAAGATTAATAACATCGGGGTCATGAGGGAAGGAGGAGGGGTCAGAAACTTCCGGGTGATCGGGGGGGAGAGGTGTGTGTGTGTGTGTGTGTGGGGGGGGGGGGGGGTAATGGCCCCAAAAGTGCTTAGAATCGGGCGGGAAGTGGGCCGGATACCAGGAAAGCGGGGGAGGGGGAGGGGAGGGGTAGGGGAAGAGGGGGTAGGTGGGGAATAATTTAAGGAGTTAAAGTATGGGGGAGGGGTTAAAGGGTAACCGCTCCCAGAGGGCATAGGGAAAAAAGAAGGTGAGGGGAAGTGACGAGGGAGCGAACAAGGGAAAAAAGAAAGGAAGATAGATGTAAAGAAAGAGGAAGGAAAGAAAGATGGGGAAAAGAGAAAGAAAGAACCATGCACTGACAGGAATCAGCTGCTCAACTTAACTTAGAAGGGGATCTGGAGAGCCATTGGGTGAGCTGCCCATAAGTCCCATGCCTCCGTGACATAACGCCTCGAGCCAACGTCCAGAGCGAGGTAGTACTCGTGGCAAAATATAGAGTTTAGTCGTTCTACCAGATCTGCCATGGAGGGTGGGGTGTCAAGCTTCCATTTTGCTGCTATGCAAGATCTAGCTGCCGTGAGTATGTATGTAAGAAGGTGACGCGGAACTGGCGGAAAGTCCTCGCATCCAATGTGTAGGATCGCCAGTTGTGGTGACAGTGAGATTTTAATCCCAGTAAGGGATTCTAGGAGACCTGTTACCGTCTGCCAAAACGGGGTCAGCCTGGTGCATCCCCACCACATGTGAGCTAAGTCTCCTCTTTTACCACACTGTCTCCAGCACAGGGGGGAGGCACCTAGACCAAAGTTCGCCAGTCTGGATGGGGAAGTATACCAGCGCAGGTGAATTTTTTTCAGGAGTTCCACATGGTTGATGCATCTGGTAGCCCTCATCGTGCATTGCACGGCTCCCTCCCACTCCTCAGAGAGAAACTCAGGTCACGTTCCCACCTCTCCATATAGGGAGTCCTGGATGGAGAGACATCGTCTACTAATCCCCTATACAGCAGTGACAGGCCTTTAGGCCTCTCGGTTTCCATGGCTATAAAGTGTAGCAAAGGGGACTGTCTCACTTGGGAGAAACTATGTTTGCACCGTTTGGAGCTGAGGAAATGCGTGACCTGATAAAACTGGAGAAATGTATTTTCTAAAGTCGGGTGAGCTTCCACAAATTCCGAGAAGGACATCAGAACATTTTGTCGAAAGAGATCACTTAGACTGTCCAGGTTGTGTACCTTCCAGCGGGTGAACTAATATACCAAGAAAAGAAAGGGGGGGGGACAAGAGGCGCAATAGTGCCCTTATCACTAGACACTAAACAAAGCAGGTGAGAAAAAAGGTTCACTCACCTAGTCCAGTTGTGCCACCCACAACTGGTTAAAAAGCCTGGTATGGTAAGTGTCCTGATGGCTGCTGCTGGACTTCCACCGGTCTCCACTCGGGTAGACGAACTTGAAGTTTTGGGGAAGGAAGGTGTGTCACAGTCCGCGCTGCCAAGAAATCCGCTCGTAAATAACGCTAGTAGTCGGTATCCAGATTAATCCTTTTTATTCATCCAACGCGTTTCAACGCCCTCCTGGCGTCTTCCTCAGGGATCCTGAGGAAGACGCCAGGAGGGCGTTGAAACGCGTTGGATGAATAAAAAGGATTAATCTGGATACCGACTACTAGCGTTATTTACGAGCGGATTTCTTGGCAGCGCGGACTGTGACACACCTTCCTTCCCCAAAACTTCCAGCGGGTGAGGCTCAGGGAGGGGATGTGTATTTGGATTGCAGGTAAGGGGATCTCCGAGGTTGGTAGTTTAGTCCAACTATCTGTGAGACTTCCCCATTCCGTAAGAAGTGCAGTCATTGACTGCAGGAGACCAGTCCTGTCCACCACTCCCAGAGACTCAGCCGCAAGGAGAAGTTTCAGTGAGTTCCCAGGGGACAAGTGGGTTTCTATTTGTCTCCACCCTGAGTCTACTCCCCCTCTCCACCACTCTCTAGCCGCTTCTAGGATCACAGCTTTAAGATACATACTGACGCTTGGGACCCCCATTCCTTTACCGGCCAGCCGGAGGTACATAGTGCTTCTCTTTACCCTATGCGGCTTTTTGGCCCAGATAAAGCTGTTGACCACAGACTGAAGACGCGCGATGTCCCTTGGTGAGTAAGTGATTGGAAGGCATCTAAATAGGTAGATGATTTTTGGGAGCCATAGCATCCGCACGGCCTGCACTCTTGCCATCCAAGACAAAGAGGTTACTGGAAAGGTCTCAAGTGCCCCACGCAGGTCCCCCAGCAGTTTAGTTACATTACGGGAGGCTATCTCCGCTGGAGGGCAGAGACAGATACCTAAATATTGGATACCCTGAGGGCACCATTTAAATGGGTATGACCTTGCTAGGCATTCAGCCATTTCCTTCGGCACGTGGACCAGATAAATCACCGACTTATTCGCGTTCAACTTGTAGTATGAGGTTCGGGCGAACAGGTCAAGCTGTCCAACTATCCTGGGAAGCGAGGATGTCGGATCAGTGACGGAAATAATGACATCATCGGCATATAAGCCCACCACGTGTGTCCTGTCGCCCACCTGAATTCCAGAGATCAGAGGATCCGCCCTAAGGGAGATCGCTAGGGGCTCCATCAATAGGGCGAAAATCAGGGGGGAGAGGGGACAACCCTGTCTAGTCCCGTTTGAGATTTGAAAAGTTCAGGACAAGAAGCCTGCAGAAAAGACTTTAGCACAGGGGTGGGAGTATAAGCCGAGGATTGCCGATAAGATGGGGCCCGAAAAGCCGAGGGAGCAGAGAACTTCCCGAAGGTATCCCCAGTGAATCCTGTCAAACGCCTTTTCCGCGTCTAGGGACAGGAATACACAGGGGACCCCCCGTCTCTCACCCACCTCCATCAAATTTAACATTCTACGGGTTCCGTCTCTAGCTTGCCTGTTCAGCACGAACCCCACCTGGTCAAGATGGACCAGGGAGGGGATCACCGTCGACAGTCTGACCGCCAGCACCTTCGCGAACACTTTCAAGTCCACGTTTAACAAAGAGATAGGACGGTAATTTTCTGGACGATCCAACGCCTTACCCTGCTTGGGGATAGTCGTGATGGTGGCCTCCAGGGCCTGGCCGGGGATGGATCCCTTTAATTGCCAGAAAGAAAACAAGCGATGCAGGTAAGGCGTAAGGACCGGGCGAAAAGTCTTGTAGTACTCGTTCGCGAGCCCGTCAGGGCCTGGAGCGGAGTTGGATTTTAGTGATATGATCACCTTGTCAATTTCATGTTGGGAGAGGGGCTCGTTTAATTTGTTTAGATTTTCAGCCGAAAGAGTGGGCAGGTCCAGGCTCCTCAGGAAGCTCTTAATCTCAGGAAGTGTTGGTTGGGGGGTGTCTGTGTCATCTCTAAGATTATACAGCTTCTCGTAGTAAGAGGCGAACACTTCAACCATCCCGGGAGGATCTCTGACCACTCTCCCATCCGAACGTCTCATTGATGAGATCATAGTCCTAGCGTCTCTTTTCTTTAAGCGACGGGCCAGCAACGCACCTGCCCTATCCCCCATCGCATAATATTTTGTTTTCAGTTTCCGTAAGGACTTTTCAAATTGTTGAAGGAGAAGAGCTCTCAGCTTGGTGCGAAGGGCTAGAATTTGGGACAACAGAGAGGATGACGGGCTCTTTTTATGAGCTGATTCCAAGACCCCTATCTCCTCTATCCAGTCTTTTCTCAGCTGCTCTCGACGTCTTTTTATCTGCGAAGCTTTCTGAAGGAGAAGGCCACGGATGACCGCTTTGTGTGCATACCACAGCGTATCATCCGCGACCTCCCCATCATCGTTCAAGGAAAAGTAATCTTGTAATTTGGCATCTAGCTCCTCCACCACACGGGAGTCTGACAGAATGCCCGGGTTCAATCTCCAGCGACGGGGAGCACCAAATCCCGAACCCACCGTAATCTCCAGTGTTATAGGTGCATGATCCGACCAGGTGATGACCCCCACCTCTGAGGACCGACAGGCCTCCAGGGCGGCGGCGTTCACCAGGAAGAGATCAATACGCGAGTAGGAGCCATGCACATGCGAGAAGAAGGAATAGTCCCTCTCCTCGGCATGCTGGTATCTCCATACATCGTGGACATGATGCTCCCGGCACACGGGTCCTAGAGTTCTTCCCCCCGAGAGGCGGGGGTTGAGGAGTCCAGTCGTTTTTCCATTATTACGTTAAAGTCTCCACAGATAATAAGTTTACCAGAGGAAACCTCTCTAAGCTTATTCAAAAGGGACCTCACGAATTTGAGTTGTCCCGTGTTCGGGGCGTATACATTCGCCAAAGTGTAGGCCTCGCCTGCAATTTCACATCGTAGAATTAAGTACCTCCCCGCAGGGTCTACAATACACTCCACTAGTTGGAATTGAACGGAACCTTTTACCAGGATGCTTACCCCCGCCTTCTTTGCAGCGTGGCATGCGTGGAACATATGAGGGAAAGAAGCATGTTGGAGCCTATGCGTGTCCCCCGTCAACAGGTGCGTCTCTTGTATACATGCAATTTCAGCTGTTGACGATTTAATCTCCCTCCATAGGAAGGAACGTTTGGCTGGGGAGTTTAGGCCTTTGGCGTTAAGGGACAGAAGTCTGAGAGTCATGGTGAATGAAAGAAAGAGAAGATGAAGAAAGATGAGAAAAGAAGAGAACCAGGAGGGAGGGGGGGAGGAAAGAAGGAGAAGGAAGAGGGACAAAAAAGGGGGGGGAGGCGGAAGAAGTTAGAGAACCCGGAGGGGGGGGGGGGGGCTGTTTGGGTGGGGACAGGAACACACAGTAGCAATCAAGCTATACACAACAACCATGTAACAGGTATGTAAACTGCGCCTTCTTCTCAGGACCGGCATGGCCAAGGGAGAAGGAAAAAGGGGGGGAGAGGGGAGGGATTAGAATCCCTTTCCACCTCAAATTTCTAATTTCTATGGGGGGAAAACCAATGCCCGACCAGGGCCTAATCCGAACGAGTCAGGGCCAGGCTCCGACCGGCACGGTTACCCAACAGACCACACAGTTCAGGAAGAACTAAGAGGGTGGTCTGAAAATAGTAGAAATAGAAAGACAATATATAGAACAAATATAAAGAACAAATCATCCAGAGCCACTGGAAAGTTGTTGGATCAGGTTTGGGCCCTCACGATGCCTCAGCTGCGGCCACTTCTTCACCTTCTCTTTCGTTTGGGTCTCGACGCGGAGAGGGGCGAGCACTAGGAGATAACAGTCCCCATGATTTAAGTGTCTTCCTCAATGCAGTGGGGGAAGGGAACGAATGCCTTTTTCCCTTGTATTTAAAGTTTACTGCCGTCGGGGAGCCCCAACTATAGAAAATCCCTTTATCTCTTAAAATCTTGCAACTGGAAGCAAAATCTCTCCTGCGGGCAAGGGTCCCCGGGGAGAGATCAGGGTACACCTGTACTCCCAAGTAGGGCTCCGGTAGGGGGGGGGTCCATTCCTCATACGACCCAGCAGCCGGTCTCTAACCCCGGATCTCCGCAGGAACACCAGAATATCTCTCGGCACCTCAGGGGGGAGTCTCGCCGGCTTAGGGATACGGAAGGCCTGTTCAATGTCCAAGTGTTCTAGAGGCAACTCAGGGAGGGCCGCAGTCAGAAAAGCCTTGGCCATCTCTGTAGCATCTCCCTCTTCTGAAAGTCCCCGGAGTTTTAGGTTGTTTTTTCTGAGCTGGTCCTCTAAGTGGCACATATTGGAGGAGACCAACCCCACCTCTCTATCCAGCTCGGCGTGGCTGTCTGCGAGGCTGTTATGTGCAGAGGCGAAGTCCGCCATTTTCGCCTCCAGGTGCTCCGTTCTCCCAGCTAGCACTCCCATGTCCTCCCTCAGAGAGCCCACCAGACCCTTCATGTCTTCTAGTATAGATAGTCTTTGTGCTGCCAGTAGAGCCTTAATAACCCCCTGAGTCACTGGGGCTCTGTCGTCTCCCTCTTCATCCCCCATAGCCTCCATGGTGTGCTGGGACCGCTGTGCAGCCGTGGAGGAAGGAGGCGGGCGCTCCGGCGCCATGTTGTGGGGAGAAGCGCGCTGTTTGCCCGGCTCAAAGTAAGCCGTTACCTTAGTCTCTGTGAGCCGTCTGCGGGATGAGGTCCGCGGCATGCTGGGGATCATGCAGAGCGGGATCGCCAAGTTTGTGGAGCCGCTGGAGGATCAGAGGGGCCGGGAAATGCCGTTGTAGTGGCTCTGTGTGAGGAGCTCAGTTAAGATGCGTCCGTCGCCATCAGCAGCTGGACACGCCCCCCGCTATTATAGCTTTTGATGTCCAGGGGGGGGTGACAGGTTCGCTTTAATGTTATATTATTTTATTTATTTATTTTTTTACACTTTTGCATTTATATTTCACATTATATTTTATGATGTTTAATATTTTGTATGCTAGATGACATATACACCGTATTTTTCGGATTAAAGAATGCACTTTTGTTCCCCCAAATTTTGGGTGAAAGTGGGGGGTGTGTCTTATAATCTGAATCTATGGTCCTATACTACAGAGGAGGATGGAGGCAGCTGTGGAGCGTGTCCGGGGGCTGGAGAAGGCTGGCTGTGGGCTGCAGGAGTCAGCGGGAGGTCACTTGTTTCCACTCATTAGCCTTCTGTAATATGCACTGGACCCGCTGTCCATCACCAAGATTTGTAAAGGAAAAACAACAACAGCTTATATGGGTTTTGAGAGCCTTAAGCTTGAATAATTATAACTGCAATTATTTTAATAAAGTCCGGAAAAGAAGCCAGCATCAGAGATCTTCCTTACCTCAGCGCCCAAACATACACCACGCTTCCATCTTTTTGTATCATCACCAAGATTTGGACAGGGGTGCAGCGCATATTAGGTGTGCCTGCACTCACCCTCCCTGTGCTGGATATACCCCCCCATCACTGTATATGGCCCCACTGCTGGCCCGCACATAATAAAATTAAATAACCTTTACTCACCTTCCGACGCGCACTCCGTCGTCCCAGCTGAGCGGTGACTTCCTGTATCTATGTTGGCATCTGGTCACGTGATCGGCACAGCACAGTGATGTCATCACTGTGCGCCTCAGTCACATGATCCTATGGCTGGGACCAACGCAGGAAGTCACCACTCAGCTGGGAGGTCGGAGCGCGCGTCGGAAGGTGAGTAAAGTTTTGTTATGTTATTATGTGCGAACCAGCAATGGGGCCGTAAACAGTGATGGGGGGGGCATATCCAGCACAAGGAGGAGGGGGGGCAAGTGTGTCGGAATAGGGGGCTATATCCAGGATGGGTGACCAGCTACCGGAACCGCACCTGCCGCACACTTACCGCAAGCCCCATAGACAATGCATGGGGCTTGCCGCAAGTGCGGCTGTTATTATGCAGGGTTTTTTTTTTTACCGCGACTGCAGCATTTTACGAAAAACCCCAGTGTGAAAGCACCCTTACATTTATATTTAACATTATATTTAATATTTTTTATTTTGTATCCTAATTAAAATATATGATTTTATATTTATTTCACATGTTTGATTTCTTTTTATATTTCATTTTATTTTTTTATATTATTATTTTTTAGATTTTGATTTTATATGCTAAATAAAATGTTTTCGATTATATTACTTTATTATGTTTTGTATTTTATATTTTTGTAATGTAACATAATACATCACATTATAGATTTTTTTGCTCCACCTGTATAACACAGCAGGCCTAATAATAATAATCTTTATTTATATAGCAGCGCTTTACAATTCAGAGGGGATATATACAAACAGTCATATTTACCAAATATAAAAACTACAATAACATCTGCTGGATATGTTGCAGACTCAGCTCCTGAGCCCGCTCCTTTCACTTGTTCCCGACACAAGAAGTTCTATTACGTCCTATATCAGGAAAAGGTTAACTTGGCTTTTGACTTGTCAAACCAAATTGTAAATGAATTAAAATAAACTGTACATTTATGGCTCGCACACGCTGCATTGCTCCGTACAGTCGGAGGTGTGCAGAGCTGTGATTTGTCACCTTTACTGAGCCCTGATATTATATACACCTTCGTCGTTGTGGCAGTTTAACCTTACATGACTTGTTGACTTCTGAATTTATTGGAGGCTGGGATACAGCTTGGTCTGACGTCTTCTCTTATTGTTTCTGGATTTTCAGTGAATTCTGCGGAGAGAATTTGAGTCGATGGAAATTCAATCGTGCAGTGAACAAGCTGAACTCCAACATCCTCTACCTGTGCTTCTCTCAGGTCAGTATCACTGAGGATGTATTGTGATCATAGAGAAATGAATGAACAAGAGGCATGAAGCGCAGCAGGCATCATATCACCCCCTACATAGTGTCAGGTCATGTTTAGACTTAGGATCTGAGCCTAGATAAGCTGCATATGGCTTATTACTGCGGCCTGATGAGCTATGATAGTGACCTAGTCCTCACTCATATGGTGGGGACCGAGCTGTTGACTTCATGGAAAATCTGACCTAGATCTTCTAATTCTGTCCTTACACTCTAATCTTAGGACCTTGTCTAAAGTGAACCAGTCACCAGATTTTTGCAGTTTAAACCACCATCTTCAGTGGCACCTATGCTGCAATCCAAGAAGGTGCATGTTATAACTGTCTCCCACTGTACACCCCACAAATACCTTCTAAAAACCTCCTGCGCTGTATTTCAATTTGTCCAGTCTGATGGTTGATTGCTGCGCTATCCATCCCTCCTCTCTGTGCTGATCACCATCCTCTACTTATGACGCCTATCATCCACATAGCCAGGGAAAATTTTGCGCACGTGCAGAGATCTTGCCTTGTCGCGCATGCATGCATTTTTCTTTGCTGTACTGTGGGCAGAGCGTAAAGCAGGTGTCCAGCGCGGTCTCTGTGCAGGTGCCAGGTTTCCCCGGGTATGTACTGTAGATGATGCAAGAGACGTCATCCACATAGCTGGGGGATAATCTTGCGCTTGCACAGATGTCGTAGGCTTGCACATGCACACTTGTCATTGGGCAGAGTAAGGCCCCTTTCACTTCAGCGTTTTTTTCTGATTGCGGCAGATCCGTCAGATTTGCCGCATCTGCTGCGGTCGCACTTGCAACAAGCCCCATGCATTGTCTATGGTGCTTACAGCAGGTGCGGTATTGTTGCGATACAGAACTTGCAGCCACAGAAAAAATATGGTCAGCAGCGTTTTTTTTCCGCGTCCGCAATTGCCGGATCGCGGCAATATCGCACCTGCCGCAAGCCCCATAGACAATGCATGAGGATTGCTGCAAGTGCGACCGTTAGACGGCAGATGCAGTAAATCTAGATCTACTGCAATCAGTGAAAAACGCTGATGTGAAAGTGGCCTAATGTGTGCATGTGTGATGCATGTGTGATGCAGCGATGTCTCTGTATAAGGGTGAGACTTCCCCATGGCTATGTGAATGACACGGTAGTATCATCAATGACAAACAAGACAAGAGGACGGAGGTCGGTGCAGAAAGGAGGGATGGACAGCACAGCAATCGCCCTTCTGACTGAACTGGGACGCTGACGTGAAGCTCATGTGCACAGCCTCATCCATAGACTGGGGTACGTGTATGTCCTGCTTTTGGTGTTAAATCGGAAACCTTGTCACATCTGTTCTAATAAAAGAGCCATTAGAACAAGGGGAACGGAAGTATTTCTTTACACTGTTATCCCTTCTGCAAATTATGAACAATATGACATCCCAGCATTACCATTGCCCTCGACCTGTCAGGCCTGTCCTTATATTGTTCAATAGCTGTGACCAGATTAATTATAGTAACTGACATTTCCATGAGGAATTTCGTTTCCCCAGCATTTACTGAAGCAGCCGTGTCAGTAAGGCGAAAGATGCCCTACAAAGCTAAATGCACTTTAGTTATTTGTAATGTGTTTCTTATTTGTCTGTATCTTCTGCAGCACGTGGACTTGGATCTGCTGCATCCTCTTCATACGCTCAGGAACCTCATGTACCTGGTCAGTTCAGACAGTGAAAACTTGGGCAGGTGAGCGTGAAATGTCGGCTTTTCTCAATGCGCCTGAGAACGGTTTGTAATGTTTTCATTGTGCGGCGATGACGGAGCAGCGCATTGTGTCGGCAGCGTGCATTGTGTGGCGGCACATAAGCCTTTGTTCTTGGGAACATGAACGTCATTCATGGCTCCCGCACACGAAAACAACTCATTCTTCATGTACATGAATGAATTACGGCATTGCTCCACTCACATGGCAATGGAGATTTGTGTTTCTTAACTCCTTCCTGACGTGAGAGGTCTGCTTCGGAGTGTATGATTGGGATCTGGAGCAGAATCTGTGCCATGCGGGGCCAATACCGGCCGTGTTACACAGCCAGCACTTGCCTCTAATGACCGTGATCAGAGCTAGCGCCAATTTCACTGTGATTTAACCACTTAAGTGCTGAAGTCAGAGAATGATAGTGGCAGTTGAGTGACGCAATCATGCGAGTAAGATTGTCCGCTTTGTATTACTTAGGTCTGGGCCTTTTGAAGTCTCCGCTGACCTTGAAGACTCCATGGAGTTCGTGGACCCCAGTGGTGCCGGTGACAGCGATGAGAGCGGAGACGAACATGTAAGCGATGAAGAAACCGATCTCGGCACCGACTGGGAAAATCTGCCAAGTCCAAAGTTTTGTGACATCCCCTCTCAACCACTGGAGATGCAGGAGAGCCAGAGCACCATGATGTCTCAGCCGATCGCAAGCAGCAGTGCCGGTGGCATGATCTCCTCCGCTGCCGCCTCCGTCACCTCCTGGTTTAAGGCCTACACTGGACATCGCTGACGCGGCTCTGAGGGGCAAACACATGGCATTACCTCTCCTATCGCTAACTTTTTACACAGGTAGTTTGACTCATGGGAAGAAAAACAAACTTTATATAGGGTTGTTTTTCGTTTGTGCACGGATGGAATTTTTTAATGTAAATACTGGTTATAGAAATCTAACAGTAATCAGTGTCAAGTCCTCCGCTCTTCATTCTGGACACATGTGCTGCGTATCTGCATCGGGCACAGGATCGGCACACAAGCTGTAGAAGATTTTACTTTCACTACATATATATTTACAGATTTGCACTAAATATATAATGAGGAATTGTAATTTTTTTTGGTCCTATTTTATCCATTTGCGATGTTGCCATGATATGATGTGGTATTTTCAAACCACCTGATAGAGGTAACAAGGCCCTCCTAATACAATATATCTTCCAAACAAACCCAAAGGAGTCAGGCCAAATCATTTGCAATTCATTATTTATTTTAAAAGAAACACCAGGATGACACATTACATACAAGCCAAGGGTCCCATTTACCTTCCTGTGACCGCCCCCTCTTCCACTTTTTGTTTCTGACCATTAAAGTTAACTATCAGTCGTGCTTTTTCTAAATAGATCTGTGATGATCTCTCCATGTCCACCCCTTCGTACCTTAACGTCTAAGAAATCGACCTCCATCCTGCTGTAGGTCATGGTTAGTTTGATATTCTTCTGGTTTCTATTCAATTCCTCCACGAATTCTTTTAGGGGGCGGTCACAGGAAGGTAAATGGGACCCTTGGCTTGTATGTAATGTGTCATCCTCATTAGGTATATTGTGCACCCATTTGGGGCACTATTGTTTGATGGATAAAGTTATACCTGAGGATTGAATACTATTTTGAATACCATTGTGAATACTATTGTGGTTGAACTTTGTCAAGCGGTCCTCCTTCTGTGTACCACTGTATATTGTCAGTTTTACATGGTGTTTCTTTTAAAATAAATAATGAATTGCAAATGATTTGGCCTGACTCCTTTGGGTTTGTTTGGATGATATGATGTGGGCTCCGTTTTGTCATATATATCAAGCGTATCTATAGCGCTCCATCTATCGGACTGCAAGGGAATAGTGTATGCCACAATGCTATTCCATTGCATCTTGCAGAAAAATATATATCATACTTTGTACTTAGGGAGCTTATGGGTAACTTAAGCAATTGTATGCCTAAATAATGGCATCGTTTAAATGATTAATTTTTCATTTTTTTATGTTTCCGGAATTAAATTGTTTTTATTTTAATTTTTTATTTTTTTTTAACATATACTAGATTTCATTAATATAGTTTTCTAAACATTATGTCACAGTGCTGTTTTTACAGGGCAAGTTTGTGCTTCTATAGAAGCTGCTTTCAACTGCTGCTCCATAATCCTGTAAACAGAGTACAAGACTTTCCCTGTCTGAACCTCTCTGCTTCCCTTGTCTCTATTAGGGCTCTGGAGTCGGTAAGCCAAACCTCGGATTCAGGGATGTGGAGTAGTCTGAGTTGGAAGTTTGGCTTACCACCTGCACGCCATGGCTGTTGAGACAATGTCAGATTCAGTGAAACTGAGGTGTCGGGAGTTGGAACTGGACTTTATCTCTACCAACATAGACTCCGACTCCTCAGCCCTAGTGTGCAGTCAGTAATACAAACTCCCGACTCCTCAATTTCCTTGAATCCAACTCCACAGCCCTGGTCTCTACGCAGACAGAATTCCAAGTATGTAGACTACAATCTAGTCGAGCAGCAGTTAAAAGCAGATTATAAAGGAGCATGAATTTGTCGTGTTTAGTACAAACATAAGGTATTGAAATGGATTACAAAGTCATCATTTTACAATTGCTAGAAGATTGTTAAATTAAAAAAAATTAAAATGAAGTTTTTAGCTTTCTTGTAGAGGCATACATAAATAATCATGCACCTCCTATAAGTGTGACCAGAGACGAAGACCTTTTCCCCTTCAAATAGGAGACTAAAGCGCAGTTTGGAATAACCCCAGGATACCTGTAAGGCTGGAATCACACTGTCCGTGTGATATGTGACTAAATCGGACGTGGCACGGATGATTAACTTGGAATGGCCTCCCCCTGTCAGGACGTGAGTGTGGAGCTGCTTAGAAACACAAGCAGCTGACGCTCCCGTCCAGAGAGGGGGAGGCCATTCCAAGTTAATCATCCGTGCCACGTCCGATTTAGTCACATATCACACGGACAGTGTGATTCCGGCCTAATGCTGCACATACGTCAGCCAATGTAAAGGGGGGGAAAAAAATTTTGCTTTGCTGTTGACTGGACTAATTTCTATTCGGTCGCTGCTACGATCTTACATTGCCCTCCAAATACACCAAACCCCTTTCTGCAAAAGCTGGAGCATTTGGCCATTTACACACAGGTATCGTACCCCAATGACTATACTCTGTGGCAATACTGCATGTCTCCCAGAGTCCATTTATGATGCGCAGCCTTAGATTACTGACCATCAGGATGTTGGCAGTCATTTACCAGCCTGTGCCTATCTTGCCCAGTTTGGATCTGGATTCCTTCTGTGCACATAGGTTGCCATTTTTCTCAGCAGGATAATATGCCGCCGAGAACAACAGTTTTTGGTGCAAACCAAAAGATCGTTTTGCCCGTTCCCAATAACTGTGTAGTGTAAATTCACCTTGTTGTTTTCTATGAAAAAATATCATGGAGGGTCCTGTGTGAATACGGTTTGATTGTGGCTGCCCCATCTCTCTATAGTCTGGATTTCATGTGGTTCTGTTGAACTGAACTTGCAGGACCAGTAGAAGCGCCAACTGTGTCCGATTTACCGACGTATGCATTTAATATACTCAAGAAAAACTTTTTGGGGATTGTAGCAAAATGAAGGAAATTAATGTATTTAAAAATAACTTGGGTTTGAATGAGCTGCACAGTTCCCCTTCCCCCGATCATTTTCCCCAGGCCTGACATGCATGTAAGTCAGAATGGTCACATTGAGCTGTGGCTTCTGCCTCGACTCCTCAGGGGTGAGGTCATTTTACTGATCACTTGTCCTTCCCCTGAGGACTGGTGCCTTACATCCGGCTCAGTGATCAGAGGGATGATGATGATGATGGGAAATGTCAGATATTGCTCCTGGAGGGGAAACAAACAAAATATACCCCCCCCCCAAAAAAAAAAAAAATCTGTAAATAATTGTAAAGGATCTGATTTGATTTTTATTTTTGTAGCTGTCCATCAGTTTGCCTCTATCACTGTTTCACAATGAAGGTAAGATTGTTCTCAGTGGTGATCTTGTAGATCCTTTGAAGCTATAGGTAAGTTGTGGCACATGGAACAGAGTGCTAATGCTGCGCTGTGGTCAATCTTCTACAATAGGTCACATCAATCAGGTGCTAGATGGGGAAGAAGGAATTGTTGAGGGGTGCAGCAGCAGATTAAGGCTGGAAATATTGCTGCCCATTATGCTTTTGCACCTTCCCACCCAACCTAAAGGGAATGACTGCTCAAACCAAGCATAGGCGCACAATGCACCCTGGTGTGATGCAGCCGAGCCTATTATGAATATATAAAGTCTCGAGTGCTGGATCTTAAATATACTGTGTCCTTCATTGTCTGGCCCTGTTGAATGTCCCATGCAATGAGGATACATTTCGTACCTGGGAGGGTTGGCCTGATCACTTTTCCTATTATCACAGTTCTTGGAGCGGGGAGACATTGTAGGACTAACACTAGACCTGCAGAAATCTGGCTTGCTATAGAAAATGCTAGTCTGTCATGTTCCCATCAGCTGCTGTCCTGATACCGTGTGACCTGGGCATGTCCTTGATGATACCTCTGCTTGTTTAACTGGGCAATAAAGTATTTATTTCCACCTTTTGATAAGCAGCAACGTGACTGGTGTTTTATTTGTGATGTGGTTTGTTTTCGGGTGATCAGCCATTACCTGGATTATTGTAATGTTATTATAAAGGGAGCAGTCAGCACAAGATATACACCAGCCAGTGACCTCACTGAGCCAGCAGGCACACAAGGCATGTGTCCCGTGCCTCCGCACTGCCAAATTCCTGTGGAGTTAATAGCCGATAGTCTTATTACTTCTAAGGTAGCTGTAACTCGCCATAGTCTTCACTCTGTGCCCTGAGAAGGCGGGTGCAGCCCCTCGCTCCAGTGTAAATGGGGGAAGAGTCTTAAACACTACTAGTATGATTGATGTAAAAAGGACATGGGCGACTCTTCATGCGGAAGAGACGGTCTACAAATTATTATATTATTTGTATTTTCACAAAAGTCAGACTAGTGATGTTGATGGAACTCGCTTTCCAGTCTTCATTTAGTTAGTGTGTAGACGTCATACAAGGCATCACTGTGCGCCATCCAGTGCCATATGCCAGAGATGACCACCTTGATATTCCATGCAATGAAGCTGGTCAGGAGAAGATTCATAAAAGGACATGGAAAAGAATAGTAAGACCCAACGGCCCTCTACGGCTACTCCTCTGACATAGCATGGGGTTTAAGTAAAGATTTGGACACCTCATACAAAGAGATTAATTACTGGAGAAGGACATAATGGTCAGAAGAATAGACGGAACAAGGCAAAGGAGGAAGACTAGCAACCCGGTGGCTTGTTACTATCAAGATAAGAGAGAAGGCCATGCTGGACCTATCTGGACTGCACAAGATTGATCTGTCTAGAGTGTTCATCCATTAAATCACCATGGCTCAGGATCAATAAATAAGATCTAGGTAAAAAAAAATTTTTTATATCTTTATGATGATGGATCTTTTCTTCCCTCTGTTTCTCAAAACTGGAATTGTTACTGAGTGAGCTTTTTATTTAGCGACTCTTAAATGGAATCTATCAGCAGGGTTTGTGTTATTTAATGCGGCATAATGTAATGGTTGAGACCCTAAAGGGGGTGTCACACGCGTCAATGTCGTCAGTGAGATGATCGCTGACGACATTGACGGCTGATTGCTGGTGACCTGTCACACAGACAGACTCACCAGCGATCAATTGACCAGAGACATCATGGAAACGATTTAAATATCGTTTCCACGATGTCCTGCTCCCGCTGCCAGCCTGCTGGAAGCGGGAGCAGCCTGGTCTCCAAGGTAAACTGCGGGTATCTAGGCAGCGTGCGCTGCCTAGATACCCGACGTGTACCTTAGTTACCAGCCTCCTCTGCTCACCGGGTGGTATCTAAGGTACACAGCGGGTAACTAGGGTCCCTAGTTACCCGCTGTGTACCACCTCGGATGACCCTCATACACTGTTAATATGTGCCCCTGCAGCCTAGTAAACCATTTGCAGCACTGCTTTTGTGTGAAAAGTGGCTGCAGTAGAAGTGAGATAATGATTTTATACACTTACATGCCTGCGTACTTCTGGGCGTCGCTGGGACTTGTGAGCTGTGCTCATCATGCCTGCTCTCCCCTCCCTTATGCACGCCCCCTCGCAGCCTGCTATACTGTGTGAGGCTGATTGCGTCATAAAGGGGCGGGGCTACCGGGATGCCGCGATTTAGCCCCACCCCTTTATGACGAGATCAGCCTCACACAGTATAGCAGGCTGAGAGGGGGCGTGCATAAGGGAGGGGGAGAGCAGGCATGATGAGCACAGCCCACAAGTCCCAGCGACGCCCAGAAGTACACAGGCATGTAAGTGTATAAAATCATTATCTCACTTCTACTGCAGCCACTTTTCACACAAAAGCAGTGCTGCAAATGGTTTACTAGGCTGCAGGGGCACATATTAACAGTGTATGAGGGTCATCCGAGGTGGTACACAGCGGGTAACTAGGGTCCCTAGTTACCCGCTGTGTACCTTAGGATACCACCCGGTGAGCGGAGGAGGCTGGTAACTAAGGTACACGTCGGGTATCTAGGCAGCGCGCGCTGCCTAGATACCCGCAGTGTACCTTGGATACCAGCTCCCAGCGCTTGTGAGAGGCGCTGGGAGCTGGAATATCGCTACTCCCGGTGTCACACGCAGCGATGCTGCGTGTCCACCGGGTGACAATCGCCAGGTTTTAGGACAGATTCTAAAACCTGGCGATCATCAACCAGCGATTTATCGCTGGTTGATTCAGTATGTCACACGCGTCAATATCGCTGCAACGTCACGTGCAGCCGAGATCGTGCAGGCGATATTGATGCGTGTGACACCCCCTTTAGATTTGTTGTCTGCTCAGCAATTTGCTGTGGTTTTATCAGCAGATTATTATTGCGGGACTAGATGTCATGGGCCAGGCATTCCTGCTGTTCTGTATAACCCTGCCCTCACCAATGATTGGCAACTGTGTACATGATTCGCAAGCTGCCAAATCAGTGATGTGGGATTAAACAGCTCAGTAGTCAGAGCTCAGCTACATGTACAGCAGTGATCGAATCTGCTGCACCCAGTCAATGATACATCTCTGGAATCAGGCTCTCTGCCCCTACAGCAGGCTGCTCAATAACATTGATATATAAGGAATGTTTTTTGGTATCGGATAAGGGAAAAGATCTAAAAGACAGAGGCCTTTAAATAGATTTGGGCATCACACGCCAATCTGCAGAACAGAAGAATACACCTTTCTCCCCCCTTTCCCCAATTCATTTCTCCTGCTAAGGGCCAGGGTCCATCCAGATTTTCAAATAGTTGTCAGAGCCGTCATAAAACAAGTTATGCAAAAAACTGGATTCCATGAAGCTTGACAGCAGACTTCATGTAGCTGCAGCCCCCAATGTAAGTAAAGAGAATAAGACTATAGGTAGGTTATAGTATAGCAACACTGTAAATATGTGGCCCCTGGGGTCAGACCTGGCATTTGGTGACTGTTTATATAACCCGACCCAGAAAACAAGCTGATATACAGAGCTGGAGGTCTCAGGTGTCCATAAATAATTCAATGTCTTCTCAGTGTCACTTATTAAATAATTAACCTGCTCATAACTGAAAAACCAAAAGAAAAGTCCTTACCGTGACCACCCACCCGCGTGTGCTGACTGTATGTGGATTATATTGCCATGGTCCGCACCAATTATATCCTCTGGTAGTGATAGAAACTCAGACGTTTACTGCCGAACCACCAGAAACCTGTTAGATTCTGAGTAAGTGATGAGGGAGTAGTAAGATCTTCGGATTTGGATAGCTCTAAATGAATACCTTGAACGATTTTAGTATTTGTTATGAGTAACAAATCTAATGCAAGTCAATGGGGAACTCACGCGGCTCTGAATACTGAAACATTTCTAAGTATTTGGTTACAGCTAGTGATGAGCGAGTGTAATAGTTACTATTCATGCAAGTAGTAAGGTATTCGCAATACTCGTTACTCTATCACTGGTGCTCATGAGCGATGTATCCATCGTTATCAATCTGACACAAATTGCCAACTCCCTTCAGTACACAAAGTATGTCGGCACCCCAGTGAGAGCAGATTGGATGTTAAACTCTCACTGGGGAGGGGGGGGGATACAGCAAGGTGTTTTAGGGTGCATGCACACGATCAGTGTATGCCGCGTTTTGGACACAACGTCTTGCCGCTGCATCCAAAACTCTGCGTAGTACAGTAGAAGCATAGTGGATGGGATTTGTAGAAATCCCGTGCCCACAATGCTTAACCCACCCACAGCGTGTTTGGAGCTGTGGTGCGGGTTGTCGGCGTTCCACTCCTCCGCAGCATGTTCATTTCATCGCGTTGCTGAGGGGCCCGCGGTTCCGGAAACGACACGTTCAGCGTCATTCCCACAGGAAGGCTGAATAGCAGAGCGGAGGGAGCCAGGCTGGGGGCACGAAATTTAATTTCAAGATCACGCTCATCGGGGAGTGATAAAGGATCATGGAGGCTGCAAACTAACACCCCCAGGGGGGACTATTGCATATAGCCCCCGCTTCACTAGCATCTTAATGAGCAAGTATAAAAACGTTTTATAGAACAGTGAAAACGAGCATTTAGTAGAGAGAGGGATAGTTCTAATGGTGATAGGACGGTGCAGGGACATGCGTTGATAGGTTAGGTGACTTTTCAGAGGCGACAGGTTCCCTTTAAATTCTGATTGGCCTGAAGTCAGAAATTCAATACATCTCTATAAAACCAAGAATGAGGCTCCCATAGACTTGTGGAGCGCGTCAGAGGTCACTTTTCAATAAAACAATACTTTTCACCACAGACCAAGTGAAGAGACACTGGAAAAGGTTAAAAGGTGGTGAAAGGGGGGAGTATAAGGCTACATTCACACATAGCATTTTGGAAGGATCCATTTTTGGTACAGAAACTGCACCAAGAACAGATCCACACAAAACACAGCCTGTGTGTGAATGTGTTGCGTTACCTCCCTGCAATCCCACGGTGATCTCCAGCGAAGTCCCCTCATCCCGGGAGGCTGCAAGACCTGAGAGTTATGTGTTCGGTGCCTCTAGGACCTCCACATGTGATGTGATTGAGTGACATCACATGGTGCAGTGCCAGGTCCTCAAGCACCGAACACAACTCACAGGTCCTGCAGTCTCCCGGGATGAGGGGACATCGCTGGAGATCACCGTGGGAAGGTGAGTAATTCGCGCAGCAGATAAGGCAACACATTTTCACACACAAGACTGCATTTGGTGTGGATCCGTTCTTGGTGCAGTTTCTGTACCAAAACGTCTGTTTTTCAGCTGGAAAACTGGATCCACTTTTCAAAAAAAAAAAAAACATGTATTCACACACTGACTATTGTCTAGGCTCAAAAAAAAAAAAACACAATCGTCAAAAATTCAATGGGAAAAGCGGATCAGAAAACGCTGCACAAATTGACGGCTCATTTTTAGTGACGATCTGATTTTGAGCCAAAAAAATGCATCACTGCAAAAGGTTGTGTCTGACAAATCATGGAACACATTGAGCATCACAGCACAAAACAGAACCTCAAAAACCACAGTGTGAATGTAGCCTTAGGCTGCATTCACACAGCGTTTTTGCTGTATTTTGTGATTATCTTTTTTTGGTGCAAAACTGGCCGAAGTACAGATCCTCACAGAATGCGGCATTGTGTGTGAACACCGCTGCGCTATTCCCTTGCGCTTACCTCTAGGACCCTGAAGCAGCACGTGTCGGTTATGTCGCTCAGTCACATGGTCCTCCACAGGTCCTACAGCATCACAATGAAGAGAGATCCCCATGGAAGCGCAGTGAGGTAAGGGTTCAGCAAAAAAAGACCCCGAAGAATTGTCATGCTCATTTTTTCACGCATCCGCTTTTCAGCCAGAAGTGGATGTGTAAATAGCGCAGCGTGTGAACGCAAAATAGTGAAATGCATTGGCTTGCCTGGGACAGCTAACATCAATGCGTTTCACTGCAATAGCGGATCCGTACAAAGCCGACCAATAGCGCAGTGTGTGAACGTAGCCTAAGGCTGGAAACACACTGAGTGACATGCAAGTTCCTCGGACCAGTCTCGGATCATTCACCTGGGATGCCTCTGGACGAGAGGCGTGGAGCTACATAGAAATACACTGCTGACAGTATCCCGTCCAAAGAGGCAGGGATCGTGCCAGGTGAATGATCCGAGATTCGTCCGAGTAACTCGTACATCACTCGGATAGTGCGATTCCAAGCCTTAGGCTTCAGTCTGCATTCCAGGGCTGTGGAGTCGGTAAACCAAACATCTAAAAAGAAGGGGGTGTGGGGTGGGCACAGAAACGCATCCCGGTCCACTAAACAACAACACGCCTTCTTTTATTTATCCTTAGTAAACCATACATCCGACTCCGCAGCCCTGCTGCATTCACCCCAATATTCCAGCTTCCCTGTTTCACCGAATGGCAAATGTGACCATTATACTGGAGCAGACCTATATCCACTCAGTAGACTAGCTTTAATTTAACTGGCCATACTGGGTGGCAGCTCCCAGTAGAGTCGGTGGTCACAGTTACGTAAATAAAGCTAATACTGTATAATTAAAAGTAATGCAATATTTCAAGAGCTCTGTTTGCAATCAACAATACAAATGTGGTTTACAGCCAAATCTGAAACAGTGGGCCATTTTTCAAGGCAGGCCAAAAATTAGAGCAGACTACCAATTTTGGGGACGGGAAAAAAAAAAAAAAAAAAAAGCTGTCCCAAATGGATCCAATCACAAAACTGAGACAATCGAATACCAATAAGGACCAATCAGCGCCCACAGGGATTCATGGAGGCCAAATCGGATCCATGGCTATCAATTTACAACGGATAGACACGGATCCACTAAAAAAGTGATGTGAAGGGGGCCTAAGCCAAAGCAGAGCAGCAAAGGTTCTGCTGACTTGTGTTCAGTCAAAAGGAAGCGAATATATAATAGGACAATTCCCCTATAGCAGCTGCTGCAGGTGAATGGCCAACAGATTGTAGCAGAACTTAATGGAATCTGTCACTGGGTTTTTGCCACCTAATTTGAGTGTAACAATGTAGAGACAGATCCTGATTCCAGCGATGTGTCACTTACAGAGCTGCCTGCTGTAGTTTTGATATTAATCTCCTGCTGATTAATCAGTGATTTTAATAGAGGACTACTTGGCTGCCAGGTGGTCAAGCATACTCATAAGCTGTGTATAACTCTGCCCCCATCACTGATTGCCAGTAAGCCGCCATGATGGGGTCGGAGTTATACACCGTTCATAAATATGCTCGACTACCTGGCAGCCAAGTAGTCATCTATTACTAATCTCCTGCTGATTAATCAGTGATTTTATCAAGAGATTACTAATAGAGGACTACTTGGTTGCCAGGGTAGTCAAGCATACTCATAAGCTGTGTATAACTCCGCCCCCATGACTGATTGGCAGTACACTGTATATGGGCAGAAAGCAGCCGGTGATGGGGGCGGAGTTATATACACATCTCATGAATATGCTTCACTACCTGGCACTAAGTAGTCCTCTAATCACAGATTAGTAGTAGTCCGTATTTTTATCAAAAATACACTGAGCAATCCAGTACGTGAGACATCGCTGGAATCAGGATCTCTGGCCCTACATCATGCTGCTCTCAGATTAGGTAGCAGAAACCTGGTGACAGATGATGCAAGAGGAAGTCTTAAATGGAATCTATCTTCCAAAAACACGTCAACTGCGTATGATCAGGTTTTTAATCACTGGGAGCAGGTAGAGATCCTTAAGATTAAACATCTAGAACTAACACAATGACATTGGTGTATTGGTGATACGGGAGTGTACGATAGAGCAAACCGCGTCAAATCTGCTCCTAATATTTAAAAACTAAAAAAAAAAAAACTTCCGAGCCCGTCATTACCCTCATTTTGTAGTAAATGTCATTAGACAAGATTAACAAAGTTATTATATAATTTAATATTTCACCAGATTTGCTGTTAAAAATGGATTCCACATTTCCATAAATCGAACATTTATAAACTCTACTGAAAACATTGCAGCTTATAAGGAAAGGTCAAGAGATGAAGAACTGCATATTACAAGAAATAAAGTGCAAAGTGAAGAGAGGGGAGAGAGAAAAAAAAAAAAAAAAAAAAAAAAAAAGAGAAAAGCACAAAAACCACTTAAGAAGGTGAAAGCCAATGCATTCAGCAAGATTCAGGATGCACATTTTATTGAAGTAAAGCCACACAATATCTTTCTCATATAGTTTCCACTATACAATAAGTCGCCCCATGTATTCACTGTCACAGTATTTCAGACACTTGTGCGGTTCCGAGTACAACTCTCTCCAGTTAGACCAATGATAAACACTTTTAAATGCTTCAAGCCCTATATATTTTTAGAGTTTCTTTTTTAGAAACGTCGTACGGGATATACATATTTAACAAGACACTTAAAATTAGAAAAGAAAAAAAAAAACATTCACGCAAAAAAAAAAAAAATAATATTCCATCCGTACATACGTACACCTATAGCCACGACAACTTCCATAGCTGCATTGTAAAGATTAGGTGGCATCAGCTAGCAATAGATTTTATATGTACATCTATTAGGGAGTTATTTACACAAAGGGGCTAAATATTCAGTCAAAAAAATGAAAAAAAGTAAAGGCTCTTGTGTTAAAGAATGTGCAGTTTCGCGACCCCATGAAATAAAGAAAAAGAACCTCATGATTATGTACAATGTAAACAGCATGGGGCATGAAAAAAAAACAAAACAAAAATCTTTTCCTCTACAAGACCAGTAGGATTCCTGCCCGCGGGCGTCAGTCGTCTTCACCTCGGTCTCTCTAGCTTTCTTGCACACCGTTCGGTTAAAGCTGTGGAAAGCGGGCACCCAGCGATTGTCGTGAAGCCCCACCCTGCAGCCGCGGCTCTCTTTTTGGGACATGTGACAGCACATCCAAAAACCCGGGCCGTAAGGTAAAGCTTGGCAGTAAGGTTTGGGATGCCATAGGCATAAGGACACGTCGCCTCTCCCGTACTTTTTCTTGCACTGCTTGCAAGGGTCGTCTTTGTAGCGCGGGTCCCGCACCCACAGCGAGTCGCACGGTCGGATGTCGTAGTGTTCGATTACGAATTTGAAATAGCAGGAGGTGCATTTTAGGGCAGCGAGAGATCGGGTGGGAAGGTGTTTGAATATCTTCACCAGGATGTGGTGGGGCAGGAAAGCCATGTACTGCTGAGGCTCCAAGAGCTGTTGGATCTTAAACCGGGTCTCGAGAAAATCGTGAGACACCTGCCTCTTCACAGAGGCCGCGTCGAGTACCTGAGTGACGGCTCCCAGTGAGGAGATAGAGACGGCGTATTGTGCAATCATTGAGCTATTCTGCATACACAGAGTATTGTCATAGGTGCGTTTCTCAGGGGCGTCTGCCTGCGACTTTACTTCGGGGCTGATCCGTACATGTGCATGGGTTGATTCATTTTGATCACTTTGAAAAAACAAGACCCCGGGTGAAGGGTCCACTGATAAAGCTTTGTCCGGTGTTTGTCCTATATCCTGTGTGTGCATTAATACATCCGCAGTCTTACGGGAGGGATCAGGGATCCTTTCTGAACTCTCCAACTTCTCATCAGCTGCACCCTCACTCACTGACTGACTCTGGTATGAGTCAGCGACACATTCAACAGCTTTTATACAGACAGAAATAGATAATTTACAAGGATCCACAGTTATTGCAATATCGCCCCTACACCTCATCTTCAGGTAAGTCTCTCTCATGAGTTCAAGGTCTACGTGGCCACAAAAAAGTCTTCCATAGGCGGCAAAGGCTCAGAATCTTGAGGCTTGGGTGGAGCACAGTTTTCCCATGATTTTATCGGAGAAGGTCTTTCTTATTTTGCAAGACATTTGTCTCCACCCCTGAAGCAGCAGCAGAGTGATTTTCAGGATCAGAAGCCTCATCCTGAGGAGGACTGGCTTCTTGCTGAGATCCACTAGCAAGCAGCATCCGGCCGACGTTCCTTCTGAAGCTGTTGTTTCTCGAAAGTCCTCCCGAATCGCGATCATTCTGGTGCCTCAAACATTCAGACTCCAGTTTAGCGACCATTTCCAAGACGCACACGGACTCCAGTTCACCTTCTCTGAATTGTCCTTCTCAGAAGGGTTTTCACTGGCTGCGAGTGCCATCAAGGAGACAGGCGGAAGGACACATTTAGAATTTCCAGTGGGTTTCGAAGGATTGGAAAAGGGTTTAGCACAATCAGAGAGTAACTCATTGCTCTTTGCTCTAGAAAGGCTACCATCTCTATCACTGAAAGGGGTCTTCTGGGAAGAATTCCATCATTATCCGTGACAAAATTGATGGAACAGTCTTCCACACCACTTGGGAAAGATTCGGAGAGGAGGCACTTCTTCTGTGCTTCCTGTACCTTCTCCAGATTGCTTTTCACGCGTTTCAGGTCTACAGATTTCTTTCGCCTTTTGGCAGCTCTTCCGCTCATGTCTCCAGTGTTTTTAATCTTCATGGAGCTGTTCCTATTGCTGCTGCAATGATGAGAGGCAAAAAAGGCAATCTTCTCTTTTGTGTTTCCGGGCTTGATGAGTGCACAATTATCCGATTGGACCTCTCCATCTCCCTGATGGATGACCGCAGGTGGAACACTCTTGGCTTTCACCTCGAAGCTGTTGGAGGAGCTCATCCCTGGTGTATTGCACATGGTGTTTGGAGACAGCGTGCCCAGTGGCCTACGAGGAGGGTTGTCCGTACAGGGTAGACAATTCTTGGTGGCCACATTACGCTTTTCTTCTTTTGCCAGGCTTTGGTTGTTCAGATGCATGCCTTTGTTTGATCTTGCTTCTAGGAGAGATTCTTTTTTCTGTATCTTGTGATATGGCTTTAAATGCATTCCAGAAGCCCTGTAAGACAGACGTACACACGGTGAGACTTGCCCCGACACACGCAGCACATGATATGCAGAACCCAAAGCAATAGAATCAGCAAAAACCCACAGATAACGGACTCAATCTGCCTAAAGGGGTTGCCCAGTCTAAAATGATGATTCTACAGTCCTGTAGACCTCAATCCTCCCAGCACCGGCACTGTGCGCTGCGAGGATTCGTGGTTTCCAAGCCTGGGATGGACCGGATTATGTGATATACATGTTCACAGCCAAAACCCACGACTAGTGGGTAAGGCCTCGCTCAATACAAGTGTATGGAGCCAGGTCACAAACACTAGAAGGCCGCTCCCACTAGCCAGACAGATGGTGAGGCTGCACCCATCAGTCGGTTCTGGCCGGGAACATGTATACCCCATAACTGCGATCCGTTCACGGTTTAGAAATAGCGACTCCTCGCAGTGCACAGTGCGGGGGCTGGGAGGATTGAGGTCTACAGCCACAGACACTGCAGAATTATCATTTTACACTGGACATCCCCTTTAAGGAAAATCATGTTGGAAAATAGATTAGCAGCCAGATTTTGTACAGATCTGCTGCTCTTTACACTGCAGTCAGTAACACTCCATAATCCTTGAAAATAATAGCAGATAAGAGCAAGCGAGGCCATCTGATAAGGCTAACAGCCCAATATTAGCCAGTGTCGCACACAAACATTTTTTTAATAGTTTTTATTTTCAAAAAATAAAAATTCATTTTGAAGGCTACACTCCAGTATCCTGAATTCAACTGATCATGCAACCACTGGTATAAATGAGAACAAACTGATGTCATAGTATAGACTCTGCAGAGAATGAGTTTCACACCAGTAAGATGGTTGCGCCTCCATCATTGTCGCCTATTGGAGTTACTGAAACCATTTCCCCAATATCCAGGTTTGGTCATTTGGTCAACAACTACCCTCCCTCCCAACCTCCCCATACACGTGCACGCTTAACCAAGGGGGGGTGCTGCTACTGGACATGTGTTGCGGCGGCTCATCTCCAACCAGAACAAAAGCAATAATACGCCCCAATCCTTCTCTCCATCATAATCTGGAGGTTAAGGGTTCGGTCAACTTAATTGTAATGTGTTTGGGGGCCCTGGTTATCTGGTGCCATTCAATCATGAATCGGGAGGTGAGCAGGGTTGATGAGGTTTCATCAGAAGATACTTGCCAGAATACAAGCACAATCCACTTGTATCATGACATGACAGGCATCTGCTGACAACTGTTCACATTTCAGTGCAGAGGTGTGTGGCACCGGGAACCCCTTTAGGGTGATCTAGCTGCTTCTCAAACTCTTAAAGAGCACTTTTAACTATTTAAAAAAAATCCTCCTTCAATTGCATTCTGAAACAGCTTTTGGTTTTCTTCCGTGCTCCTCCGTTCCAAAGTCAAGTTACTTGGTTATAAAAATGCGTATTCTCCCTTCTGAAAGCTGGGTATAGACCAAAAACCTCCTTTGTTTTTGTTTTTTCTACCCTCTATGACAATGGCCAATCAAACTACAGCAGAGTCAGAGGAGAGTAAGTGAACGCCCACAGAGAAGGGCACAGCTGCAGCCGGGCTCAGCGGGTTCTACTGAAATGAGAGAAAACTCCAGACACTGCACCGGCAGAACTTTGCATGTACTACAGATAGCCATACCGGAGAGCCGGCCCTATACTCCTGAACTCCCATAGTAGTAAGGGACACAGTGACCATGGCAGTTTTGATTTTAGGAGTACACAATGAGATGGGCAGTAGCTGTGACCGCTATGGGTGTTTGCTTTTTATCCCCTGCATGACATGGCAGTGTTTTACCGGCCAATGTCGTAAGAGAAAAAGCAGCATTCTGCAGTATCCACCTAGGTGGTAGAAGTGAAATTTGCACCATGGGGAGAATAAGTTTGGGAAGAAAAAAAAAAACACTGTTAGACAACAGGCATGGACTACTTGGCAGCACTTACCTCTTGACATGTTGATACGTGTGGAGTTTCAGTGGATCCCTGTGGAGGCCGGCTCTGCTGGAACTCATCCTAGCTGCCCGCACACAAGGCGCGTCGTCACAGCCAGTCCATGTTGGTTAGGGGAGTATGCTCTGTGCGTAACAATGTTGTGGGAAACTGTGGAAACACAAACAGGAGGGGGACATTTAGCCGGACGGATCGGTGCTGTATATCCCCATCACAGGGAATGGACAAAATGGAAAGACACGTTATAGTAAATGGACACCCTTCCCCCATAAGGATCGCGTACAGAGGCTTTTAGTGCCATGACTGACTGTTCTTTCAATACATCACTTTCTTTACAATTTACACAAAAATAACACTCAATAGCAGGTGACCATGGTCAGTAAAAATAGTAAGATGCGTAAACGCTTACACAGCGTGGCACGTACGTCATGTGTAGTTACGACCGGCCCTGTTTACACTACGAGATCTATTTTAGTCAAAAACTGAAGAAAACAGGTTTAAAAATATCCGCACTGAAGATTTCCACAACTCAACACTTGTGACTGCACAGAATCTGCCAGGAGGCTAAAAATACAGCAGCCGAGAACAAGGCTTCCTACTCCAGGCTGTGCCACTTACTGGAGACTATTAATCACAGAAGATGGGGCGGTCATACACCAGATGCTAACCAAATATACAAGCAGCAGAGTCATCTCTCCCAGCTCCCCCATACACCAGGCAGCCCTAACCAAATATACAAGCACAGAGTCATCTCTCCCACTCCACATACACCAGACAGCCTAACCAAATATACAAACAGCAGAGTCATCTCTCCCAGCTCCGCCATACACCAGACAGCCCTAACCAAATATAAAAAGCACGAGTCATCTCTCCCAGCTCCGCCATACACCAGACAGCCGCTAACCAAATATACAAGCAGCAGAGTCATCTCTCCACTCCTAACCATACACCAGACAGACTCAAGCTAACCAAATATACAAACAGCAGAGTCATCTCTCCCAGCTCCGCCATACACCAGACAGCCACTAGACCAAATATACAAACAGCAGAGTCATCTCTCCCAGCTCCGCATACACCAGACAGCCTCTAACCAAATATACAAGCAGCAGAGTCATCTCTCCCAGCTCCGCCATACACCAGGCAGCCTCTAACCAAATATACAACAGCAGAGTCATCTCTCCCAACTCCCATACACCAGACAGCCGCTAACCAAATATACAAGCAGCAGAGTCATCTCTCCCACTCCACCATACACCAGACAGCCCTAACCAAATATACAACAGCAGAGTCATCTCTCCCAGCTCCGCCATACACCAGACAGCCTCTAACCAAATATACAAACAGCAGAGTCATCTCTCCCAGCTCCGCCATACACCAGACAGCCGCTAACCAAATATACAAGCAGCAGATCATCTCTCCCACTCCACATACACCAGACAGCCGCTAACCAAATATACAAGCAGCAGTCATCTCTCCCAGCTCCACCATACACCAGACAGCCGCTAACCAAATATACAAGCAGCAGAGTCATCTCTCCCACCTCCGCCATACACCAGACAGCCCTAACCAAATATACAAACAGCAGAGTCATCTCTCCCAGCTCCGCCATACACCAGACATGCCATACCAAATATACAAACAGCAGTCATCTCTCCCAGCTCCGCCATACACCAGACAGCCTCTAACCAAATATACAAACAGCAGAGTCATCTCTCCCAGCTCCGCCATACACCAGGCAGCCGCTAACCAAATATACAAACAGCAGAGTCATCTCTCCCAGCTCCGCCATACACCAGACAGCCGCTAACCAAATATACAAGCAGCAGAGTCATCTCTCCCAGCTCCGCCATACACCAGACAGCCGCTAACCAAATATACAAGCAGCAGAGTCATCTCTCCCAACTCCACTATACACCAGACAGCCGCTAACCAAATATACAGGCAGCAGAGTCATCTCTCCCAGCTCCGCCATACACCAGACAGCCTCTAACCAAATATACAGGCAGCAGAGTCATCTCTCCCAGCTCCGCCATACACCAGGCAGCCGCTAACCAAATATACAAGCAGCAGAGTCATCTCTCCCAGCTCCACCATACACCAGACAGCCTCTAACCAAATATACAAACAGCAGAGTCATCTCTCCCAGCTCCGCCATACACCAGACAGCCGCTGACCAAATATACAAGCAGCAGAGTAATCTGGTTGACCTCCACTTTTTGCCGTGCGCACTTTGTTTAGTATTCCATTCTTTCTGTATTTACTTTGATTGACTTAGGTCACTGTTCAGATACAGCTGTCACCACCCCTCCCATAGGCTCCATTTGATTGCATGCACATTTATCTGCACCCTCACTTGTGGTCTGCTGGTTTGGCAGTGTGGGGGTCAGATCTGATAATGTCCGCACGTCTGTAGCATTAGCTGCACATGTTCAGCCTGGTCTGCCTTTATCTGCACTTGCTCTTCCGGCTTTGTGGGAGTGGTTCAGAAATGTTTCAGGTACATGTTGCATTAATGAGGTCATGCTTTTAATGTCTTTAGGAGGCAGTAAGGCACAACGTATAAAAAAAAAAAAAATGTAGAGAGTGGGACCGCCCTATTTGAGATTGCCATGATGTGGCAGGATGGCTCAAAGAATTGATTGTTTGCAAAATCTCGTTTTTAAAGTAGAGTTAGAAATTAATATGCACTTTTTGTATTGCGTGCTGACCATAGGCATCACTGGCTTTCTTATTAGCAGAGTCATCTCTCCCGATTCTTCCCATACACCATAACGATGGCCACATACACATGCAGCAAAATCATCTCTCCAGACTTCACCATACACCAAGCACTCAGGCTGGAGCAGAATTCACCTCTTCAACCCGGAGAGTAGAGAAGTCTGCTCCCAGAAAGCGACTAATTGCCCCTTAAAAACAAAAGATGGGGCCTAGATCCCTAGACACAGTGTGGGGGGAACGGAGAGACTCGACTAGGCAGAAAAGTGCAGGTCAAGTGGCAGAAAGTGGAAACATCTTAATACAGGAGCAGATAACATAGAACGAGTATGTAAGACGAGGGGGTGAATTCTACATATACTGCGCTGCGATAATACATGTCACAGGACAGAACAAGTTTTGACTGAAAAGGAAAAATGGGAGGACTCTGCAAATACAGAAAAATAAACTATTACAAGTCTTAAGATTCCAGGACACAAGGTTAAAGTACAAAGGAATATGCAAAATGCTGCAAGGAAGGAGAGAAGAGGGGTCATGCTCGGTCTACATGGAGATTGCTCACAGGGCTGCAGGAAAAGGAGAAGGTCCCCTATGGTTGATTCAAATGATGGCAGCCTCATTACCTGCATTCATAGAATCGTTAAAACGGGGGGAACCCCCATGCTCCTGCACCCTGCACTTGCAGCAAGCCTCTGACCACCTGAGCACAGAGTTATCCTCGTCTAGCTTGGTCAGACCAGTCTTGCAGCTTTCAGAATGCTACCGATGTGTAAATCCTCACAGTTAGGATTTAGCTCTATTTGACAATTCCAAAAGTCACCACATAACAGGCAGTAGGGATTCCCAACGTTGCGGTCACGTGCCAACTTGAGCCTCGCCACTTGTCAATTGAATCTATTGAATGAAGTGGATAGCAGAGTCGAATCCTGACAGTGTGTATATTACACTGCTGAGGAAATGGGCTGAACAACCTCCTTTAACTTCACCCTGATGTTGGAGAGTAGTTTTTCATTATACAGAACCCCAAAAACCTTGTCTAGTCAGGTCATTTTACACTACTAAAACCAGTGCTGGATAAGTTACATAAAAACAAGTCATAACATACAAGATATGAACAAAAGATGCAGGCCACATCCATCTACAGATAGGGACACATTACACACTGGCGAAAATGGAAGATGCCAAGTGCTCTCCTTTTATTTGTATGGGAGTTTTGAAAAATCTCCAACAAGGCGTCCTTACAAGTGATGAGTGAGCTCCGCCATGCTCCGGGGCTCCGTACTGGTAACCAACAGTCAGACACTCAGATGTCCGACCATAATGACAGTCAAAGGGAAACACAATAATTTCTCCAGAATATCATGGGTGGTCTCCGCCGTGAGAAAGAGACCAACTAGAACTAAGGGGGGAATCTCCGCAGTGAGAGAGACCAACTACAACTAAGGGTGGGGGGGGTCTCCGCAGTGAGAAAGAAAGAGACCAACTAGAACCATGGGGGGGAATCTCCACAGTGAAAGAGACCAACTAGAACTAAGGTGGAGGGGGGGGTCGCCACAGTGAGAAAGAGACCAACTAGAATTAAGGTGGGGGGGGGTCTCCGCAGTGAGAAAGAGACCAACGTGGGGTGAGGGTCTCCACAGTGAGAAAGAGACCAACTAGAACTAAGAGGGAAGTCTCCGCAGTGAGAAACATCCATCAGACCTTTATGGCAGATAATGTAGATTCTTCATTTAAAGGGGACCCATCACTTCGAGGATGACAACTATTGTTCAGACAAATAGTATTGGCCACACTGCCCATAGGAAAGGGGAGCCTGGCCATCCCAGTAATGTAATAAATGGTAGAAGAACGAGTGTATTTTTGGTTAATTCTATGAACCTCGTCATCTGGTGATGGTGCCGGTGTGTTACAAGTCCGGGAGGAATCCTAATGACTGTGAAATTGTTTTCAAGAGGCGACGCAGCAAATGATTAGCAGGTTGTGAAATACAACCAAACACGGGCTAGAAGTGGAGGACGAATTCTTAAAGGCAAAGTACACATTACAGGTGGATGCATAGGTTGAAGACTTCCCTACACAGAGGCCATATGGGCCCCCTTCATATTGGGAAATTAGGCATTTACACACATCAATCCATGATCCAGGACAAAGTCTGGGAAATTTTATAGGGTGTAAAAGATGCAGATCATGTGACTAGAAGAAAATAGGAAGAGATACCGGAAGAGGAGCAGGAAAAAAGGTGAAAACCTCCGCGGTCAAGTACCAAATTGAGGGTTAACTAGTTTACAACACGGATTAGCAGTGGGAGGTCAGGACGCTCCCTGAAGCCAACTCTCCTCTCAACTCCTATTTTTACAGAGCTGAAGTGGCGCAGGACTCCCGACAAGGGCTCGGGTGTTTATAGGCTTTGATCTTAAAATAGAGAATTAGGCTTCATGGTTTGTAACAGTATATGGAACAACATGGGGCTGAACAAAAAATAAAGACCGACGACGCTAAATGAGCAAATCCACCCCCCACCCCGGATCGGAGCCCGGTCCCCTGAGGTCAGCGAGTATTGCTGATGTACCCATTTTACATCAAGGGTCTCAGACTGCAGTATATAGCATGTACACACAGTTTTGGGGGTGAAGTCCCACTGAAACATTCTCTGAGGAAAGAGCAAGGGTCTTCTTCCTGCTTATTGCCTACTTGTGTCCGAGGGTGTCTGCTTTTACGGACCCCCTTCAGTTTGCGTATCGGCAGAGTCTAGGGGTGGACGATGCTGTAGCATATCTGCTACAAACAGTACATTCCTTTTTGGACAATGATGGAACCACTGTACGTGCCATGTTCTTCGATTTCTCCAGTGCATTCAACACCTTACAGCCACTATGATTACGTAAAAAGCTGGTTGAAATGGCGGTTGATGAGGGACTAGTGAATTGGATCATTGATTACCTGTCGGACAGGCCACAGTTCATAAGGTTGGGGGCGGCCGTATCGGATAGTGTTCGGAGCAGTGTTGGAGCCCCTCAGGGAACGGTGCTGTCGCCATTCCTTTTTACGTTATACACAGCTGATTTTAAGTATAAAATCAGACCTTTGTCACCTTCAGAAGTACTCTGATGACTCAGTGATAGTCGGAGGTATTGAGAGAGGCAGGGGGGAGGAGGAATACAGAAGGGTGGTCTCGGACTTTGTTGACTGGTGCCAGGCTAACCATTTAGAACTCAACGTAAAGAAAACCAGGGAGTTGGTGTTGAGTTATGGAAGGTGCATGAAGGATTGCTTACCTATCACTATTGATGGTCAGGATGTGGAGATGGTGGAGAATTTCAAATATTTGGGGGTTCACCTGGACAGCAAGCTTGATTGGAGGTGCCATATGGAGAAGGTTTGCAAGAAAGGGATGAGTAGACTTTACTTCTTAAGGAAGTTAAGGTCGTTTAATGTGTGCAGCAAAATGCTTGAAATGTTCTACCAATCTATTGTGGCGAGTGCAATCTTTGCTGCAATAATATGCTGGGGTAGTAGTGTGCGCACAGCTGACGATAATAAGCTGAATAAACTCATCAAGAAGGCTAGTGCGGCGGTGGGTCTACAACTTAGGACTTTCGAGGAGGTATTAGAGGATAGAATTAATAAGAAATGCAAGGCTATAATGAGCAACAATACACACCCGCTCTCTGAACTGTTTGTGAAGCAAAAGAGCACATTCAGCAAGCGTCTAATCCAACTAATGTGTAAAAAGGAAAGATACAGAAAATCGTTTGTTCCGACAGCTGTGGGGATGTTTAACAAATGTATAAGTGTAAAGCATCCCAAGACTATGTGAAGTTCTAAGTGTATGGGGGAATAGGTGAGGTACATGTACTAGTCTACCCGCATCTGCTGTCCATATAGACTTATTTTGTAAAGTGTGAAATGTTCTTGATCTTTGTTCTGCTGCTGTAATACTGTAATTTCCTCCGGGATCAATAAAGTTTCTTATCTTATCTCTTATCCTGAATATAAGGGGGCCGCACAGCTTTGCTTATTTTTCCATTGTGCACTAAGGACTTGTTCACACGCTGCGATAAAGTGTATGCGATTTCTGAAATCTGATACACATGCGGTTTATTAAAGAACCCCCAATGTTATTTAGATCATGTAGGTTCATTCATAACCTTTTTAAAAAAAAAAAAAAAAAATTAAAAATTGTTGTATTCATCCCAAAAAAAGCATTATAGATACATATTTTCATCAGATAGCTGGGCAAACAGTCATACAGTCATCCGGCTGGTTAACAGAGGTCACTGAACTCAATGCCATCTACTCTGCATAAAGGACCTGTGTGATGTCACGACCATGTGACCGTGATGGGTGGAGCTAAGCGAGCTAAATTGTTAAGGTCTAGGTAAACTTCGCTTTGCCTATTATAGTCACATGATCGTGACATCACACAGGTCCTTTCAGCATTTTCTGAAAGTTGTCTGACCCATTAACCAGCCGGATGACTGTATGACTGTTTGCCCAGCTAGCTAATGAAAACATGCAAGTTGTTAAAATGCTTTTTTGGAATAAATACATTTTTTTGGAGAAAAGAGAATAAAAAAAAAAAAAAAAGTTATTAATGATCACTATATGATCTAAATAACATTGGGGGTGGTTTAATAACAAGAAAAGTACACGGCAGGTTCCCTTTAAGTGCATTGAGACAGTTTCTGCTGCAGAAAGCGGCTTCCCAGCCAATGACAAAGCAGTCCAATGACTTTCTCCCCATTGCAGACTAATATATGGTGCGTTGCCTTCACGGCTGATATTTGGCCCTGTTTGCACTGCAATTCTTCAATGCATTCTGTTCTTCCACCTGAAAAGTCCCTAAAAACAAGCGTCAGTCCGGACCGCAGACTGCACCGATACGATATGAACTCCAGTCGTGTTTTTGTCTGAAAGGTCATGTTTTCTGGAAACCGTACATGAAGGATCTGGCATGACCGTCTAGTTTTTATTGTTGGTGCAGATCTGTCACAGCTGCAATCATACACTCGGCCTCATCCCTCATTTACTGCTCAGTATCGACTATAAAGAATTATTACTACACGTGCAAAGGTCACACCGTCTAGACAGAGCCGTCACAATGTCAGGAGACAAGGGCTCGCTAATATCTGCTTTTATATGTGACTTTAATAGAATGTGAACAGGGACTTGTTAGTCTCCTGTAAAGCGGGACAGGAACCCACCAACCGCACACTGCCAGTGCATGCTGGGGGTTGTAGCGCTAGAACAGCTGGAGTGCCATAGATTGCAGAGCCTTATATAATACGCATGAGTCAGGGGTTTATTAAAGAGGGGAAATTAAAACTTATAACTGAACACTGCCATGTAATATCAAGTCCCTACATTCAGCGTCCAGTCAATGCCCAATACCGCCATACAGTATTCATCTCACACGATGTTGATGGTAAGCCCGGGGTGGTCCCGCTCAGTGACATATAGACACTGGGTTCACACTAGCGCTATAATGTTGTCACTTTGATCCAGATAAAATTGATGTCAGTGACAGATCAGTCAACGTGAAGGACACCATCAACTTATAATGGGTTTCATCAGGGGGAAAACAAACAACAAAAAATAGAATTATTCTTACCGTTAATGCCTTTTCTAGAGCCCTTCCACGACAGCACTTATTTCTATGCTGTCGTGGAGGGGCCTGGAAAAAAATAGAATTATTCTTACCGTTCATTCCTTTTCTAGGCCTTCCACGACAGCATAAAATAAGTGCTGTCGTGGAAGGGGCCTGGAGAAATTAGAGCTGCGAGCTGACCATGTGATCCAGTAAAAAGGCAATCTGCGATGGGTCCAGCCTTACAAGTTGCTCCTGTTCCATCCTTGCGAGTCTACATTATGGCATGCTGCGACGTTTCAAGTCTGAAGCTCGCACCGGCATGATATGATGGATTTCTTCCAGTAATTTTGGTCTTGGCAAAGTATGTAACAAATGGATTTAGCAAGCTCTGAATTTGGGGGGTGCAATTTACCCTTTTCACTGCCATGTCATTCCATCACATTCAAGTAATGGTGGACAAACTTTCCAAGGGGTTGTCCAGGACACTACAAATTCTCCAGTCAATATCAGATTGGTGGGTGGCTCACACGCTGCACCTGCACTTAACGGTTAGGTCAGGGAGGTAACAGTGTTCGGAGCTCTGTACTCTAAATCTGCAGCTCAGCTCCTATTCACAGCACACCTGAGAGCGCCCACTATAGTGCAGTCCTGGCATCATACATTAGTTTCCAACCAATGAGGGTTTGTGTAATAAGGGTGTCAGGTTATCAGTCTCTGATCGGTGGGGATCTGTCACCAATCCTAACAATAAGTATCACAGTTTAGCTTTTCTGCTCTTGGGCTAAACTGGAACAAAAGCCAGAAACTATAGAACGACCCTTTTTCCCTTCCTTTGTAAACAATGTGTTTTAACGGTGGTAATAATAGGAATCACTTTAGCAAGTTGTTAATTCGGTCATTCAGATAGTATGACAAACAGGCCAAGAGATCACGGCCATATTATTATAGGTACTTCTAAATCCTGCCAAAGAACATACACACTGATGAGAACAATCCACTTTATTTTCATGGCAGCGGAGAAGTCGGCCAAATAAAATGGGTGTATACCACATGAAACAATCTTGGAATCTGCTACTAGGATATAGGAAAAAATGAGTAATGGAGATGTGAATATTCGCTGTGTGTTCAATGCTGTAAATGGACGAACGTCCCAGATAAAAGGTTCACATGAGTGTTGGGGAATAAACAAGTTACAATGGTAAGAATGTAAATCTGTACATCAATCCATGGATTAAAAGGAAACTCTGCAAGTATTATGTAATCTGAGAGAAGAATGATGTAGGGGCAGAGACCCCTGACTCCAGCAATAGTAAGTCTATGGCTCATTCCCCATCACAGGGCCGTGTACAGGCTCAATAGTAAGTCTATGGTCTGTACATTCCCCATCACAGGGTGGTGTACAGGCTCAATAGTAAGTCTACAGTCCATACATTCCCCATCACAGGGTGGTGTACAGGATCAATAGTAAGTCTATGGTCTGTATATTCCCCATCACAGGGCGGTGTACAGGCTCAATAGTAAGTCTATGGTCTGTATATTCCCCATCACAGGGCGGTGTACAGGCTCAATAGTAAGTCAATGGTCTGTATATTCCCCATCACAGGGCCGTGTACAGGCTCAATAGTAAGTCTATGGTCCGTACATTCCCATCACAGGGCGGTGTACAGGCTCAATAGTAAGTCTATGGTCTGTACATTCCCCATCACAGGGTGGTGTACAGGCTCAATAGTAAGTCTATGGTCTGTACATTCCCAATCACAATGTGGTGTACAGGCTCAATAGTAAGTCTATGGTCTGTATATTCCCATCACAGGGCGGTGTACAGGCTCAATAGTAAGTCTATGGTCTGTATATTCCCCATCACAGGGCGGTGTACAGGCTCAATAGTAAGTCAATGGTCTGTATATTCCACATCACAGAGTAGTGTACAGGCTCAATAGTAAGTCTATGGTTCGTACATTCCCCATCACAGGGCGGTGTACAGGATCAATAGTAAGTCTATGGTCTGTACATTCCCCATCACAGGGTGGTGTACAGGCTCAACAGTAAGTCTATGGTCCGTACATTCCCCATCACAGGGCAGTGTACAGGATCAATACTAAGTCTATGGTCTATACATTCCCCATCACAGGGCGGTGTACAGGCTCAACAGTAAGTCTATGGTCCGTACATTCCCCATCACAGGGTGGTGTACAGGATCAATACTAAGTCTATGGTCTATACATTCCCCATCACAGGGTGGTGTACAGGATCAATACTAAGTCTATGGTCTATACATTCCCCATCACAGGGCAGTGTACAGGATCAATACTAAGTCTATGGTCTATACATTCCCCATCACAGGGTGGTGTACAGGCTCAATAGTAAGTCTATGGTTCATATATTCCCCATCACAGGGCGGTGTACAGGCTCAATAGTAAGTCTATGGTCTGTATATTCCCCATCACAGGGCAGTGTACAGGCTCAATAGTAAGTCTATGGTTCATATATTCCCCATCACAGGGCGGTGTACAGGATCAATAATAAGTCTATGGTCTGTACATTCCCCATCACAGGGCGGTGTACAGGCTCAATAGTAAGTCTATGGTCCGTACATTCCCCATCACAGGGTGGTGTACAGGCTCAATAGTAAGTCTATGGTCCGTACATTCCCCATCACAGGGCGGTGTACAGGATCAATAATAAGTCTATGGTCTGTACATTCCCATCACAGGGCGGTGTACAGGCTCAACAGTAAGTCTATGGTCCGTACATTCCCCATCACAGGGTGGTGTACAGGATCAATACTAAGTCTATGGTCTATACATTCCCCATCACAGGGTGGTGTACAGGATCAATACTAAGTCTATGGTCTATACATTCCCCATCACAGGGCAGTGTACAGGATCAATACTAAGTCTATGGTCTATACATTCCCCATCACAGGGTGGTGTACAGGCTCAATAGTAAGTCTATGGTTCATATATTCCCCATCACAGGGCGGTGTACAGGCTCAATAGTAAGTCTATGGTCTGTATATTCCCCATCACAGGGCAGTGTACAGGCTCAATAATAAGTCTATGGTCCGTACATTCCCCATCACAGGGCGGTGTACAGGATCAATAATAAGTCTATGGTTCGTACATTCCCCATCACAGGGCGGTGTGCAGGCTCAATAGTAAGTCTATGGTCCATACATTCCCATCACAGGGCGGTGTACAGGCTCAATAGTAAGTCTATGGTCCGTACATTCCCCATCACAGGGTGGTGTACAGGCTCAATAGTAAGTCTATGGTTTGTACATTCCCCATCACAGGGTAGTGTAGAGGCTCAACACAAACGTTTGTGGTCCGTATATTCCCCATCACAGGGCGAGGCACAGGTTCAAGAGCAAGTCTACCAGGTGGTGCCCAGAGGACCGGTACCCTCTTCTAGGCCATACATTATTTGCTATAAAGATTATACTGGTGACAGACACACATTAGATGAAGGGATCAGAGCACCTCCATCAGACCATGCCAGTATCACTCCAGATACCGACCATTGTCTGATTTAACATACTGATGAAAATTGGTCTACCCATAAGTGGAAACAACAAATGAGAAATAATTGGATTCCTGAGGAAATCGTCAGAGTCTAGATACTTTTCATTGCTTCGTACCTTGCAGTGTCCATTGATTATGGGCGGGGGACACGACAGAGGAGGGCGCTGTCCACACCTTTCTACCCATGCTACAAGTATATAGAAAATCAGGACATCATTTGGTCCGCAGCTGGTAATCAAAATTGGATTATGTGCCCATTATACAGATGACACAAGAACATAAACATTTGCTTGACTCCAACGAGGTGACAATTTACCCTCTTCACTTTCTAATGCCAGTGTCAATGCCATGACTAAAGCTCCCTGTCTGACTGAAGATGGGCCATTATCAGGACAATTATCCAGGAGGGCGCGGAGGCCGCGCGTGTTATTATCTGCAACTACAGAGCCGTATGGAGGAATGGCACAAATGTACATTGTGTAATCAGATTTAGGTGTGGCATCAAGTGCACACGGTTCAAGGGAACATTGCACCCCATGAGGGAAAAAAAAAGTGTTTATTTTTAGGACGTAGCAGTAAATGTCATAAAAAGAAAAGGAAGCCCGTCTGTCCAACACAAGGCGAGCAACGTCTGTCATCTGAGGCACTGCTCTTCAAGCCCTAGACCAGTACATGGCGGCACACCCTCACATTAATGGGGTCACTTTGGCCTCCTTTACCATAAGGGCCGCTTTACATACACCAACTTCTGAACAGATCTCTGGTTGCAGTGAAATCATGGACACATTGTTACATTTGTATACAGCCACAAAATAGAACAATGTGTCCATGATTTCACTGCGACTAGAGATCTGTTCAGAAGTTGGACACAAAAGTTGGTGTGTGTAAAGTGGCCCTAAGTGTTGATGCGATCGCTGTATTGACATACTACTATAACTCAGCGTTTATAAGCTTACAGATGATCGTGTCCTCTTTACACCACTTGTGATCATTGGTAGTCTGCACAAACAGAAACATTATTACTGATTGTTCTGTGTGGATCAGCAAATGTGTAGCACGTTAGCAGTCGTGTAATGGACATAGTCAGCCAGTGCAAAATATAACTGCCCCACACACACAGGGCACAAAATATAACTGCCCCCCACACACACACACTGCACAAAATATAACTGCCCCCCCACACACACACACACATTGCACAAAATATAACTGCCTACCCACACACACAGGGTGCAAAATATAACTGCTCCCCCCACACACACATTGCACAAAATATAACTGCCCCCCCACACACACACACACATTGCACAAAATATAACTGCCTACCCACACACACAGGGTGCAAAATATAACTGCTCCCCCACACACACATTGCACAAAATATAACTGCCCCCCCACACACACATTGCACAAAATATAACTGCCCCCACACACACACATTACACAAAATATAACTGCCCCCCCACACACACATTGCACAAAATATAACTGCCCCCACACACATTACACAAAATATAACTGCCCCCACACACACACATTGCACAAAATATAACTGCCTCCCCACACACACAGGGTGCAAAATATAACTGCCTCCCCACACACACAGGGTGCAAAATATAACTGCCCCCCCACACACACATTGCACAAAATATAACTGCCCCCCACACACACACACATTGCACAAAATATAACTGCCTCCCACACACACAGGGTGCAAAATATAACTGCCTCCCCACACACACAGGGTGCAAAATATAACTGCCCCCCCCCACACACACAGGGTGCAAAATATAACTGCCCCACACACACACACAGGGTGCAAAATATAACTGCCACACACACACACACACACACACACACACACACACACACACACAGGGTGCAAAATATAACTGCCCTCCCCCCTCCCCCCCACCCCACACACACAGGGCACAAAATAGAAACACAAACACACACACGGGGGACTCAAATAGAACACCCCAAACCCCCCACACACACAGGGTGCGAAAAATAGAACCCCACACACACAGAGCACAAAATATAACTGCTTCCCCCCTTCCTGCACACACACACACGGGGCGCAAAACAGAAACACACACACGCACGCACAGGGGGCTCAAGTCGAACGCCCACACACATACTGGGTGCAAAATAGAAACCACACACACCCCTCTTGTGTCTACACATTCAAAGCATGTAAGGAGAGTTTATATGGTTGTTTGTATTTCCCTAAAGGTACCGTCACACACGGCAATATTGCTTGCAATTTCACTGGCACTTTGCTGGTTGCAATGAAATCATGGACACATTGTTCCATTTATACACGGCAACAAGATAGAACAATGTGTCCATGATTTCACTGCAACCAGCAAATTGCCAGTGAAATTGATTAGCAATATTGCTGAAAGTGACGGTACCTTTAGGACCAGGGTTCAGTAGTCTCAGGTACTCTAATTCTTGTTAAACTACAGCTCTCAGCATGGTCAGTCTGGGAGTTGTAGTGTCACAGCAGCGGAAGTGCCTGAGGTTGGTGACCCCGCTGCCTTCGACCCAGGTTACAAATTAATCAGTGCTGTGAGAAAGGGTTTGTAAAACTTCTAACCTGCCAAGACTAAGGAGAGACAAGTGCACAAAGGGTTGTAGGGTGAAGGTAAAACGTGTGGTGAGGGGGGCGCACACCACAAATAAGTTCCAGCAGTCACATCTTCTGCAGGTAAATTGGAGAGAGGCCAGGACGTATAGTTGAGCTGACCGCTCTGCCAGATCACATAGTCTAGGTTTGAGAAAGGTTTGGTATGGACCCGAAATAATGCATAGATCAACTCTGTGATTATAGCAGAGCGGTCAACTGAAGGTACCGTCACAGGTAACGATATCGTTGCCGATATCGCTCAAAAGTCACGTGTTTTGTGAACTTGAATGATATCAAAACAACATTGTTGCAGTGTGACACTACAAACGATGAACGATCAGTCGGCTGATCGTTCATCGTTTGATTTGAGAAAAGCCTCAAATCTATCGTTGGTCACCCGTTGGACACGCAGCATCTGCGTGTGACACTGGGAGACGACCGATAAGCCAGCTCCCCTCTGCAAGCACTGGCAGCTGATCTCCAAGGTAAATAGCGGGTATCTAGGCGCTCTGCCTAGATAGCCGATAGTATACCTTGGTTGCCAGCCTTCTCCCTCACGGACTGGTATCCAAGGTACACAGCGGGTAACTAGGACCCTAGTTACCACTGTGTACCTTGGATACAAGCCGGTGAGCGGAGAAGGCTGGCAACTAAGGTATACATCGGCTATCTAGGGCGAGCGCCTAGATACCTGCTATTTACTTTGGAGACAGCCTGCTCCCGCTTACCACAGCCTGGCAGCGGGAGCAAGACATCCTGGAAACAATATTTAAATCATTTCCACGATGTCTCTGGTCCACCGATTGCTGGGAGTCTGCCTGTGTGACATGCTCACCAGCGATCTGAACGATTTGTTAGCGATCACATGCACGCTTGATTGCTAACACATCGTTCATCAGATTGAGCGTGTGATCGGCACCTTAAATGTTTCCTCCTAACCAATCTCCAACCATACAGAAGTCCCTTTCAGCCCTGCTCCATCACATTTATTGTGGTATTGATTGTGCACAATCGCCATACAACTCTGTATGACTGACCTACAAATGTACAAAATAATATACGGTATATTGGCTCTTCGCTGCATCAGTCATCCTATTACTTCGGTCTTGGCTCTGTCACTACGTACCACACATTACACCCATTTTATAAATTATTCTGTTAAATTCCGTCCTAAGCTCCATATCCAGTTACACAGCTTGCTCTTTATGGGTGTAGTTCCTAAAGTGAAGCGCTGGTGTGAACCAGATACAGATCTCACTTTCCAAGTGAAAGGACGGCTCTGTATAGTTATTGCTGTGCATTAAGTGCCCGCGTGTCACATATTACATGTCTCTGCCATTACGAGCACCGATGGAGGAAACTTCACAGGAGCGATCTCCCCTTCTGTCAGGAGTGCAGGGATTACAAGTAATCATCCGGATCCTGCAGCAATCAGTTGGCAAAAACATTATGTGGACAATTTTTTTTTTTTAATTGATTTTTGCAGGATCCAGTAACTGATTGCTACCAATTCATCTCCTTTCCTGTAATTTGTAAAGGATCCTTTTTACTTACGGTACTGGATCAGTTTCCAATGGAAGATGAATAGCTATTAGATACCGGATGTGTTTTCCATTGACTCCAATGTTACAGAAAAAAAAAAAAAAACAGATCCTGCAAAAATCAATCATTTCAAAAGGGACCAAAACAAAAAGTTGTGTTGTCACAATGGATCTCTGCAGGATCCGATCTAAGGCTGCCTTCACATTTGCGTATGTAAAGCAGCGTATGCTGCGTTCCCATACGCAGTCAAGAGCCTTCGCACTGCATTCCTATCTTTAACATAGGAACACATAGTTGCCTGCGTTTGCTGCGTTCGGTTCGGATGTGATGCGGATGATATCTGCTCCCTCCAGGGTCCCCCATCCGCACCGGGACGCAGCATGCTGCATTTTTTGTGCGCTGGGGACTTGGAAAATCAGCAAGCTTCCCCAAGCCACAAAAGAATGCATTGGCGTCAATGGGTCCGCAGTGTTCTGCACTTGACAGCGCAGGAGAACGCTGCGGACCCATTGAAATCTCTCCCGGTGGCCGCCGGTGATGTCACAGGAGATCACCGACGGCCACCCGGGAGATCAGCTGGAGCCTCTGATGATCGCCTCCTCCCCGCCGCCGGTAATCTCCTAGCGGTGTCGGCGGGGAGAATCAGCTGATGTGACAGCTGTTTGAATCTTCCCACGCCGACATCTCCTCTTTGGTGTCGGCGCGGGAGATTCAAACAGCTGTCAGATCAGCTGTTTAACCCCCTGACACGTCCCAGGGCTTACCGGCGGCCGGGAGGAGGAGATCTCCGCCGCTGATCTCGCCTCCGGCCCGACCCCGGACACCGCCGATTGCTGCCCGGGCTCCATAGTGATGTGTCCACAGGGGACATTCTCCGCTGCGGACACATCAAAGTGACCCTGCTTCCACTGCGTTTGTGTCTGCATGCCATCAGCATGCAGACACAAACGTAAATGTGAAGGCAGCCTTACAGATGATTAGCTGAAGAGGTGAGCTAACATGCACAGCACACATGGATTACATCTGGCAGAGGCTACACCTCCATCTAGGCTATATACATTATCCCATACATCGGCATCCAATAAATATATTGTAAGGCTATGTGCACAACCAGCAGATTATTTCTACACCAAATCAGCATCTCCTGGCAGAAAATAAAAAGCAGCGTTTTCTGTCTTCCTGGTGCGTTTTTTTTCCCTGTGTTTCTATCATACACAACGAGAAAAAAAAGCACAAAGAATGAGCATGCCGCTTCTTGTTCCTGCACCAAAATCTGCAAGTAAAAAAAAAAAAGCCTGAAGGTGTGCACAGCACTTCAGGATTCTCATCAACTTTGCTGGGATGCGTTTCTCCTTGCAGATTTCAGTAAAAATCTGTAAGTAAAAATACATCAAAAATGCTAATTGTGCACAAAGCCTAAGTATACAATAGGATCCCATAGGTGACAGTACAGCCACTTATACAAGTGATCAGGGCCTGCAGAGGTGTCCTCTCGTTCCACGGCTACCAGGCATACAAACATTTACAGCGAGTCGGCACACCGTTAACTAAAGCCCATTACAGGGTCTACACAGAATTGAGGAGTTGCGTCAGGGAAATCCTGACCAGTCATACTGCCGCATGTCAATTTAAAGGGAATCTGTCACCAGGTTTTTGCCACCTAATCTGAGAGCAGCATAATATAGGGGCAGAGAACCTGATTGCAGCGATGTGTCACTTACTGGGCTGCTCAGTGTAGTTTTGATAATCTCCTGTTAATCAACAATGAATGATTTCATCATTTGAGGACTACTTGACCAGCTGTCAGGTACTCCAGCATATTCACAATGACTTTCTCAAAAACTAAAGCAAGCCGTCCAATAAGAGACATATCACTGGAATCAGGGTCTCCGTCTTTACATTATGCTGCTTTCAGATGGGGTAGCAAAAAACTGCTGACAGATTCCCTTTAAAGGGGTTTTCAGAATAATATTATATTAATATAATACATAATAAAAAGGTTCTAACTCTTTAATACATATAAAGTAACAAACACTGCAGACAATCACCATGCTGGGTCCAGCACCAGCTCTCTGGCCTTTGTGGCTGTGATATGATTGCTGCAGTCAGTGTGCGTCACGCTGTGGCCAGATGCTGAGCTCAGCGGTTCATACGGTCCAGATTGGCAAAGCCACCAAGTGCCACGGTTGTAACGCGACCTGTAATCGCATCACCCCTACAACCAGTGCAACAGTGACCCTGGAAGGGATGAGCACATGTATAAAAGCAATTGCAAACGTCTCTCTTTTTTGTGGAAACCTACGTGGCCGTGTTCTGAATCGTCAAAGTCGCCAACGACGTCGTTGAGGTGTCACATACGACAATGCATCACTCCCAGCGGGAGACCGACGACCAAAAAATGGCCAAGGCCATTCCTTAACGATGAACAATATCAAAGCAGGGGGGCCGATCGCTGTTACGTGTCACACGTAGCGAGTTCGCTGATGAGATCACTGCAACATCACGAAACAAGGAACATTGCTACGATATCGTTAGCGATATCTACACGTGTAAACCGGTCTGTAGACTATGGTGGACCTATATAAAAATCCTTAAGGAAGCAAACAGCTGCACTCAGACACAAGAAAAAAGTGAAAAACATGGTCTAGCAAAACTGCTGTGAAAAACATTAAAAAACATGAAGCTAATGTAGACTGTAACAGAGGAAATAAGGCATAGCAAAACTGCTTAGAAATATCTGTAAACATAGAAAACTCAGCTGATGTATTTGCCAATCCATGTGAGCCCAACCACCAACAACAAGGTGTCCTCCTGTATTGGGTTCCTAAGCTGTTTTGCTATGTCTTATGTTACATTCTACATTGGCTTCATGTATTTGCCTTACTTAGTATTTTCACCATAGTTATGCTAGACCACATGTTCCCTTCTTCCTTGTGGCCCAGAATGCAGCAGTATGCTTCCCTATTGATGTGTTTACAGCTGGCACCTGTTCACATAGTTGGTGTTGCTGGCAAATTTTTTTTTTACCTATTGCTACTAAATAAAATCTCAGCTCATGACCGGTTTCTGAATACATGAACTCAGAGCATAAACTACTTTTACATATATAATTTTTTCTTCTTTTGATGTCAACCTACAAAAGCTGCTCCGTGGCTCCAGAGACTTGTCAAGGCCAGCGGCACATCAGATGCACTTGTAAACTTCCTCCATTACACCGCAACAACATGATGACATTTCCTGAATGAACTGACACGGCACATGAGAGGCGAAACCGTCCCGCAGCTCATCCCGTCCCGCCTGCTGGCTGGGGGTCCGGGCTATGTAAGCATTTTGGTAGGAATGTGGTGTATAATTGTACTTCGCATGCACCGACACGCTCCACAACGCGAGATGTGTACAACAAGCCACTGCTGCTCCATAGATGAGGGCTGATGGTGTGCAAAGCAAAGATGGAATTATTGTGTTTTATTTAGGACAGTGAAATACCGGTCATGTGAAGCAGCATGTACATGTGAGATCGTGAGCGCTGATCATATTCGCAAAGAAGCTTCAGACCAAAATTGCTAAGATCTCATTCATAGGCGGCCGTCACACGCTACAATATCGTGAACGATATTGTAAGCGATCACATGCACGCGCGATCGCTAACAATATCGCTCACATCGCTGGTGAGATGTCACACAGACAGACTCACCAGTGATGTGGGCCAGCGAGATCACTGGTAACTATGGTACACATCGGGTCACTAGGCACGTGCGGCGCTTAGTAACCTGACGTTTACCATAGATAACATCTCCCAGCATAGGCTCTGCCGCTGGGAGATCGTTCATCGTGGTGTCACACACCACGATGAAGCAGATTGAACAAGCGTTTATCGCTTGATATGAGCTCCGGCTCTCATATCTGCGATGTCACGATCAAGCGATTTTACATTATAAAATCGCTTGATTACACACAGCAATGCACAAACGATATCGCTTAAGCGATCAAAAAGCAGATCACTTAAACGATATCGTGCATTAAATTGAAGCGTGTGACGGCTGCCATACGACACTCTCCCACCACCTATGTGCAATCCAGTTAAATAGAAAATAAAGTGCGATTAAAATTCAATATTTTGCAACAAACACCACCATAAATTCTAAAAGACATGTTCACAAAAGCCAAGAGCTGCAGACACCCACCTACCCCTCCATGCAGGGAGTAGACCCCATTGTGTCTGTACAGGAGTGCCCGTCCCCTAGGTGTTGATGTGAATGAGTGACGCTCAGATCTGTGATGCTGTGCGAGTCACCTGTACCCAGTCCTGAAGGTCACAGGTACAGTGGCTCAGCAATGTGACGCCTCCCTGCAGTGCACGCGGCTCTGCTCCAAATTCCTGACCTACTCCGAGGCAAAGAACCGGGGAGCAGACGTGTGGACCCAGAGGTCTGGCAGGTGGAAATCTGTGCCACTGACCAATGTACTTTTCCACAAATAGAAAAGCTGGCACAGGGGAATATGCTGGCACTTACAAGAATTTGTACAAGTGGAAAGCTTTGTTCAGGGGGGAGTAAATGAGCCAAACGCAGACGCTCCGAGAATGATCGCACATGGGGCTAGACGGGGTTTCTCTACTTAGAAATCTGCAGTATTAGGTTGATATCTATAGCAGGGTCACTAGGGGCTCATGGTTTTATATTACGGAGCCCTAGGCACGCCATATGCCACTGTCGTCTGCCTACATAAGTAATGCAATTATGATGCACCATGTGTAAAAAAAAGAAAAGAAAAAGTATTTCCCATGAATTGAGAGCTGTATTAATTGTATAGCGATACAGATGAGCCTTAAGGCTCAGTCTCATGCTTCAATGTGTCGGCGAACCGACCAACGATCCGACTTGACCTAGATCGCTTAACGACGTTCAATGATCGCTAGTGAAATGTCACATGTACAGATATCGTTAACGACGCAGCAACGATCCCGCAACAAGCAAACAATACTTGGGTCGTTTGCTTATTGAGAAGTGAAGGACGTAGGCGAGCTAAGTCGTAAACGACATTGTTAAAGGGGTGTCACACACACCCATGCTGCAGGTTGGACGAACGCTCATCGTTTCGTTTAAGGTCCGGTACACCAACCTCCCATCAACGATCTGCCCGATTATCGTTGATCGGATGTTATGACGTTGTTTGAACGACTGCAAACCCGTGACGTTTCAACAATATTGTTAGCGATATCCTTAGACCTTTATAGATGTCCCACTAATCCTTCATACACTCGTCAATGAGGATGCATAAAGGGGAGAATGGTGCAGGCTGCAGCCAGACCCTACCTACAGCAGATAAGCTGCAATCAGAAAAGTATTGGGGGCTGGGCATGTTAAATTTCAGCAGGTCCAATCCTGTCCCCTGAAACAGATAGGCCATGTTCTCTGGTAGTGGCCTAAGAAAGTATGCTCATCTATATAGCAAATAAGTGTATGCCCATCTGCCATACTCCACGTCAAAGCAGACTTCACCCCAAACCTTTGTCAGCCTCAACCTCTGACAGGTATTTGTCCTCAGTTACTGTGTTATTACAACAATCTCTTACATCCCTTATAATCGGGTTCATCTTACAGAACAATATTGTGCCCCAAATTATTTACCAGTATACAGATTATGGTTTACCGTGAGCCGGACAAATAAGCAGCGGGAAGGATCTCGATGGTAGGTCCGCTCTTTTAGTGAGCCTGTGCAAGAATTTGCAACATTTCCAATAATATTCTGTAGTGCACGTATTAAATATTTCGGTGAAAAACAAAGATTGCACCAAATTGTGCAAGTGGCATTACATTAAAGAGGGTTTTCCAGGAATAACATGTTTCACCGCATCAGTCAGCACCTTTTTAAATAATAATAAAAAGAGCTGACATTTACAATCCCCAGGGCAAATACTGGCTCTGTCGCTGCCCCGGTCATCACTGACAGGCTGCACAGGTGTCATCACGACTTCTGTGTATACCCACCAAACTCAGCACGATGGGCTGGGCTCAGTGATTGGCTGCAGCGGTGACATCATGACTTCTGTGCACATGCACGGATCTCTGATGGTGGGTTTACACGTCCCGATATCGGCGTCCAACTCCAACCAAAAGTCACGTGGTTCGTGCGTTGGACCCGATATCGTTCGTGCGTTGTATGGTTTAAACATCCAATACGATGCACGAACGATGTCAAACCGATATCGGGGATCGAATGAGCGTGCTCTCCAACGGGCCAATATTGGATGGAGGTTGGAGCCAGATCGTGCTGTGTAAACGCCCAACTACGATGTGGCGTTCAACTTCCCCCTATCCACTCCATGTTAAATGGTTGTTCCTGGGTCGGCTGTACAAGGGGGGCGTAGACATCGTAGAGACGTTGTATGCCGATATCGCGCTGTGTAAATCTCCGATGTGATCTTTGAATTCTGCCCAGAAAAAGCGCGCTCCCGCGTCGTTGGATACAATATCGGACCGACATTGGGACGTGTAAACCCACCATGAAAGTCTGTCCACATAGAAGACATAATGGGCTGGGCTCAGTGATTGGCTGCAGTGGTGACATCATGACTTCTGTGCACATGCACGGATCTCTGATGGTGGGTTTACACGTCCCGATATCGGCGTCCAACTCCGACCAAAAGTCACGTGGTTCGTGCGTTGGACCCGATATCGTTCGTGCGTTGTATGGTTTAAACATCCAATACGATGCACGAACGATGTCAAACCGATATCGGGGATCGAATGAGCCTGCTCTCCAACGGGCCAATATTGGATGGAGGTTGGAGCCAGATCGTGCTGTGTAAACGCCCAACTACGATGTGGCGTTCAACTTCCCCCTATCCACTCCATGTTAAATGGTTGTTCCTGGGTCGGCTGTACAAGGGGGGCGTAGACATCGTAGAGACGTTGTATGCCGATATCGCGCTGTGTAAATCTCCGATGTGATCTTTGAATTCTGCCCAGAAAAAGACGCGCTCCCGCGTCGTTGGATACAATATCGGACCGACATTGGGACGTGTAAACCCACCATGAAAGTCTGTCCACATAGAAGACATAATGGGCTGGGCTCAGTGATTGGCTGCAGTGGTGACATCATGACTTCTGTGCACATGCACGGATCTCTGATGGTGGGTTTACACGTCCCGATATCGGCGTCCAACTCCGACCAAAAGTCACGTGGTTCGTGCGTTGGACCCGATATCGTTCGTGCGTTGTATGGTTTAAACATCCAATACGATGCACGAACGATGTCAAACCGATATCGGGGATCGAATGAGCCTGCTCTCCAACGGGCCAATATTGGATGGAGGTTGGAGCCAGATCGTGCTGTGTAAACGCCCAACTACGATGTGGCGTTCAACTTCCCCCTATCCACTCCATGTTAAATGGTTGTTCCTGGGTCGGCTGTACAAGGGGGGCGTAGACATCGTAGAGACGTTGTATGCCGATATCGCGCTGTGTAAATCTCCGATGTGATCTTTGAATTCTGCCCAGAAAAAGCGCGCTCCCGCGTCGTTGGATACAATATCGGACCGACATTGGGACGTGTAAACCCACCATGAAAGTCTGTCCACATAGAAGACATAATGGGCTGGGCTCAGTGATTGGCTGCAGTGGTGACATCATGACTTCTGTGCACATGCACTGATCTCTGAAAGTCTGTTCACATAGAAGACATGATGGGCTGGGCTCAGTGATTGGCTGCAGTGGTGACATGCACTGTAGTCGTGAGATCAGCGATGCAAGAACAAAGCACCACACCTGGAGAAACCCTTTAGGATATGTGTACATGTATCAAGATTTGGTGCAGAATTTTCTGCATCACTCGACAGGAAAAATCACAGCAAAAAAATTACGCATTTTTTATGCAGATTTTTCCCCATTCATTAGAATAGGTGAAACCTGCAGTAAATGCTGAAAGAATGACATGCTGCAGATTTATCACAGTGAGAAGAAAATACTCAGTGTGCAGGAGATGTCAGGAAACCCTTCGTATTTTGTGAGAGATCTGTACTCAAAAACACGAGTGCCCACAGCCTAAGTCACCAGCCTGCTGGCCGCATTTCCCTTCCTTAGGCCAGGTTCACACTGCGTCCGATGGACGGCAGCACAAACACAATGTAAAGGACACGTAAACGCATCCACAGGCTTCTATTCAACAAATGCATGCTAAAATAGGCATGTGTCTGCAAGTATGCATTTGTTGAAACACACATGGAATCGCGGTCTGCAGCGGTTTTCAGTCTGATAGAAAAGAAACGCAATATAACTCCATGCTACAGATTTGTACAAATGTGCAGCATTGCATTATATTGCGTTTGCAATAGAAGATATAAAGAAAGACAGATAATATAGAAAGACAGATAAACAAAAAACGGAACACCACCAATCTTTCTTTAGTCGGGTGCAGAGCCCTCCTACTACAACCCGAGGTTTGTAGCTACTGGAGAAAATGGACAGCAGCACTTCCTTTAGAAGAGCAAATGTGGATTTTATTTCATCTGGAAGCCTTTCTCAAGCTGCTTGCCGAAACGTTGCGGTCCCTGGGCGAGTAAAATCCACATTTGCTTTTCTAGAAAGATAGATAAGATATATAGAAAGATAGATACCAAAAAAAAAAAGATAAACAGCACTCAAGGTCTAGTCTGAACTGGTGCAAACTGCAACACTGAACAATACACAGAAAAAGGTTCACAGCAGCCTTCAGTCACTGCCACTCATGTGTGTATACATACATATAGATAGAATAGTAACACCTATGCATTTGAGAAAAATATAAACATGCATTTAAAAAAAAAAAAAAAAAAAAAAATCAATTTTAGGATTTTTTTTTACATTTTATCTTTGTAAATAAGGTTATTAGTCACATATTGGCCAATACCTGTTTGCCGATCAACCGCGGAAAGGTGACCTTAGATCTTCTGGGTACCTGTCCTACGATGTCACTCTTTCCTTGGACCTAAGGTGGTTTCACACTACGATTTTGTGCCTGTCCGTGGGATCCGACATTGAAGGAGGATCCCATGGACAGGCACAGATCCACACGGATCCCTGCAATCGGATGGCAAATAGCCATCCGATCCGATTCTATGCAGGATCCGTGTGGATCCTGCGGTCCCCTGTCTTTCCCTGCTTCTGCATCTTCTTCCCTCTCCTATTCTATATGCTGTGCCCCCGCTTCTCTATCCTCATCTATCCCTATCCTGTCCCCTGTCCTCTCCCTGTGTGTAAAAATAAAAAAAAAAATAAAAAAAAAACTCCTCTGGGAGCATACATCACCTGTCACCGACTCCCACGCTGCAGCACCATCAGAGCTGAAGGACCTGTGAGGATGTCACAGATCCGGTCACATGACCCGTCAGCTGACCGCGTCTCTTACATCATCACAGGCTCTTCAGTCCTGATGGTGCTGCAGTGTGGGAGCCGGTGACAGGTGATGTATGCTCCCAGAGGAGTTTTTTTTTTTTTTTTTTTTTTTATTTTTACACACAGGGAAGAGGACAGGGGACAGGACAGGGATAGATGAGGATAGAGAAGCAGGGACAGAATAGAATAGCGGGGGCACAGCATACAGAATAGGAGAGGGAAGAAGATGGAGGAGCAGAAGCAGGGAAAGACAGGGAGTACGGAGCAGACATCGGCTCCGAGGTGAACTCGGATCCGATGTCCATAGGCTCCTATGCTGTGGGCACTAGGATCAGCCTCGGATCAGCAGTGATCCGATGCTGTCTGATGTGAGTCACGGACACAAAATTGTAGCACGCTACGATTTTGTGCCCGTGATTACATCGGATGGGATCGGATGGTGCCAAAATCGGATGCCAATAGTGGCACCTCCGATCCCATCCGATTCCCATAGGGGGACATGGGATCTGATTTCGGATCCGATTGTATCCGTTTTGAAACGGATACAATCGGATGACCGAAAATCGTGATGTGAAAGCAGCCTTAGCCAAGCCTCCATTTTTATCATTTTTATTGGAAGTGGGAGGACTCACTTCAATCAAAGACCACCTGGGGTCAATGGGGGTGCAGAAAGCTGTGGAGCCAGTAACTCCAGCAATTATATAGAAACCAAGTGCTGCTGTGAACTTTATTTGATAGGCAGGCAGGCAGGGGAGATAAGCAGGCTGGTAGGGGAGATAGGCAGGCAGGCTAGGCAGGCAGGGGAGATAGACAGATAGATGCAAGAATAGCATTACCAGTGCCCCTGCTCTGTCTCCTCGCTCTCTCTGCGGCTTCTGATGCCGCTCATGAATATTCACCCAGCGAGCTGGAAGCAGCAGAGTGCGAGGAGACAGAGCAGGGAGACTGGTAACTCTATTCTTGCATCTGTCTGTCTATACTGTCACCTATTCTATCATCTATGTACAAAAAATAAAGTTGCAGCACTCCAGTCCTATGTGAAAAAGGCTCCTTTATTCCAGCATTACAGCATGGGCACAGCAATGTTTCAGGTGTGTACCCGAAACGTCACTGTGCCCATGCTGTAATACTGGAATAAAGGAGCCTTTTTCACATAGCACTGGAGTGCTGCAACTTTATTTTTTGTATTGGAAGTTTTAAGAAGGAAGGCTTTTGTTGCTGGCACCCACCCATTGATACCGTGCTGCTCATAATTTTTCTAAATATCTGTCTATAAAGGATCAAAAATTACGTGCTCTAAAATGGCTAAAAATATCACTTTTGCTGTAACTTACAACAGAAACTGTTAATGTTTCCATTGTAATGAACAGCAATAATGCAATGTGAACCTAGCCTTACGCTGCCTCATAGCCAACACACTTGTATGCCAAGATTTCATTCTCCAGTCAGACCTTTGGACGTGCTACAACACCCTAGTAAGTTGGGTCATAAAGTTTGAAACAGCAACGATACCACGGCAGAAAACTGTGCACGGCTCTAATCCCAACTACAGTACTGGTCCAGGTGTAATATAGTGGTCACACTGACTAAGTGCAGAAGAGGAGCAATGCGCTAAAAGTGCCGACTGTGCATGAGGAAGAGAGCCCGCCTTGGTGACTAAAGAATATAGCCACCGCTCATCAACATGGATAATAAGCAAGTTCATTAACGTTTTTCTACATTTTCACATCATGCATTTCTGAGCCAAAAGGAGTGTGGGATAAGTGATAATATGCTGTAGGGACATGTTTTGATACCTTATAAGGCGTTTTGGGGGTGACAGAATCCCTTTAATAAATACGTTTGCCCAATCCTGCTCTTGTATCAAAGTCAAAATGCCAAATCCAAATTTTGGTAAGCTTGGACACAGAAATAACACAGGATGTCAATCTGCCATTAGAGAACAAGGGGTCCTCACTATTACAGACCCCGAAAGGTTCAGTCGTCCTCTAGCATCTCCTTCCCAATCTAGGATGTTACAGATCAAGAGTCTAAATATTGGGTATGCCTCCTGTGGGGGAATTGTTACTATTTTGACCATGGAACAGAGTAACAATAAACAAACAACTGCTACATAGATTTTAGTAAACAAGTGTTCCTTAAAGGGGTCATCCCGACAAATGAGAAGTGGCTTCAGACTGCTGAATCGTGACATTGTGCTCCCTGTGCAGAAGGTGACGTGACCACATGCATGCATGCGACTAGTGGAAAAGCAGAGGACATGACCACAAGTGTGCAGATCTTATACACGCCCGACCACCCGCACACGCCACCACTTAGAACATAGTGACTATGGGCTTTTTTCACCCTAGACTAAATAACCCCTTTAAGAATGGATTCACACTGGATGGAAAAGCTGCAGATGTTCCAGGTACAGTAACATGTTTACAGAGTTTTTGTGGAGCAGAGTTACTCCAGAATTCTATAGTTTTTTTTCATTATAAGAATAGTTATGAAAAACGAAAATTGCCCAGGTCCAATGCAGAGTCTCCTGGTATCAACGTGATGTCATCACTGCAGTCAATCAGTGAGCTCAGCCCGCGTACACAGAACCCGCTCCGAGACGCTGAGCTCACTGATTGGCTGAGGCACTGTCAACATGTTACGGTCATCAACAGGCTCCGGGAGCAGTGGCGGAGACTCTGCAATGTCAATAAGTTACAGTCAGCAACAGGCTCCGGGAGCAGCAGCCAACAGGCTCCGGGAGCAGCAGCGGGGACGCCGTACTGTTAATATGTTACAGTCAGCAACAGGCTTCCGGGAGCAGCGGCGGAGACTGCACAGTATCAATATGTTACGGTCAGCAACAGGCTCCGGGAGCAGCAGCAGGGACTCCGTACTGTTAATATGTTACGGTCAGCAACAGGCTGCGGGAGCAGCGGTGGGGACTCCGCAGTGTCAACATGTTACGGTCAGCAACAGGCTCCGGGAGCAGCGGGGAGGGTGAGGAAGGGACAGTTTGGTCTCTTTTCAAACAGATTTGATCTGGTATTTTCTGAAAGGGAGAAATACCCTAGAACAGTGATGGCAAACTCCAGGCCTCGAGTGCCGCACACAGTCCAGGTTTTCAGGATTTCCTTACAGTTTGACAGTTGGTAATTTGATTGCCAACTGTCAAATGCAATGGAAATCCTGAAAACCTGGACTGTGTGTGGCACTCGAGGCCTGGAGTTCGCCATCACTGCCCTAGAAAATGCCTTGTAAACCCCTTTTATTTGGGAAATCCACTTTGCCACTCTCTTTTGAAGTTGATAACCGTATTTCCCTTCTGTGAAGCGGATCTTTATGGAATCAGCTCCAAACTGACACAGCATAAACGCTGCTGCTGTGGGCACGTGCACTTGTGGGCTCTGCAAGCCTGGCATTATACTAAGGAGGCAAGCAAGCCAAATGAAACGCCGCTGATGACATACCCTGTATAGAAACATGTTGGGAGGCACGCGGCGGGATCGTGCAGTTCAAGAGGAGGATGGGGGGGGGGGGGAAGAGATCGTGCGGTTCAAGAGGGGGGGGGGGGGGAGGGAGATCGTGCGGTTCAAGTAGGGGGGGGGGGGGGGGAATCGTGCGGTTCAAGTAGGGGGGGATCGTGCGGTTCAAGTAGGGGGGGGGGGGGATCGTGCGGTTCAAGTAGGGGGGGGGGGGGGGGATCGTGCGGTTCAAGTAGGGGGGGGGGGGATCGTGCGGTTCAAGTAGGGGGGGGGGGGATCGTGCGGTTCAAGTAGGGGGGGGGGATCGTGCGGTTCAAGTAGGGGGGGGGGGATCGTGCGGTTCAAGTGGGGGGGGGGGGGGATCGGGCGGTTCAAGTAGGGGGGGGGGGGGATCGTGCGGTTCAAGTAGGGGGGGGGGGATCGTGCGGTTCAAGTAGGGGGATCGTGCGGTTCAAGTAGGGGGGGGGGGGGGATCGGGCGGTTCAAGTAGGGGGGGGGGGTCGGGCGGTTCAAGTAGGGGGGGGGGAATCGGGCGGTTCAAGTAGGTAGGGGGGGGGGGATCGTGCGGTTCAAGTAGGTAGGGGGGGGGATCGTGCGGTTCAAGTAGGTAGGGGGGGGATCGTGCGGTTCAAGTAGGGGGGGGGGGAACGTGCGGTTCAAGTAGGTGGGGGGGGGAACGTGCGGTTCAAGTAGGTGGGGGGATCGTGCGGTTCAAGTAGGTGGGGGGATCGTGCGGTTCAAGTAGGTGTGGGGGGATCGTGCGGTTCAAGTAGGTGGGGGGGGGATCGTGCGGTTCAAGTAGGTAGGGGGGGGGATTGTGCGGTTCAAGAGGGGGGAGGGGTGTCGTGAGGCTCAAGAGGGGGACGGTGGGGGGCATCGTGCGGTTCAAGACGGGGAGTGTGTGATCGTGCGGTTCAAGACGGGGGGGGGGGGGGATCATGCGGTTCAAGACGGGGGGGGGATCATGCGGTTCAAGACGGGGGGGGGGGGGAATCATGCGGTTCAAGACGGGGGAGGGTGGATCATGCGGTTCAAGACGGGGGGGGGGGTCGGGGGATCATGCGGTTCAAGACGGGGGGAGTCATGCGGTTCAAGACGGGGGGGGGGGGGGATCATGCGGTTCAAGACGGGGGGTGGGTGGATCATGCGGTTCAAGACGGGGGGTGGGGGGGATCGTGCGGTTCAAGACGGGGGGGGGGGGGATCGTGCGGTTCAAGACGGGGGGGGGGGGGGGGATCATGCGGTTCAAGACGGGGGGGGGATCATGCGGTTCAAGACGGGGGGGGGGGGAGGATCATGCGGTTCAAGACGGGGGGAAGATCATGCGGTTCAAGACGGGGGGGGGGGGGATCGTGCGGTTCAAGACGGGGGGGGGGATCGTGCGGCTCAAGTCGGGGGGGGGGGATCGTGTGGTTCAAGTCGGGGGGGGGGGATCGTGCGGTTCAAGTCGGGGGGGGGCGGGGGATCGTGCGGTTCAAGTCGGGGGGGGGCGGGGGATCGTGCGGTTCAAGTCGGGGGGGGGGGGGGGGGGATCGTGCGGTTCAAGACAGGGGGGGGGGGATCGTGCGGTTAAAGACGGGGGGGGGGGGGGGGATCAAGCGGTTCAAGACGGGGGGGTGGGATCGTGCGGTTCAAGACGGGGGGGGGTGGATCGTGCGGTTCAAGACGGAGACGGTGGGGGGCATCGTGCGGCTCAAGGGGGGGGGGGAATCGTGCGGCTCATGGGGGGGGGGGGGGAATCGTGCGGCTCAAGGGGGGGGGGGAATCGTGCGGCTCAAGGGGGGGGGAAATCGTGCGGCTCAAGGGGGGGGAAATCGTGCGGCTCAAGGGGGGGGAAATCGTGCGGCTCAAGGGGGGGGGGAAATCGTGCGGCTCAAGGGGGGGGGGGGGGGAAATCGTGTGGCTCAAGGGGGGGGGGGGGGGAAATCGTGCGGCTCAAGGGGGGGGGGGGGGAAATCGTGCGGCTCAAGGGGGGGGGGGGGGAAATCGTGCGGCTCAAGGGGGGGGGGGGAAATCGTGCGGCTCAAGGGGGGGGGGGGATCGTGCGGCTCAAGGGGGGGGGGGGGATCGTGCGGCTCAGGGGGGGGGGGGGATCGTGCGGCTCAAGGGGGGGGGGGGGATCGTGCGGCTCAAGGGGGGGAGGGAGGGGGGGGAAATCGTGCGGTTCAGAGGGGATGGGATGGGGGGGTTCGTGTGATCTATTGCGGGGAGGAGAGACAGTAACACAGACCGGGACATAGTGTGTTCACATACCGGAGGATAGCCCCGGCTCTGCGGCCTCCCCCTGGAGCAGAGCTGACCGGCGGCCGGGCCCGCTCCTCCTCTCACCTCGGCTCTCGGCGGCCCGGGCTGGGCGGGAGAGGAGACGGCTCCGGGGAGGGCAGCAGCTCGGCCGCGCCTCACACTCTTCCCCTCCGTGGTTGAGCAGATAAATCCTCCGGTACCGAGAACAACCGAGGACCCGACAGCGGCGACACCGAGACACCGACACCAGAGGAGGAAAGAGATCAGCGTGACGTCACAGCGCTAACCGGGACAACGCCTTTCATTGGCTGAGCAGGCCTGCCACTCAAATCCGGGCCCGCCCCTTTCCATCGCCCAGGACTGGAGCGTACCTGTCCGCGGGAGCGCGCACTGTCTCCTTAGTTACACACGGGCGGGAGCGCGCACTGTCTCCTTAGTTAGACAGGCGGGAGCGCGCGTTCCTTAGTTACACACGGGCGGGAGCGCGCACTGTCTCCTTAGTTAGACAGGCGGGGAGCGCGCACCGTCTCCTTAGTTACACACAGGCGGGAGCGCGCACCGTCTCCTTAGTTACACACAGGCGGGAGCGCGCATGTCTCCATAGTTACACACAGGCGGTGAGCGCGCACTGTCTCCTTAGTACAGGCGGAAGCGCGCACCGTCTCCATAGTTACAGACAGGCGGGAGCGCGCCAGTCTCCTTAATTACAGGCGGGAGCGTCGACACAGTCTCTTAGTTCCAGGCGGGAGCGCGCACTGTCTCCTTAGTTACACAGGCGGGAGCGCGCACTGTCTCCTTAGTTAGACAGGCGGGAGCGCGCACCGTCTCCTTAGTTAACAGGCGGGAGCGCGCACGTCTCCTTAGTTAGACAGGCGGGAGCGCGCACGTCTCCTTAGTTACACACAGGCGGGAGCGCGCACGTCTCCTTAGTTACACAGGCGGGAGCGCGCATCGTCTCCTAGTTACACACAGGCGGGAGCGCGCACTGTTCCTTGTTACAGGCGGAGCGCGCACGTCTCTAGTTACAGACAGGCGGGAGCGCGCCAGTCTCCTTATTACAGGCGGGGAGCGCGCACAGTCTCCTTAGTTACACACGGGCGGGAGCGCGCACTGTCTCCTTAGTTAACAGGCGGGAGCGCGCACCGTCTCCTTAGTTACACACAGGCGGGAGCGCGCACGTCTCCTTAGTTACACAGGCGGAGCGCGCATCGTCTCCAGTTACACACAGGCGGGGAGCGCGCACTGTCTCCTTAGTTACAGCGGGGAAGCGCGCACCGTCTCCTTAGTTACAGACAGGCGGGGAGCGCGCCAGTCTCCTTAGATTACAGCAGCGGGAGCGCGCACAGTCTCCTTAGTTCCAGGCGGGAGCGCGCACTGTCTCCTTAGTTACACACAGGCGGGAGCGCGCACTGTCTCCTTAGTTACAGGCGCGGAGCGCGCACTGTCTCCTTAGTTACACACAGGCGGGAGGCGCGCACTGTCTCCTTAGTTACACACAGGCGGGAGCGCGCACTGTCTCCTTAGTTACACACAGTCGGGAGGCGCGCACTGTCTCCTTAGTTACACACAGGCGGGAGGCACGCACAGTCTCCTTATTACAGGCAGGAGCGCGCACTGTCTCCTTAGTTACACACAGGCGGGAGCGCGCACTGTCTCCTTAGTTACACACAGGCGGAGAGCGCGCACTGTCTCCTTAGTTACAGGCGGGAGCGCGACTGTCTCCTTAGTTACAGGCGGGAGCGCGCACTGTCTCCTTAGTTACACACAGGGAGAGCGCGCACTGTCTCCTTAGTTACACACAGGTGGGAGCGCGCACTGTCTCCTTAGTTACACACAGGCGGGGGGCGCGCACTGTCTCCTTAGTTACACACAGTGGGAGCGCGCACTGTCTCCTTAGTTACACACAGGCGAGAGCCGCACGTCTCCTTAATTACAGGCGGGGAGCGCGCACTGTCTCCTTAGTTACACACAGGCGGGAGCCGCACTGTCTCCTTAATTACAGGCAGGAGCGCGCACTGTCTCCTTAGTTACACACAGGCGGTATAAGGCGCGCACTGTCTCCTTAGTTACACACAGGCGGGAGCGCGCACTGTCTCCTTATTACAGGGCGGGAGCGCGCACTGTCTCCTTAATTACAGGGGGAGCGCGCACTGTCTCCTTAGTTACACACAGGGAGAGCGCGCACAGTCTCCTTAGTTACACACAGGTGGGAGCGCGCACTGTCTCCTTAGTTACACACAGGGGGAGCGCGCACTGTCTCCTTAGTTACACACAGTGGGGAGCGCGCACTGCTTCCTTAGTTACACACAGGCGAGAGCACGCACAGTCTCCTTATTACAGGCGGGAGCACTTTGGGAGCGCGCACTGTCTCCTTAGTTACACACAGGCGGGGAGCGCGCACGTCTCCTTTATTACAGGCGGGAGCGCGCACTGTCTCCTTAGTTACACACAGGCGGGAGCGCGCACTGTCTCCTTAGTTACAGGCGGGAGGCGCCGCGCACTGTCTCCTTAGTTACACACCGGCGGGAGCGCACACTGTCTCCTTAGTTACACACAGTCGGGAGGCGCGCACTGTCTCCTTAGTTACACACAGGGGAGCGCACACTGTCTCCTTAGTTACACACAGGTGGGAGCGCGCACCGTCTCCTTAGTTACACACAGGTGGGAGCGCACACTGTCTCCTTAATTACAGGCGGGAGCGCACACTGTCTCCTTAGTTACACACAGGCGGGAGCGCGCACTGTTTCCTTAGTTACACACAGGTGGGAGCGCGCACCGTCTCCTTAGTTCCCACAGGCGGGAGCGCACCACGTCTCCTTAGTTACACGCAGGCAGGAGCGCACAATGTCTCCTTAGTTACAACAGGTGGGAGAGCGCACTGTCTCCTTAGTTACACACAGGTGAGAGCGCGCACAGTCTCCTTAGTTACACACAGGCGGGAGCGCGCACAGTCTCCTTAATTACAGGCGGGAGCGAGCACTGTCTCCTTAGTTACACACAGGCGGGGAGCGCGCACTGTCTCCTTAGTTACAGGCGGGAGCGTGCACTGTCTCCTTAGTTACACACGGCGGGAGCGCACACTGTCTCCTTAGTTACACACAGTCGGGAGCGCGCACTGTCTCCTTAGTTACACACAGGAGGAGCGCGCACTGTCTCCTTAGTTACACACAGGTGGGAGCGCGCACTGTCTCCTTAGTTACACACAAAGGCGGGAGCGCACACTGTCTCCGTAGCTACACACAGGCGGGAGCGTGCACTGTCTCCTTAGTTATACGCAGGCAGGAGCGCACAATGTCTCCTTAGTTACACACAGGTGGGAGCGCGCACTGTCTCCCTAGTTACAGGCGGGAGCACACACTGTCTCCTTAGTTACAGGCGGGAGCGGGAACTGTCTCATTAGTTACACACAGGGCGGGGAGCGCACACTGTCTCCGTAGTTACACACAGGCGGGAGCGCGCACTGTCTCCTTAGTTATACACAGGCTGGAGTGTGCACTGTCTCCTTAGTTACACACAGGTTTGAGCGCGCACAGTCTCCTTAGTTACAGGCGGGAGCGCGCACTGTCTCCTTAGTTACACACAGGCGGGGAGCGCGCACTGTCTCCTTAATTACAGGCGGGAGCGCACACTGTCTCCTTAGTTACACACAGGCGGGGAGCGCGCACTGTCTCCTTAGTTACACACAGGCGGGAGCACACATTGTCTCCTTAGTTACACACAGGCGGGAGCGCACACTGTCTCCTTAGTTACACACAGGCGGGAGCGCGCACTGTCTTCTTAGTTACAGGCGGGGGAGCGCGCACTGTCTCCTTAGTTACACACAGGCGGGAGCGCGCACTGTCTCCCTAGTTACACAGGGCGGGAGCGCGTGTCTGGGGCCACAAGGGAGTGGGTACTCAGGTCTCGGGCGGTTAGTTTCGGGGGATGTTATGGGTGGTCCGTGCCCGAGCCTGTGCCCTTGGGTGACAATAAAAAAGGGTGTATTTACAGGGATAGGGTTTGTCAGTCGTGATGCCACCTGTAGATTCCGGTGAAGGCACCGCCGCTGCTTGGGCCTCCGGGGTGATGGGAGGCAGCAAGATGGAGTGGCTCCCTACAGGAGGAGTGGGGTCCCCGGGGCTCTGGAAGTAGGAATGGATGGTGGAGTACGGCAGCACAGTCGTTTCTGTACAGGGTTGGAGTAGGGGAGCGTAGTCGGTGTCATGCAGGATGGTTAGAAAGAGGGACACGCACACATTAAAGTCTTTTTGGTACTTTACTGATGACTGGTTACTGGTACACACGTGCAGAGTGAAGGAAAACACCTTGGGATTTCCACAGCGAGTAGGGTTGTAGGCCTCCTTGTTCTGCTTTCCTGTTCTGAGTCGGACAGATATGGAACCTAACCGGACCGTTACTTCTTCTTTATACGGGTTGCTGCACTGAGGCTCTTCTTATGGTACTTTACCGCCGCGACGCGGCGGGACATCCGCTAAGGCTACAAGTCTTGTAGGCCATGAGCCCGCGTAGCGGGTCTGAGCGTGCTCAGCCGCAACAGTACATCTGTTTAGGCTCTGTCGAAACTGATGGCTACATCGGATGTAGCGAGCTGTATGGGTGTAAGAGCAAGAAGGAACTGGACACGGGTGTAGCTGAAGTGCTAGGGTGACCCAGCTCTGGTACGCCCCTTCAGCGTCATTGGAGGAGCTCCTGCATGATGATGGTAGTCGCTGCACAGGAGTTTTAAGGAGCTGCGTCACACATGCTGAGCGTGCTGTATTCTCAGCTCTGCGATGCCTGGCCATGATGATATGCGTGTCTATCATCGTCGGACGGCTCGTACCCAGTTGTGGCACCATGTGCTGTCCTGCGTAAGGTCCGCCTTTAGTTTGTAGCGTGTGTAGGTAGTAGCTCAGTGGCTACTGACACCGGCATGTAGCTACACAGTGTGGTGGCGTAGCGATAGCGGCGTGTTAGAGGTTTGGCGTTGTAGCGTTTGAGCTGCCGTGCAGTGAAGTAGCGGATGTATCGCCTGCCGTCGCGGGTGTAGTCTTTAGGCACGCGTCTCTCCTGCGGTCTGGCTCTCATGTGTGCTGAGTGTCGGAGCTAGCCTCTCGGATGCTGGTTTCTTGTGGGTCTATCTCTTGTCACCTGCAGATGGGCTCCAGTGAGGTGTCTGTGGTAGCTGGGATAGCTCTTGCCTGGTAAAGTGTTCTTGCTCTGCTTCATCCCTTTCTTTGGTTCACAGGGTTTTGTATGTTCGGCTAGCACGCTCTGGTACAGTTCATCATAGTTCTAAGCTACCTTACAGCTCTTTTAGCGTCTGCACACTGTGTCTCACTCCGCCCCCAGCACCTGTATTTATAGGGGGGAACTGGCTTAACGCAACCAGTTGGTCCCCCCCTATAGGCCTGGGTGAAAGGTGTTGGGTGAAAGTGGGTTACTCGCTGTGGGAAATCCTTCAGTGTCCTAGAGAAGCTTGCGGTTACCTGGTACAGGGTGCCACATTCCTCCCTAGTTAACCTCAGTACTCCCGGACTGAACAAAGCTTTTTATACATAACCATAACAATAAAACATCATGAAAATAATAATGACAAATATATACAGAGTCTCAAAACCCAAAAATGTACAAAAACCACTTAAATTTTATAAAAACAGGAAAAATATGAAAAGCAGTCCTTACGGCACTAGTCCATCCGCCGCAGGCTGTAAAAAGTAAGGAAGTAGTTTTTAGCCACGCTAGTCCTGTGACTGTAGTCCAGGGTTAAACAAATGGGAAAATCCGGGGAAAAGGGTAAAGTCCAGCAGTAAAATCTCTGATGGCTTTAAACACGTGACAGGTTAACACACTTTACACTTTACACAATTTCCCTATGGGTGTCTCTGCTTAGGAGGCCGGGTTTTACCTTTTCTCTACCCCAGGCACTTTCTATTCCCAACTTAATGTGCATGGGGCTGTGCTCAGTTCCTCCACCCTTCTATACACTACTATTTACTGTCTATTTACATAAGTCACTATTTACTGTTTTACAATTTAGCACTTTATACCCATTCCCCATACCTAGATGGGGCCTGTCCTTGGGTACTGCGATCATGACCTATGTGGACTAGTGTTTCATGTTGTGTACTCACTTCTCTATGAGGTGGTAAGGTGGTTAACTGTCTGCGAGGCCTTAGTCTTACTGTAGGATTAGCAGGTTCACCGATTGTAGGAATCTCTGGTTCAGGTACAACAGGCTGTACCTCTCGTACTTGAACTTGAACGGGTTCTACTTCTCTTCTTGGTTCTGCTGGTATTGGTACGGGTATTTGTTCTGGTTCTTCTACAGGTTGAACTGGAATTAGATTTTCCACTGGTTGATAGAATGAAAGTACTGGTATTATGACTGCTCTGTTACATTGAGGCCAGTCTTCTGGGAAATCTCCTAGTTCAGTGTGGATTACTTTCTCTCGTTTTTTTAACTGTTGTCAAGGGATAGTTTACTTCTTGCGGTTTCAATCGGTCAGGAATTTCTTAAGATGATCTCTAGATACTGTTGAGGTTGTTCTACCTTCATCTCGGCTAATTATGCAGGTTTTAGAGTTGTTAAAGTTGGATTGCATAAAGGTACCTTTAAACGCCGCAACCGCAGCGAGAAATCTGACCGGCAATCTATTGCCCCATCAACATTGCCATGAAATTGCCTCACAATTGCAGCGTGTAATTGGGTAATTTCGCGGCGATAAAAAAGGTTGCGCCTGGTTCCGATTTCACAGCACTGCTCCAAAATCAGAGGCAATCATGAAGGCTAGATTCCCGGCTTTTGGCGTGTGAACGGGCGATAGTGATGGAATCTGCGTCGCCTCTTGATTTCCCGGAGGCGTGCCACAGCGTGCTGGAGCCCAGCCCCGTCTGCATGATTGGTCGGTGGCTACTGTGTTTCCATTGGCTGTCACTTGACACCGCGCCGTATTTGAACAGCTGTCCATTCACCACCACACAATGGCAATGGTGTCATGTATTAGCCAGCCTTCCTGCGCAGGCTGCCCAATTATAACGCTATTGCGTTGTCTAATCAGCGTGTTTGGGGCGCAGTTTAAAACAATTTGGCACGCCTATGTTTTCGCCACGCTGAACATGTACGCCCACATTCCTTTGGGGATTGCAGCGTGTGAAGCGGCGACGGGAGTCTACCAGATGTTTCCCGCTGTTGGTGTGGCAACTTCCGGGGAGACACGTCACCTTAGGTTGCGGGCGAAATTGTGGAGTGTAAAAGCGCCTTTGGCGTTTCTGAGGCAACCATGAAAAATGCACGCGCGCACGTTAAATTGCCTCCTATCGCCGCCAAAAGTTGCAGCGTGTAAAGGTACCCTAACAGTATAGGGTTCAGATTCCCATTGATCATAGTTCAGGGGTCTCAAACATGCGGCCCGAGGGCCGCATGCGGCCCCTGGGGCTTCACTATGCGGCCCACAGCACTTTGGACAACTTAATGATGCATCGCCCCAGTGCAGGGGGCCGCTGCAGTCCCCGCTGTGTGATGACTTCTGTCCATGGCACTAACAAGCTCTGCCACTCAGCAAGATCAATGCAAGCTGCCAGTCAATGAGAGGTCCACAGCTGATGGCGGAATATGACGTCACATGCGGGCCTCTGGCTGGCAGATTGCATTGATCTTGCTGAGCAACAGAGCTTGTCTGAGTGGTGGCTGGAGGACGTCATAGCACAGCGGAGGCCAGAAGTCAGCACAGCGGGGACCGTGGCGGCCCCCTGCACTGGAGCGATGCATCATTAAAGTGAGAAAAGTGTGAATGTGTGTGAGAGGGTGTGAGTATGTGAGTGAGGATATGTGTATAAGAACGTGTGTGTGTGTGTGTGTGTGTGTGTGTGTGTGAATGAGTGTGTGAGTGTGTAAAAAGAAGGTAAAACAGGATGGGGAGCATCACTATAAAAGTAGATCAGGATGGGGGACATACCTAGAAAAGGGGATCGGGATGGGGGACCTCATTACAAAAGGGGTCCAGGATGGAGGACATCACTACTAAAGGTGATGGGGGACATCACTACTAAGGGCCCCGTCACACGGGGCGACAGGGCTGGGGATGTCGGCGGTGAATGGCGGGGGCGCGCACGCTCTTGTCGCCCCCGCCAGCGTCGCTGTCCCCGTTTAGACGGGGCGACACCTCCAGCGATCTGTCAGGCGGCATCGCCGCCGGGGTGTCTGGAAACCCCAGCGGCGATGCAGGACAATGGGAGCTTATGGCTCCCATCGCCTGACAGGTCACCGGCGCCCAATTACATGGGGCGATGTGTGCACATCGCCCCATGATGGTCGCCTGGTTTCAGAGCACTATTCTGAAACCAGGCGACCTCCAGGCACCGGCGACATCGCCCCTTCACATGAGGCGACGTAGGGGCGATGACGCTGGCGATAGGCCATGCCCCCACGTCACCTCTGTTATGGGCGGCGATGTCGCCCTGTGTAACGGGGCCCTAAGGGGGATGAAGATGGGGACATCACTACTAAAGGGGATCTGGATGGGGACATCACTACAAAAGGTAACCAGGATGATGGACATCACTATTCAAAGGGATTGGGATGGGGAACATCACTACTAAAGGAGATTCGGATGGGGACATCACTATAAAAGGGGATCAGGATGGGGACATCACTAAAGGGGATCAGGACGGGGGACATCACTAGAAAAGGGGATCACGATGGGGGACATCACTACAAAAGGGGATCAGGATGGGGGACATCACAAAAAATGGGATCAGGATGGGGACATCACTAGAAAAGGGGATCAGGATGGGGAACATCACTAGAAAAAGGGATCAGGATGGGGGACATCATAAAAAATGGGATCAGGATGGGGACATCACTAGAAAAGGGGATCAGGATGGGGAACATCACTAGAAAAAGGGATCAGGATGGGGGACATTACTAGAAAAAGGGATCAGGATGGGGGACATTACTAGAAAAAGGGATCAGGATGGGGAAATCACTAGAAAAAGGGATCAGGATGGGGAACATCAGTAGAAAAGGGGATCAGGATGGGGGACATCACTACAAAAGGGGATCAGGAAGGGGGACATTATAAAAAATGGGATCAGGATGGGGACATTACTAGAAAAAGGGATCAGGATGGGGGACATCACTAGAAAAAGGGATCAGGATGGGGAACATCACTAGAAAAGGGGATCAGGATTGGGGATATCAGTAGAAAAGGACATTACTACAGGATGGGGACATTACTACAAGAAGGGGATCAGGATTTGTACTTTACTACATTGAGCAAAAAATTCTGGTATTACTAAAAATATCATTTAGTCCTACAAGGGATGCGGCGTCCCCGCTATAAATGTTTTCTGTGTGCGGCCCACCAACCCAGCCTAGTTTGAGACCCCTGATCTAGACAGTTAACCATCACATTGGTACCCAGTATCACATGTGGATCCCGCTCGTTTGGTTTGTCCGCAACCACAATGAGTCCTTGATTCTTTAATTCCACCCTCCCACCTTCACGGTTGCATCCCAATACCCCTCTACATTAACAGGTAACCCATTTCTTGCTATGATATTCAAGTCAGGGTTTGGAGGTTCAAGTTCTAGTTCAGACCAGAACCGTTTGTAATGGATACTCGGGATGGTGGTCACCTGGGATCCAGCGTCTACCAATGCAGTGGTAGCGATGCCGTCTATGATGATGGACAGGTACGGACGATCTCCCACGTGCCTGCACAGCCAATTGGATGGGCCTGGACAGTCTACTCCTGGGGTTGGGCCCCCGGCCCAGGGGTTGCTCGTTTCAAGGGCAGAACCGGTAGATGTGTCCTTCTTTGTGACACTTGCAACAGATGGGTTGTCCGCTGGCACTGTAGCGATCAGTGATCCTCCCTCGAAGCGATGGTGTCCTCTTCTTCATCCATGGAACGTCGTCCGGGCTGTCAGCGAGCTGGATCTTTGCTGGTGGCTGTGTCTCCGTCTTGGATTGCCTAGTACCTCGGAGCTTCGCCATCTCTCTGCGCACCTCGGAGCACAGGCTGTCAAACCAGTCAGGGGTCACAGCCTGCATGCTGGTCTCTGCTGCTGGGGATGAGGAAGGTGCGTCTTGCAAAGAGGGGGTTTTAACCCATTGCGGCTGTGGGGTTAAGTCTGGCACTGCTGGGAGCTGCTGTCCCTTAACGGTTAGTTCTTTCAGGGTAGCAAACTCTGCATCAGGCAGTGGCGTACCATCCGTGGTCGCAGGGGTCGCAAGTGAGACCCGGCCCGGAGGTACAGGGGCCCGGAGCCCGCCGACCCCTGCTACCGCTGCACCAGCTGTGTGGCGCTCTACAGGGCAGTCCCCAGGCGGATGATCACGGCCGCCGGAGGACTACTGGCACTCCCCGCACTCACATTGCAGCCATCCCGCCCCCCTTCTTCCTCTGCATGCATTGCAGACCGCGGGAGCAGGCTGGGGACTGTAGGAGGCATGCAGCAGCACGCCTACCTCTCTGCCGAAGAGGAGCTGCTTAGAAGAGGAGCTGCTTAGAAGAGGAGCTGCTTAGTCTCCCGGCCTGGCCTGCTCTCCTCCTCCTCACATAGCGCTTTAGTCACTGCTTCCCGGGCCTGGTATGAAGACCTTCAGGGAGCATGGAGCACACAGGAGAGAAGGTGCAGTATGTGTTGACTGTGGGTGCAGTGTATGTGACTGTGTGTGCAGTGTATGTGACTGTGTGTGTAATGTATGTGACTGTGTGCAATGCATGTGACTGTGTGCAATGCATGTGACTGTGTGCAATGCATGTGACTGTGTGTGCAATACATGTGACTGTGTGTGCAATGCATGTGACTGTGTGTGCAATGCATGTGACTGTGTGTGCAATGCATGTGACTGTGAGTGCAATGCATGTGACTGTGAGTGCAATGCATGTGACTGTGAGTGCAATGCATGTGACTGAGTGCAATGCATGTGACTGTGTGTGCAATGCATGTGACTGTGTGTGCAATGCATGTGACTGTGTGTGCAATGCATGTGACTGTGTGTGCAATGCATGTGACTGCGTGTGCAATGTATGTGACTGTGTGTGCGGTGAGCAGGCTGTGTGTGCAGAATTATATTATCTGGAACGGCTGTGAGGCAGCATTATAGTCAGGCGGCATTATATTATCTGGAGTGGCTATGAGGCGGCATTATAGTCAGGCGGCTTTATATTATCTGGAGCGGCTATGAGGTGGCATTATGTTATTTGTAGCAGCTGTGAGGCAGCATTATATTATTTGTAGCAGCTGTGAGGCGGCATTATATTATCTGGAGCGGCTGTGAGGCAGCATCATGTTATTTGTAGCGGCTGTGAGGCGGCATTATATTATTTGTAGCAGCTGTGAGGCGGCATTATATTATCTGGAGTGGCTGTGAGGCGGCGTTATATTATCTGGAGCAGCTGTGAGGCAGCATTGTATTATCTGGAGCGGCTGTGAGGTGGCATTATATTATCTGGAGCGGCTGTGAGGCGGCATTATATTATCTGGAGTAGCTGTGAGGTGGTATTGTATTATCTGGAGCGGCTGTGAGGCGGCATTATATTATCTGGAGCGACTGTGAGGCGGCATTGTATTATCTGGAGCGGCTGTGAGGCGGCATTGTATTATCTGGAGCGGCTGTGAGGCGGCGTTATATTATCTGGAGCAGCTGTGAGGCGGCATTGTATTATCTGGAGCGGCTGTGAGGTGGCATTATATTATCTGTAGCGGCTGTGAGGTGGCGTTATATTATCTGGAGCTGCTGTGAAGTGGCGTTATATTATCTGGAGCGGCTGTGAGGTGGCATTATATTATCCGGAGCGGCTGTGAGGCGGCATTGTATTACTGGAGCGGCTGTGAGGCGGCATTGTAGTATCTGGAGCGGCTGTGAGGCGGCGTTGTATTATCTGGAGCGGCTGTGAGGCGGCGTTATATTATCTGGAGCAGCTGTGAGGCGGCATTGTATTATCTGGAGCGGCTGTGAGGTGGCATTATATTATCTGTAGCGGCTGTGAGGTGGCGTTATATTATCTGGAGCTGCTGTGAAGTGGCGTTATATTATCTGGAGCGGCTGTGAGGTGGCATTATATTATCCGGAGCGGCTGTGAGGCGGCATTGTATTAATGGAGCGGCTGTGAGGCGGCATTGTAGTATCTGGAGCGGCTGTGAGGCGGCGTTATATTATCTGGAGCGGCTGTGAGGCGGCGTTATATTATCTGGAGCTGCTGTGAAGTGGCGTTATATTATCTGGAGCGGCTGTGAGGTGGCATTATATTATCCGGAGCGGCTGTGAGGCGGCATTGTATTACTGGAGCGGCTGTGAGGCGGCATTGTAGTATCTGGAGCGGCTGTGAGGCGGCGTTATATTATCTGGAGCGGCTGTGAGGCGGCGTTATATTATCTGGAGCAGCTGTGAGGTGGCATTATATTATCTAAGGGGGGGGGCCCAGGTCAAAATTTCGCACCGGGCCCTTCGGACTCTAGTTACGCCACTGGCATCAGGGTTTTGGAGAGCCCACCAGTGTGCTTGCTTACTGTATCTGGTAACTTGAGGCCCCTTACAAACTGTTCAATAAGCATTTTATTTTCATCACGGATGCCATTGGGATCAACTTGTTTAAAGAGTCTCAGCGCCTCCTGCAGGCGTAAGGAGTAATCTAGGACACTTTCTTGTGCCCCGTTTGCAATGGTAAAACAACAGTCTTAGTTCAGTCTCAGTATGATGGTCAAAAACTCTCTTTAACTTTTCAAATATTTGAGTAACAGGCCCCTGATCTTCCTCAGACCAGTTTCGGGTTTCCAGCTCTGCTGCACCTGTTAACTGTCCCACCACTACTGTTGCTCTCTGCTTACCGGTCATCGCGTACATGTCCAGTACATTACATATCTTTCTCTGAAATGCGTCCAGGTTACCTGGCTGGTCATTATACTTGGGTAACCAGGCTGCATTGTGAACGTATGGCAGTGAGATCGGCATTATCGGAGCTACTGGTGCAGATGCCGGTAACGGTATTGCGCCGCCGTGTGGATTGGCGACTGCGGGCTGTCCACTCGGGGCTCCGTTAGCGGCGGCAGGCTGATTCACGATCGGGACCGCTGCATCGTTTGGGCCAGGGGCACTCATTCTCGCTCCCCCTAGTGAATCGCTGCCGGTCTCTGAAGAATGAAAGTAAGTAGTTGGCTTTGTGGGCGGGGAGTGGAGCACCTCGGGTATTTTCGGATCCGACTGCTGCGTTCGGCGGTTCTCATCAGAGCGTGGGGCGGGGCCTATCTTCGCGCCCTTGCACTGTAACGCCCCTTTCTTTCCCGCTCTGTGGCGCAGCAATGGCGGCTCAGATTAACAGTTCACAAACACAATCTATATATGGCACACAGTACCCGGTTACACCGGGCACGGGATCCTGTTCGTGACACCAGAGTTGTCTGGGGCCGTAAGGGAGTGGGTACTCAGGTCTTGGGCGGTCAGTTGCGGGGGATGTCACGGGTGGTCCGTGCCCGAGCCTGTGCCCTTGGATGACAATAAAAAAGGGTGTATTTACAGGGATAGGGTTTGTCAGTCATGACGCCACCTGTAGATTCTGGTGAAGGCACCGGCGCTGATACAGGAGGAGCGGGGTCCCCTGTGCGCTGGAAGTAGGAATGGATGGTGGAGTATGGCAGCACAGTCGTTTCTGTACAGGGTTGGAGTAGGGGAGCGTAGTCGGTGTCGTACAGGATGGTTAGAAAGAGGGACACGCACACATTAAAGTCTTTTTGGTACCTTTACTGATGACTGGTTACAGGTACACACATCCGGAGTGAAGGAAAACACCTTGGGATCACCACAGCGAGTAGGGTTGTAGGCCTCCTTGTTCTGCTTTCCTGTTCTGAGTCGGGCAGGTATGGAACCTAACCGGACCGTTACTTCTCTCTCTACACCCGGGTTGCTGCAGTGAGGGCTCTCTCTTAGGCCACCGCGGTCCCTGACTCTCAATTGTTGGTGCTGCGGGAGTCCAGGAAGCTAAGCCTCCTCAGGATGCTGGTTTCTCTGCTGGGTCTATCTCCTCTGTCCCCTGCAGACTCGGGCTCCAGTGACCGGTGTTCTGGTGGGGTGAGCTGGGATACCTCCTCTGCCCCTGGTCAAGTGTTCCTCGCCTCTGCCTTCAATCCCAACTCTTCTGGTCCTCACACTTTCGTGTGTACTGGTTCAGGCCTAGCACGGCTCCGGTACCAGTTCAGCTCACTAGTCTCTGAGCTACCTTACAGCTCTTCTAGCGTCTGCACATTGTGTCTTACTCCGCTCCCAGCACCTGTATTTATAGGGGGGAACTAGCTTAAGGCAACTAGTTGGGCCCTCGATACAGGCCTGGGGTGGAAGGTGTTGGGTGCAAGTGGGTTACTCGCTGTGGGAAATCCTTCAGTGTCTTAGAGAAGCTTGTGGTTACCTGGTACAGGTGCCACATGCGCAATGTCTCCTTAGTTACAAACAGGCGGGAGCGTGCACTGTCTCCTTAGTTACACACAGGCGGGAGCGAGTACTGTGTCCTTAGATACACACAGGCGGGAGCACGCACTGTCTCTGTAGTTACACACAGGTGGGAGCGTGCACTGTCTCCGTAGTTACACACAGGCGGGAGCACACACTGTCTCCTTAGTTATAGACAGACGGGTGCGCGCACTGTCTCCTTAGTTACACACAGGTGGGAGCGCGCACTGTTTCCATAGTTACACACAGTCGGGAGCGCACACTGTCTCCGTAGTTAATGTGGGGCAGCGCCGGGATTGCAAGACAGGAAAAACGTTGAGCCCGGTAGTAGTTCATACAGTACCCGGATTTATTGCTGAAAACACAGTGGTGGCACAAGATGCCAGAATCCGGGTTGCAGCCGGGTACAATGGATACAGTTCACAGATAGTAACCCGGTCCCTTCCGGTTATGAGCTCTCCGGCTGAGGTTGCACTGAGCTCCCAGCCCTCCCAGGCTAGGCCGTGTCATTACCTCACACGGCCCCTGGAGCTCTTGACCTGTCCGGTCGTTAGATGCTGCTGCTTCAGCTTCAGGCCAAAACTGTCCACAGGGAACCCCAACCTGTCTCGTAACCATGCTTTTAACCCTGTGTCTCCTTCCAGAGAAACCTGCAAGACCTGGAGCAGAGGGGGTGGACCGTCCCTCTTTCCTACACCCTATACCGGGTTCAATATGTGCGCATTCTGGGGGAGACATAGCGCCCCTCGCATATGATCCCCCACACTGTCTCACACACCCTGAGGGGGACTCAGTTCAAACTTGTGGGTTTGAACTCCAGCCACCAAACAGGGTGCCCGGGACAGGGCATCCGCATTGCCCTGCAACTTGCCAGCCCGGTGCTCCACTGAAAAACTGAAGTTTTGGAGGGACAAGAACCACCGGGTGACCCGAGCGTTCTGTTCCTTGGCCTTTCGCATCCATACCAGGGGAGCGTGATCCGTAAGCAACCGGAACTGTCGCCCAAGCAAATAATAGCGTAGGGACTCCAAGGCCCATTTAACATCCAAGCCTTCCTTCTCCACTACGCTATAATTTTTTTCCATTGGGGACAATTTCCGGCTTAAGTAAGTGACCGGATGTTCTTCTCCGTCCACTTCTTGCGATAGCACAGCCCCCAGCCCCACCTCCGAGGCGTCTGTTTGCACAACGAAGGTGTGTTTGAAGTTAGAACTGATGAGGACGGGCTGTCCGCACAAGGCCAACTTCATGGACTGAAAGGCTGCCTCTGCTTGGGGATTCCAACGCACCAAAGCAGATTTCTTCCCTTTTAACAGGTCGGACAGGGCCGCTGTTCGCCCAGCAAAGTTGGTATGAAGCGTCGATAGTACCAACTATGCGAGGAACGCCCTCACCTGTTTGGTAGATACCGGTCTGGGGCCACTTTTGAATGGCCTCGATTTTGTTTATTTGGGATTTGATTACCTCTCGCCCGATCACATACCCAGGTATCGGGCCTCCTCGAGCCCCATGGCACATTTTTTTGGATTCGCTGTCAGGCCGGCTGCCCTGAGGGATCCACCACTGCCTGTACCTGGGATGTCATCTAAGTAAGCAGACGCGTACTTCCGATGAGGCTCCAACACTATGTCCATGAGCCGCTGGAATGTAGCCGGGGCCCCATGCAACCCAAAAGGCAACACAACATATTGATAAAGGCCCTCCAGGGTAACAACGGCAGTCTTCCTTAGTGACTCTGTTAGCGGCACTGCCAGTATCCCTTGGTCAGATCGAGCGTCGTGAAGTACTGGGCCTGCCCCAGTCTTTCAATTAGCTCGTCCACCGGGGCATTGGATAAAGATCGAACTTCGATACTTCATTCAAACTTCCGGAAGTCGTTGCAGAACCGCAGCGATCCATCTGGCTTCGGAATCAGCACAATGGGACTGAGCCCATTCGCTCCGGGATTCCTCTATGACTCCTAACTCAAGCATGTGTTTCACTTCGGCCACAATGGCTTGCCGTGGGCCCTCGAGTACTGTTTCACTTGCACCTTCACACGGGGCTCGGTGACAATGTCATGTTGAACGACGGAAGTACGGCGGGTAGGTCAGAGAATACATCTGGATTCTGCTGCACCAGCTTTCGAGCCTCCCGTCGTTGGGCCTTAGTGAGGGTGTCACTTATCGTTACCCCTTTGGTCTCCCACCTGGCCTAAGGTGGAAGGTCTCCGGTCAACCCAGCTGGGGAAGCCTCCCGTGATCAGGCACTAACGGTCTTTCCACGCTTTGAATAAATTGTCATGGTACAGTGCACGGGTTTCCTCTTCCGGGTTGGTATACCCTGTAATTCATTTCTCCTACTTTTTCCCGGATTTCTTATGGCCCTTGCCATTTGGCCAATAATTTGCTTTTCCGTAGTGGGCACTAAAACCAATACTCAGTCCCCCACCTCAAAGGTCCTAACGGTGGCCCTATTATTATACCTGCGGCTTTGAGCTCCTTGGGCATCTATTAGGTGCTCTTTTACAATAGGCCGGACCGCAGTAATCTGGTCCTGCATCTTAGCCACGTGATCAATTACACTCCTATAGGGAGTGGGTTCCTGTTCCCACATCTCTTTGGCGACATCCAACAGCCCTCTAGGATGCTGGCCGTACAACAGTTCAAAGGGAGAAAATCCCGTAGACGACTGCGGCACCTCCCGGATGGCAAACATTAAATAGGGCAGTAACATGTCCCAATCCTTTCCATCCTTGGCTACCACCTTTTTGAGCATGGACTTCAGGGTTTTGTTAAACCGCTCAACTAATCCGTCGGTCTGGGGATGATACACCGAGGTGTGCAGTTGTTTTATGTTGAGCAGTTTACACAGTTCCCAGGTCACTTTGGACATAAAAGGAGTCCCCTGATCCGTGAGGATCTCCTTAGGTAGTCCTAGGCGACAGAACATGGCAAACAGTTCCCGGGCAATCAGTTTCGCCGAGGTGTGGCGTAATGGAATCGCCTCCGGGTACCGGGTGGCGTAGTCGACGACCACGAGTATGTGCTGGTGGCCCATGCTGACTTAACTATAGGCCCCACCAGATCCATTGCGATCCGTTCAAAAGGTTCCTCTATAACCGGTAGAGGTACCAATGGACTACGGAAGGTGGCAATGGGTGTGGTCAGCTGACATTCCGGGCAGGAGTCACAGTACCTCTGGACATCTGCATACACGCCCTGCCAGAAGAACCTTTGCAAGATGCACTCTTGCGTTTTTTTAGCCCTAAGGTGGCCCCCTAGCAGGTGGGAGTGGGCCATCTCTAGGATCGCCTGGCGGCGTGTCTGCGGTACTACCAGTTGGTCCACAACCTCATCCCGGATTTTGTCCACCCTATAGAGCAACTCCCGGTTGACCACCATGCGTGGAAACACATTCTCTGCCCCCGATTTCTGAGCTACCCCGTTTACTTCTGTTACCCTTCCTCGGGCCCGGGTCAGTGTGGGATCCTGTAGCTGGGCTGTCCCAAACGCTCCTCGGGATACTTCCAGCTCTGGAATAGGTGGGGTCTCCTCGACCTCTCCTGCCAATACCTCTAGGGGGAACCTATTGGGGTGACACTCTAGCCCTATGTTGGCGACCCCTACGGCAGGTATCCCGGTCTCAGGGTCGTCGGGTTCAGCACCCTGATTCCCTGGTATCAGGGGAGGGTTACTCCTCCTCCCCCATAAGGACCAAAACACTGGCAAGTCTCTTTCCAGCACAGTCCCATAGGGTAGAGACTTTACCACTCCGACCACACGGGCCACCTCTCCACACAGAGTGGACAGAGTTACCTCTGTGGTTGGATACTCGCGAAGGTCCCCGTGTATACACCGGACCCCGATCAGTCCCCCAATGGGATCCCCCCGGGATTAAGGATGCATGAACCAGCGTCACCAAACTGCCGGAGTCCAAGAGAGCGTCTGCTCTGTGTCCAATAATGAGCACCGGGCACAGATGTGGTTCCATTGGGGGAACCACCGCATCTGCGGTAAGCACGGGGCTGGCATACATTGAGACCCGGCGTGTGAACCCGCAGTCCATGGGTTCCATAGTTAGTGGGCAATAGGCAGCCACATGTCCCGGTCCTTTGCAATGCCAGCACCACGTAGCAGTGGCACCGCCTGTCCGGAAGCTCCATCTAGGGGAGCCTGGTCTCTTGCTAGCCTCATTCCATGGTACCCCTTCAGTGGGTACGTGTTTAGGTGGGTCCCCAGTGGATGGACAAACACCTTTGCCTGGCTCCGGAGGCAGGCATGATAGCCGCAGTGGGGCAGAGTCCCGTATGAACTCCTGGGTGGCTGTATATCGCTCTATCAAGCTAACCACCTGGTCCAAGGTACCCGGGTCCCCTTGCCCCACCCAATGCTGTATCGTGACCGGCAGAGTCCGTATCAGCCGGTCGACCACCACCCTTTCCACCATCTGTCCCGGAGTCAAGCTCTCATGTTGGAGCCACCGTTTTAACAACTGCAATAAGTCATACGCCTGGGAGCGAGCCGGCTTGGACTCCGCCAGGGGCGGACTGGCCCACCGGATGATCGGGAGAATCCTGGTGGCCATGCCCCTCAAGCCCCGCCCCCTACCCAACCCTGGGCCCTCCTATACAGACAACAGAGGGCCCCCCCGGTTCGCTAATCATATTGGCAGCACTGCCGATATGATTAGTGATGGGCCCCCGCCAACTGCAGCGGCAAAGCAGGGAGAGCGATCTCCCTACTCTGCCTGCCGCCTCCGTGGCATCTGCCTCCTCTGCGCTGGTCCGCAGCGCATGCGCAGGAGGTCAGTCTGAGGGCAATGATGTCATCGACGTCATCGCCCTGAGACTACTTCCTGTGCGGTACTGTGGAGGACGGACCCGACGTCGCCCTAGGCAGCGTCTGCAGGCCTGCAGCTCAAGATGTCATGTGGACATGAGTATGAATGACAGGAGCCGGTGGGGGGGCCGGAGGTCGATGGGGGGGTCGGAGGTCGATGAGGTGGGGGGGGTGCTGATTGGGAGGACCCTTGGCCTAGGCTGGCAGTACATACTACTGGGCAATGGGCATGATTATCATCATGCCCATTGCCCAGCCCCAGCATGTCCTGCCAGCCTTTGGTTACTGGTACTAATACTTTCATGCCCAGCATGTACCACCAGTGGCTGGCTGGATATGCTGGGTGGGCATGATTAGTACCACACCACCAGTGGCTGGCTGGCACCTGGCAGGACATGCCGGGTGGGCATGATAGTACCACAGAGGCTGGCAGGACATACTAGGCATGATTAATCAAACAAACCAAAAAGAGGATTCTTTATGCTTAATACATTTTTATTAACTGGACTTACAGCAGGATACACACAAAAACGGAGAGCTAACTATTGCACAATCCCAGGTCCTCATATAATCCTTTTTAATTATTCCTTAGCATACAAGATGTATTGCACAATCCCCATATGGCCTCTGAGTTAATTGACAGCCTACCAGCCTAAAGGAAGGTCTTCACCTATGTATACATGTATATATGTATAGCTGCTCAATGGCCCTCTGAAAGAAGGTGCACAGATAAGGTATGCAATGTGTTACCTGGATATTATTGGGCCTGGGACCGCTGTGAGAAGGACCCCTAAGACCGTTTCGCAGGCTAATACGCCTGCATCTTCGGGGGGAAGTGTATTGTTCCATGACTGCGGGACTTATTTAAGCACACACCGCCAGGCTCCATTACGATGACGCCGGCATCCTGGCAACGCTCTTGCGTCACATCCTGCTGACATGTGCTTTGCACAAGCAGCGGAAGAGCATGGCGTAACCCAGGCAACCAGGGAGCCTCCGACACCAGCTCCACACCGCTGCTTGTTTGGGACGCGTCACCATAGCAGCGGTGGTGAAGGAGAAAAGGCATATATATTCCATCTATGCAATGGAGGATTAGAGATACTATTAGGCAGGACATCTGTAGTTGAGCCAGCCCATTTCCCCCTTTGCTGTGGATATATAATCCCTAAATACACTTGGAACTATCCCCTTACTATGAATTGCCTTTTCTCCTTCACCGCCGCTGCCATGGTGACCAGAGCTGTGGAGTCGGTAAGCCACAGTTGCGACTCCGACTCCTGGATTTTATCAGGTTCCGACTGCGACTACAGCTCCGACTCCGACTCCTGCTCCGACTCCAGCTCCGACTCCTTCATAAATGGCCACTTCGTAACAATAAATTTACTGTTGTAAAATATTCAGTTTCTCACCATCATATAAGTAATCAGACCACTTAGAGCAAAAACTATATTTATTAGAATACAATTAGAATATAGCAAATAACTTTTATAAACTTTTCCAAACTGTAAGTAAATATGCAATAAACACTGTTATGCTGTTCATAAGAAGAAATCTATATATTTGTCCTCAGAAAAAGTATTGCCTCTGTCAGATCCTCCTTCATGGATGCCCTCAAACCTGATCTAATTATTTTGAGAGCAGAGAACAACCTCTCTACACTCATCCTTCTTCTCTGCTCGCTTCCTTAAGCTGAACATGGACAAAACTGAGTTCATAGTCTTCCCCCAAGACGCTCCCCCTCACTACCTGACCTATCCATCGTCGTCAACGACTGCTCTCTCTCTCCAGTCCCCCATGCCAAGTGCCTCGGGGTTATCCTTGACTCTTCCCTCTCCTTCAAGCCCCACATCCAAGCCCTCGCCACCTCCTGCCGACTCCAGCTCAAAAACATCTATAGGATTCGCACTTTCCTTGACCACGACACTGCTAAAACCCTTATTCACGCTCTCATCATCTCCCGCCTCGATTACTGCAACCTCCTGCTCACCGGCCTCCCCAATACCTCCCTTGCACCTCTCCAAACTATCTTGAACTCCGCTGCTCGCCTAATCCATCTGTCTCCCCGCTACTCCCCTGTCTCCCCCCTCTGCCAAGCCCTTCACTGGCTCCCTACTTCCCAGAGATCCCGGTTTAAAACATTAACCGACATACAAAGCCATTCACAACCTGTCCCCTCCATACATCTCTGACATGGTCTCCCGATACCTACCCTCATGCAACCTGCGATCCTCCCAAGAGCTTCTCTTCTACTCCCCCCTCATCTCCTCTTCGCACAACCGCATACAGGATTTCTCCCGTGCTTCACCCAGACTCTGGAACTCACTGCCCCAACACATCAGACATTCTCCTACCCTGGGAACCTTCAAAAGAAGCCTGAAGACCCACCTGTTCCGCCAAGCCTACCACCTGCAATAAGACCCGGTCCACCACACCGCCTCATGACTGGAACTTCCCCCTCCAACTGTATCCCCACCCACCCCTCATAGACTGTGAGCCTTTGTGGACAGGATTTCTCCCCTCTTGTTTCTGTACAACCGAATTGTCAACATTTATTGTTACTTGTATTGTTACTATGTTACTTGTCCTAGTCTGCCCTTTTTAGCATGTAAAGCGCCATGGAATATAATGGCGCTATATAAATAAATAATAATAATAATAACTTGGGTTGGTGGCAAAGCAGTAACCACTCGGGCAACATCTCTGACAATGTCAGGATACAGAGGAATCGCTTGTTGCACTGTTATTTTTGATGAACAGTCAAATTTCTCAATTTCTTTTACTGCACATGAAAAATTCTGCTGAAATGTACTGGCTGTGTTCTTTGATGGGGATGACTCTTCTTCTATGCGGGAACGCTTTGCACGTTCCTTGTGATCCAAATACTTTTCGAAATTAAATTCTTCATCAGTTGATGATGAGGGTGAAGATGTGGCAGGACGACCAAATTCTTCTTGTTCCTCCTGACTGTTCTGCAACCCTTTCATCCTTACTGCTATTTCAAACAGAGCTTCTTTTCCTTTACTTAGCTGTTGATCATCTAGAAGAATCTGATGCATTGGGTCTACATAAACAGCTGCCAAAAGAATGTTATTTTGTAATAGTAGCTCCTCTCTCCGTTTCATTGATGTAGCAATGCCACTTGCAATTAACCCTCCTCTTTGGGACAGGCGAAACATCAGCTTCTTCCACTGCTTTAAGAAAATACCTGGAGTTAAGTCCTCTGCTTGTAATTTTTTAGTCACTGTAAATGGGTGCTCTAGCAATTTTTCCAGCTCAGTCACCTGATTCCACTGACTTTCATTTAGCGTCAGTTGAGGGTTAGCCATGTCTACAAGAAAGGTTTTCAGTTCAACCAAGCGCTGAATCATTAAGTAAGTACTGCCCCATCGTGTGGCTTGATCAATAATTGCCCCTTTTCCAGCACGTCTCTTCAAAATTGAGTCAACTTTAGGGGTTCTGGCAACAGTAGCCAATTTTCTCACCTTTCCAATCAGAGCAGCAGCATGTCCTTCTTGCAGACTGTCTCTTATAGCCAGCTGTAGCGTATGCACAACACAGCGCATGTGATGAATGAAAGAACGTATTGACACAGTTTCAACAAGATCATCTCAACTATTATGTTGCTGATCATCTGAAGCAACTTCAGTTTGCTCAGTTACAATACTGGGTTCCTCTATTTCAAACATTTCTGTGTCTCTGGACCCAGAATGTTCTTCTAGCTGCTGGTCACCATCATTACACTCATTCATTAGCTTAATAGTACTTATCATATTTGAAGCATTGTCAGTTACGACAGAAAGAACTTGCTCTTCTTTAAGTTCATAGTCTTGCAGAACCTTTTCCACCAAGACCTGGAGAAACTCACTGGTTTGATGAGCTTTGGTGTCTTTTACTGCCAATGTCTTGGTAAGTATTTCATTTTTGTCACAAACAAATCGGACATTGATGGCAAAATAGTTCACTCTGTGACGTGTGCAGGCATCCATTTTAAGAAACACAAAGCGTCCCTTGAGAGTTTTTTTAAGTTCTTCCTTTTTTTTTAAAAGCTTCTTCGATTACTAATTTTCTAATACTCTCTCTCTCCAGAGAAACACCAAGCTTGCGGGCCATTTCCCCATTCAGACACATAAAAGCTGGTTGTGAAAATAATGAAATAGGCACACTATCCTTTACAACAAGCTCTATGATCTGTTTTTTAAATGTATCTACTGTCATTGTCACAGTAACTTTGTCACTGACAAAATATCTTGTAACTGATGGCTGCAAAGTTCTCTGCTCCTTTGTTTGGCTGGAAGAGCTGAGCACTGGTTCCTTGGTTTGGATGCAGTCTTTCTCTTCCACTGCTTTCAGTACTTCTGGATGAAAGCGCTGTAAATGTCTCTTTAGATTAGAATCTCTGGTAGGAGCATTTTTATCTTTGTCTGAATATGCACTGATCTTGGCTTGACAGCATCTGTTTTCGTCTGGATCATTTGTCATACACTGACAGACATAATGTTTTCCATCTTGAGTGATGGTGAAATGTTCAAATACAGCTGATTTAATGTGATGCCTCTTTGACATTCTCAGGTTTTTAATTCTGCATTCACAAACCAAGTGACAATTGTTTTTCCTAAAAACAATTGTACAAAATTATTGCCAGGTCGTACAACTGATATAGTGGTCAGTAATACTGTTATTATTCCTCATGTACTCACAGTTAACTGATGCAAAGTTTGTTGAAAGGACAATACTTCTTACAGTCTTCCTCTTCTGAGTAGCAGGCAGCTGTGTGAGATGCTTGGGAGATGAACACCTAGTATGATCTAGTCTAGACGAGGAGGAGCTTTACTACTAAGAATTTGCAACACATTTTCACTTTCAGTTTCATACATTGTAAGTAGGGGGTTGGGGCAGCATGAGGTTAACTAAGTATAAGATTAGAAGGGCAGTGGAGAACAGTGACACACAAGAAGTAAGAAATGTCTCTATCTCCAGCAGAACTGCTTATCACTGTTGTTCATAGTTTGATAGAACATATATATTTGAGTAAACATTTATAAAATTCATATGAAAGTTCAATTATGAAATATTAATACATTTTTTTTAAAGCTGGAGTCGGAGTCGGTACATTTATACCGACTCCGACCAAAACTAACTCCGACTCCACGACTCCGACTCCACAGCCCTGATGGTGACGCGTCCCAAGCAAGCGGTGGTGTGGAGCTGGTGTCAGAGGCTCCCTGGTTGCCTGGGTTACGCCACGCTCCTCCGCTGCTTGTGCGAAGCACACGTCAGCAGGATGTGACGCAAGGGCGTTGCCAGGATGCCGGGTGGAAGCCCCGCCTACCTCCGGCATCATTGTAATGGAGCCTGGCGGTGTGTGCTTAAATAAGTCCCGCAGGCATGAAACAATACACTTCCCCCCGAAGATGCAGGCGTATTAGCCTGCGAAACGGTCGTAGGGGTCCTTCTCACAGTGGTCCCAGGCCCAATAATATCCAGGTAACACATTGCATACCTTATCTGTGCACCTTCTTTCAGAGGGCCGTTGAGCAGCTATACATATATACCTGTATACATAGGTAAAGACCTTCCTTTAGGCTGGTAGGCTGTTAATTAACTCAGAGGTCATATGGGGATTGTGCAATACATCTTGTATGCTAAGGAATAATTAAAAAGGATTATATGAGGACCTGGGATTGTGCAATAGTTAGCTCTCAATTTTTGTGTGTATCCTGCTGTAAGTCCAGTTAATAAAAATTTATTAAGCATAAAGAATCCCCTTTTTGGTTTGTTTGATAAAGGTTGTTTGAGGATGCCTTGTTTCCCACTAGTGCTATGGGTGTAAACGATAATTGTTGAGAGATGGATCTTTACATAGGCATGATTCATGCCTAATATGTCCTGCCAGAGTCTGTGGTACTATCATGCCCACCTGGCATGTCCTGCCAGCCACTGCTGGTATGGTGCTAATCATGCTAGTGATCTCTATGTAAGATCCCTGAGTGGGCCCCATGATCTCTATGTACGATCCCTGAGTGGGCCCCATGATCTCTATGTACGATCCCTGAGTGGGCCCCATGATTTCTATGTACGATCCCTGAGTGAACCCCATGATCTCTATGTACGATCCCTGAGTGGGCCCTGATCCCTATGTACGATCCCTAGTGGGCCCCATGATCCCTATGTACGATCCCTGAGTGGGCCCCATGATCTCTATGTACGATCCCTGAGTGGGCCCCATGATTTCTATGTACGATCCTGAGTGGCCCATGATTTCTATGTACGATCCCTGAGTGGCCCCATGATGTTATGTACACCCTGAGTGGCCATGATCTCTATGTACGATCCCTGAGTGGGCCCCATGATCTCTATGTACGATCCCTGAGTGGGCCCCATGATCTCTATGTACGATCCCTGAGTGGGCCCCATGATCTCTATGTACGATCCCTGAGTGAGCCCCATGATCTCTATGTACAATCCTGTGGGCCATGATCTCTATGTACGATGCCTGAGGGCCCCATGATCTCTATGTACGATCCCTGAGTAGACCCCATGATCTCTATGTACGATCCCTGAGTGGGCCCCATGATCTCTATGTACGATCCCTGAGTGGGCCCCATGATCTCTATGTATGTCTCTGATGGGGCCCCATGGTGTTTATGTACGCCATTGCCTGTGCCCCAGGATTTCTATGTACGATCCCTGAGTGGCCTCATGATCTCTATGTATGATCCTGCCCCATGATCTCTATGTACAATCCCTGAGTGGGCCCCATGATTTCTATGTACAATCCCTGAGTGGGCCCCATGATCTCTATGTATAATCCCTGAGTGGTCCCCATGATCTCTATGTATGATCCTTGAGTGGGCCCTATGATCTCTATGTTCGCCTCTGATGGGGCCCCATGATCTCTATGTCGATCCCTGAGTGGGCCCCTGATCTCTATGTACGATCCCTGAGTGGGCCCCATGATCTCTATGTAGATCCCTGAGTGGGCCCCATGATCTCTATGTACGATCCCTGAGTGGGCCCCATGATCTCTATGTACGATCCCTGAGTGGGCCCCATGATCTCTATGTACGGGCATGCGATTGAATGTATGCATTATTTGCAACGCACAGGAAAACATGGTCGCCGGGTGGAGGCCAGCTGAGCACTTCTCTCACAGCTGTGTTCTAGTGTAAAGGCACCGTTACACACAACGATATCGCTAACGATATCATTGCAACCTCACCGGTTTTGTGACGCTGCAGCGATATCGCTGTGTGTGATATGCTGCAACGACCAGCTCGCTGATCGTTGCGGAATGGCCGGGACCATGTGTGACAGGGTCCAACGATCGAAAAATGGTCCCGGCCATTCCGCAACGACTAGCAACGTCCGTTCTGACAGGCTGGGTAAGTGGGAGCAGGGTGGTAACCAAGGTACACATCGGGTAACTAGGCACAGCGCTGTGCTTAGTTACCCGATGTGTACCTTGGTTACCAGCGTTATTGCTGCTTGCTGGTGAGTCTGTCTGTTTGACAGCTCACCAGCGACCACACAGCGATGTTACAGTGATCCCGGCCAGGTCGGATCGCTTGACCATCGAAGTGTGTAACGGGGCCTTTATTCTGTGCCTGCTCATCTCTGTCAGCAGACATATTTGTCTGATGGCAATGATGTAGCGGAGCTGAAGATAGATGACCTGTGGATTACGTCACAGCGAGGATTTTTTTTTTCATTAAAGATGGAGTCTCTAAATGTGTTTTCTGTTTGATTTTTATTAAAAAATGTTTTTCTCTGTGTTGTGTTTTTTTTTCTGTTTACTAGAAATTCATGATGGCCATGTCTAGTTTGGCGTAACACCATAAATTTCAGGCTCAGTACCAGCTGATAATACAAAGCTGGTACTAACCCCATTATTACCCAGCATGCCACCCCCCACCAGGGCCACTGGAAGAGCCGGATAAAGCGCCTGGAAATGGCGCTACGATGAATGCGCCAATTCCAGGGGTGGCTGCGGGCTGCCGTTTTCAGCGTGGGGAGCCCAGAATGCTTGGGCCTTACCATGCTGAGAATCCCAGCCCCCAGCTGCCTAGTTTTACCTGGCTTGCAATGAAAATATGGCGGGAGCCCACACATTTTTTTTTTTTAATTATTTTTTTAAATAATTAAAAAAAAAACTTGGCTTTTCCTGCCTTTTGATCTCCAGCCAAGGTAAAGCCAGGCAGCTGGGTTGCCATCCCGTAGAGGTCCGTTTTATCTATGCTGAGAATCAAAAATACTGAGGAGCGCTACGCAAAAAAGTTTTTATTATTTATTTTTACACCATTTTGGGCACCCCTCTTAATCTTACTCATTTTTTTTTTGTTTAAAATTGGGTTTTTGCAACAGCTATTTCAGTGTGATATATGTAATAACTGATGGACACAGTAATATTTCAGGATTGAAATGAGGTTTATTGTACTAACCGAAAATGTGAAATATGCATTATTTCAAAATTTGACAGGTGCAAAAGTATGGGCACCTCAACAGAAAAGTGACATTAATATTTAGTAGATCCACCTTTTGCAAAATAACAGCCTCTAGTCGCTTCCTGTAGCTGTTAATGAGTTCCTGGATCCTGGATGAAGGTACTTTTGACCATTCCTCTTTACAAAACAATTCCAGTTCAGTTAAGTTTGATGGTAGTCGAGCATGGACAGCCCGCTTCAAAACATCCCACAGATGTTCAATGATATTCAGGTCTGGGGACTGGGATGGCCATTCCAGAACATTGTAATTCTTCCTCTGCATGAATGCCTGAGTAGATTTGGAGCGGTGTTTTGGATCATTGTCTTGCTGAAAGATCCATCCCCGGCGTAACTTCAACTTTGACACTGATTCTTGAACATTATTCTCAAGAATCTGCTGATACTGAGTGGAATCCATGCGACCCTCTACTTTCAACAAGATTCCCGGTGCCGTCATTGGCCACACAGCCCCAAAGCATGATGGATCCTCCACCAAATTTGACAGTGGGTAGCAAGTGTTTTTCTTGGAATGCTGTGTTTTTGTGGCGCCATGCATAACGCCTTGTTGTATGACCAAACAACTCAATCTTTGTTTCATCTGTCCACAGGACCTTTTCCAAAATGAAACTGGCTTGTCCAAATGTGCTTTTGCATACCTCAGGCGATTGTTTGTGGCGTGCATGCAGAAACGGCTTCTTTCGCATCACTCTCCCATACAGCTCCTTGTGCAGTGTGCGCTGTATTGTTGACCGATGCACAGTGACACCATCTACAGCAAGATGATGCTGCAGGTCTTTGGAGGTGGTCTGTGGATTGTTCCTGACTGTTACCACCATTCTTCTTCTCTGCCTTTCTGATATTTCTGTTGGCCTCCCACTTCTGGCCTTTACAAGAACTGTCCCTGTGGTCTTCCATTTCCTTACTATGGTCCTCACAGTGGAAACTGACAGGTTAAATCTCTGAGACAACTTTTTGTATTCTTCCCCTGAACAACTATGTTGAACAATCTTTTTTTTTCAGATCATTTGAGAGCTGTTTTGAGGAGCCCATGATGCCACTCCTCAGAGAAAATGCTAATAGGAGAACAACTTGCAAGTGGACACCTTAAATCGCTTTTCTCATGATTGGATACAGCGGGCTATGAAGTACAAAGCTCAATGAGGTTACCAAACCAATTTAGTGCTTCAGTAAGTCAGTAAAAAGTAGTTAGGAGTATTCAAATCATGAAAATCAGAAGGGTGCCCATACTTTTCCACCTGTCAAATTTTGAAATAATGCATGTTTCACATTTTTGGTTAGTTCAATAAACCTCATTTCAATCCTGAAATAGTACCGTGTCCATCAGTTATTACATATATCACACTGAAATAGCTGTTGCAAAAAAACAATTTTAAACCAAAACAAATGAGTGCCCAAACTTTTTCATATGACTTTATGTGTGAGAGCCCAACAGCTAATCATAGACACTGTAACAGAGAATGGGCGTCTGTAATTGGCTGCTGGACTAACCTGAAACCAGTCCATACATTCTACCATACTAGAATGTGTAGGCTGATTCCAGATTACTCCAACAGTCAATCACAGACCGCCATTCTGTGTGACAGCATATGTACGATTGGTTGTTATGCCCATCTGCAGTGAATATCCCGGAAGTTAATGGGCAGCCCCGGAAGTAGACATGGTGGGATGGTGGGATGTTGGTAAGTATGATGATACTGTTTAATATCTATTTGCTTTATTGTACTGACCCCCCACCCATAACTTTAAAATCCAAGTTCGAGGTACAGGACTCAAGCCACGTTTGACCCGAAAAAAAGTCACCCTTTAAAAAAAAAAAAAAAAAAAAAAAAAAAAAAGTCTGCGCAAGTCAGCTGAACCCGAACATATGCTGGTTTGCCCATCACTACTAAACACAGGAGATAGCGTGCACTGCTGTCACAGTAACACACAGGCGAGGGCGCGCATTTCTTAGAGCTACAACACAGTCAGGAGTGTGTTATTATTATTATTTATTTATATAGCGCCATTAGGTTCCATGGCGCTTTACATGAGGATGAGGGAGACAGGAACAAGTACACTAAATCTAGGCGATCAGGACGTACAGGTACAGGAGGGGCAGGGACCCTGTCCACGAGGGCTCACAGTCTATGAGGGGTGGGTTAGGATACAGTAGGATGGGGGAATGTCAGGTATGGGGCGTTCGCCTGGGTCTCATGGCAGGTTGTAGGCTTGACCGAACAAGTGAGTCTTCATGTGACACTTGAAGCTACTCAGGGTAGGAGAGTGTCTGACGTGGCGCCCATGCGTTCCAGTCGCCACTAGAAGTTGCAGCAACTGGGATGCGCAAGTTCAGTCACCCCAAACACACTCTGATCCCAAGACTAGGGACTCTATGCTCAGCAACAGGATGACAGGAGGGGACAAGTGGAAGGTGGAGAAGTTAGACAGGACACAGTCAGGGGAGGAAACAAAAATCTTAAAACATCTTAGGAAGTTAGTCAGTTAGCCAGTAGTCGAGTTGCAGTCAGTAGACAGAAGGAGAGAACACCATCACCACACGAGACTGAAAGGACACGGACCCGATGGCCTGTACCACCATGAGGCTGTTCCGGGTCCCGGGCTAATGACCGTAGAGAGAGACAGAAGGAGTTCTAGGGGCACAGGTAATGAGAAATCCACCTGTGCTCCCGAATTAGCGGGAAAGCTGAAGGACTGGGACAGAAACCAGGGTGCCAACTCTGAGGTGGCCAGGATGCTCCACGCTCCAACCACGAACCCGGCTTGGTGCGCAGTCTTTATGACCCGCGACCCTAAACCCGGCGCAGTGAAGAGAAAACCACCGTACTAGGGCCAGGGGACCAGGCAGGTCACTCGACAAAGGCCCGTGGCCGCTGGATTGTAGCTTTGCGCGCAGAAGAGTAAGAAAGAGAGGGCCATGGAAAGGAACACAAAAGGGGGTGATCTGGACAAGCCATCCTGGCTGCTAAAAGAATACTGTAGCCGCCACTGCACTGTTTTGTAACTTGAACATCTGCCGAGAAAGCAAAGTAAACTGGGTTGAAGCTCAGCACTGTGTGAGACTTGTAACCACCCGGGGGTCTGCCGCCCGTGCCCCGCGGCCTGCTGCCTCCACTCCCCGACTCCTACCGCTCCTGTCCGCTGTCAAGGATCCCGGGTGTCGTCCGTCCGCCGACGGCTCCGGGGCGCTGGCAATCGCCGCCTACTGGTCGGTCGGGTTGCGGCTTCCAGTGCTCCTTCTTCCTTGCCGTATGCTCCTCGGGTGCGCGCGCTCGTTCCCAGCTGCAGGGTTCCAGCACCCTCTGCTTGAGTAGCGCTGCTCACCTCCTCACTTCCGGGGCTACTGCTTGAGCTTATGTAAATCCATCTCCGAATCAGTACCTGCCGGAGAACTGCAGGGATCAAGCTCCTTCCCTCAGCCAATCACCAAGCCTCTGTGTCCTGCCAATCAGGAGTACCCTGCTGTAATATAGCCTTCCTGTTTCCTGTCAGTGTTTGCCAGGGCAATTTCTATCTAGTGAAGTTGCTATTCCTGGTCTGGTCAGGTTGTTTCTTGTTTGCATAATATCTGATATCTGTTTGTCACTTCCTGCAGATCTCTTCCCTGCCGGCTCCTCGCTGACTTCAGTGTTCTTGGCCTGCTTCCCGGACCTCTTCCCTGCTGAATCGCTGTCTCAGCCCTGCTCCGGATTCCTTGTGTTCCCGGTTCCCCGTACCTGATCATATACCCTGTTGCTTTGCTTTTTACCACGTCGCCTTGGGTCGGTTTAACACGTGTCCGCCTTCATTGGTCCCCCCGAGGTTGGTACCGGCGGTATCCTTGTATAGGGGTTAAGCGCTCCGGGGCCTCCTTCGGTGGTGTCCCGATGCTGCGACCTTGTGGCCCTCCCCTGGGGCGTGGCTTCTTGTTACGTTATTGGAAACAATAAACCTTTTGACTCTACTGTTCTAGTCCGCCTCCGCAACTACGCGGTCCAGTGGGTTCACGCGTGGGGTCCGTCAGTAGGACGTGACAAGACTGTAATTTCTGCGCCTGAAAAAAAGTAGACTGATATGCCGAGTCGGCAACAGGAGCCTGCCCGAGAGTATCCCTGAACCCTGCCCCACCGGCCTCACATTCCCCAAATCACCTCCACAGACTAAACGGTTGCCCTGGGGACCCGCTCTTCCTGCGGAGAGCTAAACCATCATAGCTGCTACTCCCATCATCCCCAGATGTCCCGCTAGCAGCAGCGACTATACTGGGCGCATTCCACGGGTGGTGTCCTGACACCAACTTTTCTTTTTCATCCCTTTTTCAAACTACCCCTTTTTACTGATCACCCAATGAGGGGAGGACAGGCCGGGATCCAATTCACGTCACGGTTCTAGCGGGCGACTTGTAAACTCCTTGAGATACCTCTGGACTTTTTTTGGCATATCACCCACAGTCCAACGGCCAAGTAGAACGATTCAATTAGATCCTGACTTTGTTTCTGCAGTACTTCACTAATGCACACCATGGTGACTTGGTCAAGCCACTTCCTTGGGCAGTTTTCATAAAACAATCACACCAGCGAGTCTTCTGCAAAATCTCCATTTCTCATTCTCTATGGATAACAGCCATATATCCCTCTCCCAGTGTCCTCCACCTCTGGCATCCCAACAGTTGTCTCCAGGTAATTCTCCAAAATCTGAGGGGAGACTAAAGTCACTCTTGAAAAGTCATCTGTACCGATGAAGAGACATGTGAACAAAAGACGATTGGATCCTCCATGCTTTCTTCATGAAGACAAGGTGTGGCTATTGATAAAATATATCCATCTAAAGATCCCATACTACAAAATGGTTCCACAATGCATTGGTTGTTTTGAAGTCAATCAAATCAATGTGGTCTCCTATAAATTGAAACTCCCTGCTTCGCTACATATACCAAATTCCTTCCACGTCTCCCTCCTTTAACCGGTTGTCCTGAGTCGCCTCTTCAGAGACCCTGGAACCTCACCTGTCTGCTCCAAGAATATCTTCAATGTGAGAGATATCTTGGCCATAAAAAAAGTAAAACCCCTTCCTTTGATTGGAAGGGTTTTGGCCCAGTAGAAGAGGTTTTGGGAACCCATGGAGAATATTAATGCCCCCTCTTCTGGCCTAAAAGAGGCATAAGGGAGGGTATACTGTTGCGTTGTCAGTGTCTCTGCACTGCTAGTATTGCTAGTATCAGGGACCCCAACATACTTGCCACATTGGCTTGCTGCTTGTCCCAAGCTCAGTTTGCTTCTGCTAACTACCAAAAGCCCACCACTATGACTGAGAGGCACAAAGTATTTCAGGCATCCTCACCTATTGGAAGTTGCCTGGTCGTGTCTAGTTAGTAAGAAGCTAGTTGGCAGGTCCCCCTTGCTCTGTGCTTAGGTTGCTTAATACTTGTGCCTGTGTTCCTTTTCCAGTCCCCACCACCTGCTCTGTCCCCTTGTGCCTGCCAATCACCGCCAGTCTCTGCCATTCGCTGTGCCTCCTTGGGCCTGCCAGTCACGGTCATTTGCTGTGCCTCCCAGTCTCTGAAAGCCTCCGCCATCTGCTGTGCCTTCTTGTATCTGCCAGTCTCCGCCAGCATCTTTCAACCCTCCTCCTGTTTCTAGTCGTCGTCTGTCCTGTGGCGCCAGCTGCCAAGGTACTAAGATCTTTGGAGGCTACCTCCCATTAGCCACCTACCAGCGTAAGCCATCACCATCTCCTGTGACTTTATTGAAGTCTTGGTGGCCATCGGGTGCGCTCCTCCAGGTCCTTGATCGGTACCTTTGGTCTAGCGGATTCACTTTCTTTAGGTTTGTTGGGCATATCAGTTACAAACAGGCGGGAGCGCGCATTACTTCCCTAGTTACAAAGTTCTGCAGCTTAACACAGGAGGAAGCGCACACTGCTTCATTACATCTACACACAGGTGGTGGCACGCACTACTTTCATACCTATAAACAGGTGGTGGCACACACTGCTTCTGTAGCAACACACAGGTGAGAAGACGCACCGCTTTATTGCATACACACAGGTGGTGGCAATCTCTCCAATCAACTTTTTAATCAAAGTATGCTGTTCTTTTACATAATATCTCCAATGACCCATATTTCTCAGGCTTTCAAGAAATGCATATACAACATGTGCGGCTTCACCCTTAAATAAGGGGCACCTGATTCTTCACACAATGATTGACCTCACTAATTGAACTCCACCATACTATTTTGAACACATTCCCTTTCAATTAATTATTCAAATACACAGACTCAAAATCATGAATGCGGAGTTTGTTGGTTTTCAAGTAATCTACTGCACCAACTGGTAAATTGTTTGACATGTGGTAATATAATTTATAACCAAACCAGTGAATAATCTAGTTAGTTATATTGGACTGCTATTATTTTTAACACTACTGTATAGGTAAATTACTTAGACACACATACTTTCTGAATTGCAGAATTTATTGCTAGATGCTACTAACCATCATAATGATTCTGCAGGAATATTGGCCCATGCACATCATTAAGGCCCCTCTCACATCAGCGGTAATCGCTGATCGCAGTGAAAAAGCCGCAACTGCCGCGATTACCGCATGACGGCTGCACTTGTGGTTCACCTGCGGCAAGCCCCATGCAATGTCTACGGGGTTTGTGGCACTTACGGCAGCGAAAAAAAAAACGCGGTCAGCCACGTTTTTCTCACGGCCGCAAGTGCCGAAACCGCACTTGCCACAGGCCCCATAGACATTGTATGGAGCTTGCTGCAAGTGCACCGCAAGTGTGGCCGTTATGCGGTAATTGCGTTTTTTTTCACCGCAACTGCCGCGATCAGCGATTACCGCTGATGTGAAAGCAGCCTAAATGTGCACGTGTACTCAAGAATAAGCCACCAGTTTATGATAGATGGGGCTCCGACCACGAGAATGAAACGATTGCAGCATTGCTGTAGCACTGCTCCCTCTTCAGATTTTGTCCTGCATTGCAGCATACTAACCCCTGGATGAATTTCGCTGCACAGCCGGCTGATGTTCCTGCATTCCTCCAGCCTTTACAAGGCATTAGCTTGATTGGCTGGAGATGGAAGCTTGCCAGAAAAATCTCCTCCCATCAAGGGAACGACGAGATGGAACTGAGGCACAAATGATTTTTGAAGACAACCGTGCGTGTTGAAAATCTGCAATGTGTTACATTACCAGCAAAGTTCATGAAATTGAAAAAAATACCTTCATGCTTTACAAAATCTTCTGTGCAAACTGACCAGCAATAATATATGCTGCTGATATTCATTACACTTAAAAGGAATCTGTCAGCAAGTTTTTGCTATGCAATCTGAAGACATCATGCTGTAATGGGTAGCACAGAATTCAGCAGAAGGGTTTCTTATAACAAAATGTGTTTACTTGCAATATTTGTTTTAGCATCAGTAGCTTATTGCTTGGCACAGCAGTCCATGAGTTTAAATTCCACATGCCTCCTGCTGTGATAAGCATCTTAATCTGTATAGACTTGTGTGTAAAATTCCTTTAAATCATTTTTTTTTTACAGATAAAATGTCATTTCGGTTTAAAAAGCTTTTAAAACTAAAGAGTGGGTAATCTGAGCACAGACAAATAAGGAGATAAAAATAGTTTACTTTTTTCACTAGTACAAATTATTCTTCTGAACTTATAGTGAAATCCGTTATAGTAAAACATATGGCCAGAGGCAAGACTATAGACTTCCCTAAAACATTATATACAGAGGCAGGCTTGTAAAGGCTTAAATAAAAGGTGGCAGAGACAACACTTACAACATATACAGTACATGTAACAGATCAGTACAACTCACACTATGCAATCATATAACACTATATTAAATGTATAGATGAGGTATGGAAGGCAAGACTCATGGCTTCCGGTCTGTACAGGTCGGATGTGGCTGCAATCCTCACAGCAAAGTTGATCACTTCTCTACTGGTGAAAACGTTATTAAATCTGTCAATCCAGCAAAGTCAACGATGGTAGATGAAGGCTGAACCTGCAAGAGATTTTTCAGGTTAGTATTTCTTATACTAGTAGGGAAAGAATGTTTTATGTAATATATAGTGTAAGTAGTATTACATTTAATAGACCTATGGTTTTATATCAAATGTAACTAAAGAGTTAGACAACTCTTTTAGCCTCTACATCATGCATTTAAATAATTTTGCAATTAGGTTTCATTCAAATGTTTGCATAACTTGGCTTTTACAGGCTCTATGGGTGGAAATGCACAATGCGAGAGGCATAGGAGCTAGTCGCATTAGTCTTGCATGACTCACCCGGTACAGCCACCGACTCTCTGGACGGGAGCATGGAGCTGCATAGAAACACAAGCAGCTCTACACTCTAGTCCAGAGAGCGCTGTCGGCTATCTCCGGTGAGTCATGTGCAAGTAACTCATGCCTCTCACACCGTGTGTTACCAGCCTAAATCCTTGTAAAAAAAAAAAAAATATATATATATATATATATTTTTTTTTTTTATATGAAAAATGGGTTGTTCACTACTAGGACATCTTTCTGAATCCACTTGTTTCTCCCCTGCTGAAAGAAAAGCCCCTGTATTCCGCTCCTGTGCTGGCGCCGTTCCATTGGTGTTTTACTGTGGTTCGGGACTCGTGTGACATCACAATCAGACATTTCTTTTCCCCACTTTCGGACTAAATTAGTTTAACAGGTTGTAAGGCTGGCTTCACACTTGCAGATGCATCTGCAGCGTTTTGCAGATGCATCTGCAAGTATCAGCATGCAGACCGCGGCCCCTATGTTTATAATAGGGCGCACCGCGGTCTGAAAGCACTCATTCATTCCTATATGTGAACCGTCCGCAGGCGGATGCCTGCTTACAGATCACACACTCCCGCCCGCACCATGGACGCGACATCTCGCGTCCATGGTGCGGGCGGGAGTGTGTGATCTGTAAGCAGGCATCCGCCTGCGGACGGTTCACATATAGGAATGAATGAGTGCTTTCAGACCGCGGTGCGCCCTATTATAAACATAGGGGCCGCGGTCTGCATGCTGATACTTGCAGATGCATCTGCAAGTGTGAAGGCAGCCTAAGCGGTAACTGCGATGTCACTTCCTGTTGATAGCTCGTTTGGCCCAAAGACAGGGAGAAGAAAGCCGGCAGCGATTGTGACCCTCCGTATCCAATGTCACATAAGCCCCAAACTGTGATTACAGAGAGCGCTGGAACGGCGGCAGCACGCAACTGGAACGGCGGCAGCACGGAAGGTCAGTACAGGCCTTTTTTTTTACCAGGAGGAGACATGTGGATGCAGAAGTTGTTGTCTTAGTAGTAGACGACCCCTTTAATCCATCTGAAGCCAGCAATAGACTGAAGCCCAGAGGGTATTGAAGCAAATCAGCAAAATTTTGAATAAACGAAAACCATTCAAAAAGTTGAATCTTAAAAATGCATTTGGGAAAGTTGCTAAATGTGAATAATCCTTATAACTTAAATGCCTCAAGGCAAAATTAGGTTAAATACATAGATGCTCAAAATGTTTGCCCGATTATGGTACAAGTTAGAAAAGCCGAACAGGTGATGCGATTCTCTCCAACAGTTCAATGTTTCTGCTTAAAGAATATTCCAACAATGGACATCTCTAGTGCCTCTATCCTCTGCCGATAGAGCATCCACTAATCAGACACTGATCCCATTTCATGCCCGTTTTTAATTACATCAATTTCCAAGTGTTTTGGTAGGGTACTCAAGGGAGGGAAATAAAAAAAATCCCCACACACCAATAGATACAAAAACTTTATTATAGAAAAGAATGAATATGAAGGAACAATGTTACAATGATACTCTGCTGAATGAAAATCACTTTTGTACCATGATCGGAGTGCAGCTTCCAAGAAAGTAGAATGGATCGCTGGTGGTCTTCACATCTGAAAATGGCAGAAAACAGCAGTCAGATTTATGGAGTACTTTATTTCAAGAGGTTACATAATATCCGTTCTTCTAGGTGCAGTCACAAGTGTTGCTGCACAGGTAATGCAGCTCAGTCCATCATAAGGAGTGGGACCAGGAGGCCAAAGTAAGCAAAGCGCACCGGTGTGTACAGCACTGTGTCTGGAGAATCCAAGATGGGGTCACGGCACATTTACTCTGCTGACCTGGAAGACCAAAATGTGAAATTCACCCCACACACCCCAATTATACAATAAGGGGATTGTCCCATTTAGTGCATCTCACAAGCGCTCAATACAAGCTTTTGACAGCAAGAACGAGCCTCTCAGGCCGGCTTCAGACTGCGTTTGAGATCCGATCCGTGCCTGTCCGCTTGAGGCAGACAGCCGCGGACCGGATCAGCACACAGGACCGGGGGGCTATTATGCCCTCCGATCCTGTGTGCAGCTGCAGCCGCTGACAGGTCAGGACCGCGGCGCCCGCGGTCCTCACCTATCAGCAGCAGGAACTGCGTGCGGCTGCACACAGGATCGGAGGGCATAATAGCCCCCCGGTCCTGTGTGCTGATCCGGTCCGCAGACAGGCACGGATCGGATCTCAAACGCAGTCTGAAGCCGGCCTCAGACTTTTATTGATTTGTGATCGCCAGCATGCTCCATGAAACCCTGGAGCTGCCAGCAAGTCTGAGAGCCAGAGACCAAAAGGGAGCGAAGCTGGAAATGAAGACGCCGGAAGATGAGAATAAGATAGGGAGCAGGGGACTTAGATTTGAAGCAACACTCCTGCAGGTGGAGGGAGGGGTTGGGGGGGGGGGAAAGGATGCTTTAAGTATGGCAACTAGTCCAATCTTCACTTCAGCAGTTGGCATAGTCAGGAGCCCTGGCATTTCCTAGTCCCTGTGATGTTATGTTTGATGAGGCCTGGTGATTTCATACTATACTTGTATCATGTGTGTAGGTCATATCACTTTTGGGATGCAATTTACACATAAAGACATCATTACAGCTAGGGCAACAATGGTTATGTGATTTCATGGGGACTAGTAAATGCCAAAAGTGCCCAAGATGCCGAAAACTGACTGTACAGGACACCAGACTAAAGTAAAATGAAGCTTTGTTTAATTCCATCTACACTTTTGTACTTTATGTTTATTGATGCTTTATTTATTAGGAGGTGTGTGCACAGGTGTGTAGGGGAATACGAACCATCATCAGGCCCCGGGTCTGAAGTCTCCGGTAACGAGGGAGCTTGTTGTACATCTAGGTCTTTTTCTGGGCTGCTCATGAAGACATCATCCGAACTAATGTTGGTCTCAATGCTCATGTCTGCGTCACAGCCACCTTGAGATGTTTCACTTGCTTCAATGCCCAAACATTTTAAGAGTCCTGGAGACTCCACTGCTCCTGAGCTGACTGCATGAGTGTGAACCAAGTACTTAGTCAAGCTGACTACTGCAGGGTCCTGTGTTAGATATGACAGACAGACAATCATTGCATCCATTGTATCATTGCATCCATTGTACGCAGAATTAAAAAAATATGATGAAACAGATTAAATAAAAGTCAACTCACAGCATCGGCCTCTGTAGTCTCCAGATTCTGACCCACAGTATCCGGTTCTTGGTTCTGCAAACTGAAGATACAGGGGTGATCAGTAATTAAGGTTTCACTCTATGGAGAGAGACGTGTCAGGAAATGTCTGAGTACAAGACTGCAGTGATGGGTAAACCCAAGTGGTATGATATGATGCACCATGTTTCTGGAGGAATTTTTCTGGTAAAAATTACTATTGCACTGTCCCTGATGTTGTACCAAGCCTGGTTCCCAACTTGGTTAAAAAGGGTTAGAACATGGTGTAGGTCCACTATTTTAAATGTCCAGATGCAGGTACTGTTCTGTGCCCGGTTCTTTGACTTTGTTAAACAGTGTAACACTATCTGGTTCTCCACTTTCTAGCAGTCAGGAACAAGACACCGTGCAACAGAAATAATAAATATATATATATATATATAGATATATATGAGAGATAGAGATAGAGAGATAGATAGAGAGGGACACACATTTCTGTATTCAACCACTTTTTGTTTTGCTGACAAACAAGGTGAGGAGGGGAGAAAAAACCCTCACTACAGAGTGAACATGACCTTATAAATATTGAGGGCAAGAGCTCCAAATTATGAATGTGTGCACGTGGCCTTAAACGGCGAGGTGGTTATCAATATAAAAGCACATTTAGTATTTATTACATACAACTATGGGCTGTCAGTCTGCATTTGACAGTCTTCCGGAGGACAGAAGAAAATAGCAGTTTCGGCCTGTCCAAGTGAACCAGGCAGAGTAACGTGAGGAACGGGCAGCCATGATCTAGCGCTGTCATGTTACTCTAAGGCTACAGTGCACATTGCAGTTCATATTACACAAAGAGGCCCTAAAGTGGACGGACCCCACAACCATCCAGAATTTAGCCCCAGTTTCATGAACTTGTATATTCCATTTGCACCTACTGTACTACTCAATGTATAAGTAGCCTAATAATGACATTCATAAGCCATAGTAGGCATATACTGATAATTATGCAATGTATAAAATAAAGGCAAGGGCTACATGATGGAAGACAAGAACAGAGAACATGGGCTGGACCAATTCCCTCAGCTTTGGATTTTTGCAGCAGCACTACAATGTAAGTCGGTCCAATGGCTACAAGAATCCTATACTTAGGCGGCCTGATCTCACTCATAGAAATGAATAGAATGCAGACGTTACCCTTCTGGCACACCAAACAGGGCTTTTCTTCTAGGAGACTGTGCAGGGCTCGGAGACTTGTCCAGTTTCACAGCTTCTGCAGCTTTCACACAATTGGTAGTTGGCGTTCCTGAGTTCTTGTCAATTTTTTTTGTTGATGTTGGCGTGTTTAACCGAGAAGAACTGTGATTTGCATGAAGACCTGCAACAGGAAATGTTTTACTATACCTCTATTTTTAATAAACTAACTACAGAGCCCGCAAAAAAAAAACACACCAAACTTTACATAAAAACTACGTGATGATTTCACTTAAAAGTGCAAATAAAAAAACTATTGGCGTCTATGAGTAATTAAGCCAGTTTTGCTATTAGTTTTTGATTAATGTCTCCCAATAGGTTGGAAGAAGCTTAAAATGAAAGAGAAATCTTGAGCTGTGACTCTGCTAAAGAAGGGGGATTCTGCTTTGGTGTAGCTAGATATCTGGGTGTGCTGAGAGAACCAATTTATATCAACTGAAGTGGTTGGTGGCATTGTCTCCTGGGATGGTACCGCAGAAGTCAGCGAAGACTTCGCCAAGGACTGAATGAAGCTTTTCAAGCGTCAAGTTATGTCAAATCCTCCTATAACCACCAAATAAATCTAAACAAGCACCCAATGCTCCTCATTAATGTAACAACTAGGACAATGTGTCACCACCTGAAGAAGGTCCAGAGTCTACCAAGTCGTCATGCTGCAAAGAAGCCTCTGCTCACAGCAGCAATGAATAAAAGGCTCAGCTTGTGTAAGAAATATCAAGATTTGACACCTGAAAAGTGGAGGAAAGTGACGTTTAGTGTTGAGAGCACTTTCAGGTTGTCAAGAGGCTTAAAAAGGAGAATTGTGTGTACTCACCGTAAATTCCTTTTCTCTTCGCCTCTAATTGGGGGACACAGGACGATGGGTTATAGCATTCTGCCACTAGGAGGCGACACTAAGCAATCAAAAAGAAGCACAGTGGCTCCTCCCTGCAGTATATAACCCTCTGACTGGCACAGTCTAGCCAGGTTAGTGCTAAAGCAGTAGGAGGAAAACTACATAAGCCGATAAGGCAACCAGGAACTCAAGAAGGAAAAAAAAAAAACAAAAAAAAAAACCACACCAATTAAATAAGGCCAACAGGCCCTGGGAGGGTGCTGTGTCCCCCCCAAAAGGAGGCTAAGAGAAAAGAATTTACGGTGAGTACACAAAATTCTCCTTTTCTCCTTCGCCTCATTCGGGGACACAGGACGATGGGACGTCCTAAAAGCAGTCCCTGGGTGGGAAAAAAACATCCCAAATTGAAACACAGTCTACAGGCTAGCAGCCGCTGCCTGCAGGATGCGCCTACCCAGATTCGCATCTGCCGAAGCCTGAGTATGTGCACGATAATGTTTAGCAAAGTTGTGTAGACTGGACCAAGTGGTTGCCTTGCACACCTGCTCAGCCGTAGCCTGGTGCCGAATAGCCCAGGAAGCACCCACTGCGCGAGTGGAGTGAGCACGCAAACCTGATGGAATGGGCAAGTTGCGTAAAGAGTATGCTTCCTGGATGGTAAGCTTAATCCACCTGGCAAGCGTGGCTTTTGATGCAGCCATCCCTTTACGATGGCCCTCAGGAAGAACGAAAAGAGCATCCGACTTCCTGAAAGGCACTGTCCGAGACACAAAGCTGGAGAGCACGGACCAGATCCAAAGTGTGCAAAGCCTTTTCAAAACTATGCACAGGGGCCAGACAAAAAGATGGAAGAATAATGTCCTCGTTCAAATGAAAAGTGGACACCACCTTAGGGAGAAAGGATGGTACCGGCCGCAGCACCACCTTGCCCTGATGAAAAGAGAAACGACGCCCTACAGGAAAGTGCCGCCAGCTCAGATACTCTCCGAATGGAAGTGATCGCCATCAGGAAAACCACCTTCTGAGAAAGAAGGTGCAATGAAACTTCAGAAGTTGAAGGGGTGGTTTCTGAAGAGCCTACAGACCCAGGTTCAAATCCCAGGCCTCCAAAGGCCTCCTATAAGGTGGAACAATACGAGAAACACCCTGCAAAGAAGTACGGAACTGAGGTTTCGAAGCCAATCGGCGCTGAAAAAGTACCGATAACGCTGATACTTGTCCCTTAAGAGAACTTAGGGAAAGTCCTTTGTCCAATCCAGATTGGAGGAACCCCAGAACCGCCGGGAGCGAGAAACGCAAGGGAGGGACCTTCATTGACTCACACCAGGCGAAAAACACCTTCCAAGTCCTGTGATACATATGGGCGGAGACAGGTTTTCTCACACACGCCATAGTGCGTGCGACGCTTTCTGAAAACCCCGTCTGAGTTAGAATTTTGGTCTCAAGGGCCACGCCATCAAACGAAGAGCCCCCGAGTTCTGATGCCAAATCGGACCCTGGGAGAGAAGATCCAGACGGACCGGCGGTCGCCATGGAGCGTCTGCAACGAGTTGCACGAGATCGGCGTACCACGACCTCCTGGGCCAGCCTGGGGCGACTAGTATCACCGCCACTCGCTCCGTCCTGATTTTCTTGACCACTCTGGGGAGGGCCAGAGGTGGAAAGACGTATGGGAGACGAAACTGCGTCCAGTCCTGAACCAGGGCATCTGCTCCCAGAGCCCTGGGATCGAGCAAAGAAGTTGGGAACCTGGGAATTCATCCGCGACGCCATGAGATCTACATCTTCAGTCCCGAAGCGAATCCATATCTGAGCGAAGACATCTGGGTGAAGAGCCCATTCCACTGATGCAAGTCCCTGACGGCTGAGATAATCCGCCGCCCAGTTCTCGACCCCCAAGATGTGGACTGCCGACAGCACAGCACCCGAAGATTCGGTCCAAAGAAGAATTGGTTCCACTTCCCGCATCACTGCTCTGCTGCGCGTCCCGCCCTGATGGTTGACATAAGCCACTGCCGTGGCGTTGTCCGATTAGATGCGAATGTGACAGCATTGAGGAGTTTCCATCATCTCCTGATGGGCTAAGTAAATGGCCCGAATCTCCAAAAGATTTATGGGCAGAGAGGACTCCGCTGGGTTCCACCAACCCTGAGCCGTGTGACTCTGGAACACCGCCCCCCCAGCTGAGGAGACTGGCATCGGTGGTCAGTACATCCCACGAGGTCAGCCATGTTATTTTCACGGCCGCATCTGCCACAAGTGACGAAACCGCAACTGTACCGCACTTGCCGCAAGCCCCATAGACATTGCATGGGGCTTGCCGCAAGTGAACCGCAAGTGCGGCCGTTATGCGGTAATCGCAGCAGTTGCGGTTTTTACACCGCAACTGCCGCGATTACCGCTTATGTGAAAGCAGCCTAAGGGCCCTTTCACATCAGCGTTTTTTTCAAATCGCGGCAGATGCGGTGAAAAAAACGCATCTGCCGCGATTACCGCATACCGGCTGCACTTGCAGCACGGTTGCGGTAAACGCCATACAAGATATAGGCGCACATGCGGCAGGTGCGGTTTTGGCACTTGCGGCCGCGAAAAAAAACCGCGGCTGACAGCATTTTTTTTCGTGGCCGCACCTGCCGCAAGTGCCAAAACCGCACTTGGCACACGTCCGCCTATACCTTGTATGGCATTTACCGCAACCGCGCCGCAAGTATAGCCGGTATGCGGTAATCGCGGCAGATGCGGTTTTTTCACCGCATCTGCCGCGATTTGAAAATACCGCTGATGTGAAAGGGCCCTTAGAGAGGGAAGGTAAATCAGACCACAATCTGGGGCTTATGCCCTGACAACATCCCAGTCGGATGAGGACAACCGCCTGGGATATGTAGTTGAGGATCTAGCTCCTAGGTCTGTGCCTGGGCTGGTGTTGATAGCCATAGACCTGTCATGTCTGATGCCAGGCAGGGGGTTCTGTCATCTCAGAAGAGTGAGAGAAGACAGTAAGGGTATGTGCACACTGGCCGGGTTAGGGTGGGTTAAGCTGTGTAAACCGCCGGTCGGTTTACATAAGTTTTATGTAAATTTATGTTAATCCAAAAGCGGCTTTTGGATTAACATGAAAACCTATGTAAACCGACACCCGGTGTGCACACACCGGCGGTTTACACATGCTCATCTGTTGCTGACCCGCTGGGTTCCCAGCGGGTTAGCAACGAATGAGCATGTTCTATAAACCGTCCGGTTCTGCAGCGGCTGCAAGCAGAATCATGTACTGCTTCCAGCCGCCGCAACACCGCCGGCGCTAACCCGCTGTGCACCCGCCCGTAGCCCGCCGCACACCCGCGGCACATACCCGCCAGGATGCCGGCGGACGGCTCCGGAGCTTCCTGGCGGGTCCGCCCAGCCGCCGCCGACACAAACCCGCCCACCAGTGTGCACATAGCCTAAGAAGGTCTGACGTACACCTCACGGCAGGGAAAGACCTGGAACCAGCTCAGTCAGAGGAAGAAACTAGATTACCTTGTGTGTGCGCAGCGGGGTCATTAGCGACATTGCCATCCATCTCTCTGTTGCGACCTTGAAGAGAGAAAAATGCATGAAGAGACTTTGCATCTGGCAGTAGGTGATCCACTCTCCAATTGGGGAGGTTGGACCCATGACGATACTCCTAAAGGGAGGGTAAAAAGGCAACAGACAACTTAAGAATGCTGGTGCTGATACGTCGCAGACTACCCTAGGGTACAATATTCCTGAGAGTCTAAGCACTGGGTAGAGGTTGAACGTCTGAGCCACCCATGTGAAGGATAAATAACCCCTGTGACTGTAGACTTAGGGCGCTGAGTAGTGACTGGTGAGTGCGAATCGCTGCCAGGTTAGATGTAATGGGGCGTAGATCAGATTCTTAGACCCCCAGGTGGTTAGGGAAGATATAAATAATTGGTGGGGTTCTCATTCAGTGTAGAGTTTACAGATCCCACCTGCCACGGGAGGACCCACAAACGAGAAAGGTCCGGTGAAATGGTAGCAAACAAAGCTTCGTGATGGCTGGGATTGTCCCAGCTGACTGAGGGGTCCGGTTAGCCGGACGTATGTGGTATGTAAATCACTTGCTGCAGGAAATAGGGGAGAAACGGCAAGGCAGTGAAGTCAAAACCATGTTTTGACCCCAGAGCTGTCCCAGTGTAGACGAAAGCAGAACTACTGTACCATTCAGTTAGGCGGTTAAAAACACTATAAAGAGACGTAGTAACGGTGACTTGAACACTGGAAAAGTGATAAGTCCCATAGACAAAAAACCTGCTGGTGGATTAGATCAATCCTGCGGACGGATATGAGTATCAGACGGATGAATCCCATAACCTTATGAACAGATAGGCACAGGAAAGAATATAGACCGGATTCCCTGCTCATTATTAAATAAAAGAGAATTTTGTTTACGTACCGTAAATTCTTTTTTCTTTAATCATCAATGGGAGACCCAGACAATGGGGTTTAGGGCACTGGCAGTCACACTGACTCTGGTCTCCCCAGGGAGCCATGATGGGAACAGCAGGGGGTGACAAAAATCACACACAGAGAAAGCTTCAAAGGGAAAGATCATAGATAACAGAGAAACCATCTCAGATCGCTAGCTTCAAACAGACCCACAGAATTGGAGGGAAAAAGAGAATTTTGTTTACGTACCGTAAATTCTTTTTTCTTTAATCATCAATGGGAGACCCAGACAATGGGGTTTAGGGCACTGCCCTCCGGAGGTCACACTAGGTACTACAAGTTTGTAGACAACGCCTCCTCCGCTTATAAACCCCTACCGCAGGGAACATCCTCAGTTTGGTCCACAAGCTGCGAGGAGGAAATAAACCACACCCGAAACATCGGGAAGAATGCCGTGCACAGACGGTTCAACAACCCGGCAAACACTGTCTCAACAGAGAACAGAGCAAATGCAGAACATGCAACGGAACAACTGGGTGGGTGCTGGGTCTCCCATTGATGATTAAAGAAAAAAGAATTTACGGTACGTAAACAAAATTCTCTTTTTTCTGGTCATCATAATGGGAGACCCAGACAATGGGGATGTCCTAAAGCAATACCCCAGGGCGGGAAGAGTTCCTCAACAAGAAGGAGAACACATGGTTCCCTTTTAAAGGTGGGCAACCGCCGCCTGGAGAACCCGCCTGCCCAAACTTGCATCCGCAGAGGCATGGGCATGCACCATATAGTGCTTAGAGAAAGTGTGCAGGCTGGACCAAGTGGCCGCCTGACACACCTGTAGAGCAGACGCTCGATGTCGCAAGGCCCAGGAGGCACCTACGGCTCTGGTAGAGTGAGCCTTCAATCCCACCGGGAGAGGCAAACCAGAAGCCCGGTAAGCCTCTTGAATGGAAGCCTTAATCCATCTGGCCAATGTCGATTTTGATGCCGCGGACCCCTTACAGCGACCTGTCGTAAGAACAAATAAGGAATCCGAACTCCTAAAGGAGGCGGTCCTGGACACATAAATGCGTATAGCTCTCACGAGATCCAGAGTATGGAGGTCGCGTTCAACCTGATGAACGGGAGCGGGGCAAAATGATGGGAGAACAATCTCCTGGTTCAGGTGAAAAGTTGAAACCACCTTCGGCAAGAATTCTGGCCGTGGACGCAACACCACCTTGTCTTGGTGAACCACCAGAAAGGGTGACTTGCACGATAGTGCAGCCAATTCTGATACCCTCCTCAGAGACGTAATTGCCACCAGAAAGGTCACTTTCTGGGACAGACGCGATAGAGAAACATCTCTCAGCGGTTCAAACGGAGGTCTCTGTAATGCCGCCAGGACTATGATAAGGTCCCAAGGGTCTAGAGGTCTCTTGTAGGGCGGAACCATCCGTGACACCCCCTGCAGAAATTGACGGACCTTCGGGAGGAGCGCCAATCGCCTGTCAAACAGCACTGAAAGTGCTGATACTTGACCTTTCAAAGAGCCAAGGGATAATCCCAATTCCAAACCCGACTGTAGGAAAGCCAACAACGTCGGGATGGACAAGGGCCACGGAGACCGTCCGCCAGAGGCACACCAAGTAAAAAAGATTTTCCACGTTCTGTGGTACATCTTCCTGGAAACTGGCTTCCTAGCCCGATTCATAGTGGCAACCACCGTAGGGGAGAAACCCCTGGATGTCAGCAGCCAGGCCTCAAGAGCCATGCAGTCAATCTGAGGGCCCTGGAATTGAGGTGGAAGAATGGGCCTTGCGCGAGTAAATCTGCGCGTTCTGGAAGAGCCCACCTGTGTCCGCCTGACAGTTGCCACAGGTCCGGATACCAGGACCTCCTGGGCCAGTCTGGAGCCACTAGAATGGCTATCCTGCATTCCGACCTGATTTTCCACAGCACCCTGGGAATCAGAGCCAGAGGCGGGAACACATACGGTAGATGGAATCTGGACCAAGTCAAGATCAGGGCGTCCGCTCCCAGAGACTGGGGGTCCCATGACCTCGCCATGTATTGCGGCACCTGATGATTCAGCCGTGAGGCCATCAGATCCACGTCCGGAGTGCCCCATCTGCTGCAGACTTCTCTGAAGACCTCCGGATGAAGAGACCACTCTCCGGCGTCCATCCCCTGCCGGCTCAGATAGTCGGCCTCCCAGTTTTCGACCCCTGGGATGTGAACTGCGGAGATCAGGCAGTTGTTGTCCTCCGCCCAGGATAGGATGCGGTGAACTTCGGCCAGAGCCTCTGCACTCCTGGTTCCTCCTTGATGATTTATATAAGCGACGGCCGTCGCATTGTCGGACTGAACCCGAATGGGTTGTCCTGAGAGGAATCTCTGAAAAGCCAGGAGTGCCAGATAGATCGCCTTGATCTCCAGCACGTTGATCTGCAACGCCGACTCCGACTGAGTCCAGAGGCCTTGGGCCCTGTGGTGTAAGAACACCGCCCCCCAGCCCTTCAGACTGGCGTCGGTGGTCACCACTAACCATGACGGTTTGATGAAGGACCGGCCCCGAGACAAGTGATGTGGCTGTAGCCACCACTGCAGGGAATCCCTGGTCGGTAGTGAAAGTGTCACCAGCCGATTCAGAGAGATCGTCCTCTTGTCCCACCTGCGGAGAATCTCCAGCTGGAGAGGACAGAGGCGAAATTGTGCGAACGGCACCGCCTCTATTGCTGCCACCATGCGCCCCACCAGCTTCATCAACACCCGTAGGGATGATTGTGGTGACAGGAGGACTGCTTGCACTCCTGATTGGATCGCCATCTGTTTGACTCGTGGCAGAGACACCAGGGCTGAGGCTGTGTTGAAGTCCATGCCCAAATATGTCAAAGACTGGGTCGGAACTAGCGTTGACTTCTGAATATTGAGGAGCCAACCGAACGGTCACATCCAGGCTCTCTTGACAGAGGTGTTCTGATGGCGCCCTGACCAGCAGGTCGTCCAAATAGGGAATGACGGCATGTCCCTGCATGTGCAGGAGAGCCATCATGGAGGCCATCACTTTTGTGAACACCCGCGGTGCCGACGCCAACCCGAACGGCAGCGCCACAAATTGGAAGTGTTCTTCCCCCACTGCGAATCTCAACCAGCGCTGATGAGCCGGTGCAATGGGCACGTGAAGGTAAGTGTCTCTGATATCTATGGACGCTAGGAAGTCCCCCTGTGACACAGCTGCGATCACGGAGCGCAGTGATTCCATACGGAACTTCCGAACCAACACGTGACAGTTGAACAACTTCAGGTCCAGTACCGGGCGGAAGGATCCGTCCTTCTTCGGGACGATAAAGAGGTTGGAGTAAAAACCCCTGAACCTCTCTCCGTAAGGCACCGGAACCACCACTCCGTCCCTGCGGAGACCCTCCAACACCAGGTAAAAAGCCTGAGCCTTTTCTGGTGATGGGACCGACCGATGGAATCGGGATATCGGCTTGGACGTTAGCTCTATCCTGTAACCTCGCGAGACCACGTCTCGAACCCACTGATCTTGAACGTGAAGTAGCCATTTGTCCTGAAAGCGAGACAAGCGGCCCCCCACCTGTGGGGAGGTAGGGAGGGAGAGCGAGTCATGCAGAGGCGGGTTTGGGGGTGGCAGCTGCCGCCCCCGCCGGCTTCTTTGGACGACTCTTAGAGCGCCACTGAGAGGCGGGCTTTCCCCCTCGGTCCGTACGAGCAGACGGTGCTGATGACTGCGAGCTGGAACGAAAGGACCACTGCTTTGGGTTCCTTTTAACGGTGTACCGTGGCTTAGGCTTATTCTGCGGTATCTTAGACTCCGCAGAATCCTTTATCAGCTTGTCCAGTTCGGTACCAAAAAGCCTGTCACCAGCGAACGGAAGATTCTGCAAAATCTTCTTGGATGTGGTATCTGAGTCCCAAAGACGCAGCCACAACAATCTGCGGATCGCTATAGCATTGGCCGAAGCCACAGCTGAGCGAGTGGCAGTTTCCAGAGTCGCCGTCCTGGCGTAGTCCGCATAGGCCCTTGCCCTCTCGGTAAGTGCTAGGACCTCTGGACTGGACCTTGCCAGGTCAGAGATACCATCCAAGCAGGTAGTAATCGCTTGTAAGGTCCAGACCGTGGCAAAGTTAGGGGCAAATGAAGACCCCACAGCCTCATAGGAAGACTTGGCGAGTTGCTCGACCTGTCTATCCGTCGCATCCTTCAGCGAGGAGCTATCAGAGGCAGAGAAAAGGGAGCGTGCAGCAATCCTGGTCATGGAAGCATCCACCTTCGGGGACTGCGACCACTCCTGAAGCACCTCCTGTGGGAAGGGGAAGCGATTGTCCTTGGGTTTACGGACATAACGCCGCCCAGGATGTAACCTGGGAGCTCTAACCACCCTTCCAAAGTTCGTGTGGTCCATGAAGGAACCACTTGGTCTAGCCTCTGGCCGCAGCCATTGATAGACCTTCTTCGGGTGCACCGTCACCTCCTCAGGGGGTGTCACGAGACGTAAGGTCTCGTTGATAGAGGACACCAGATCCTCCACCCCGTCCGGTGGTTCAGATATAGACACAGACCCGAAAGTTGAACCCCCATCATCCTCCTCACCATCAGAGGAACGCTACTCCTCAGAGAGAGCCTGGAGCTCGGGTGACTCCTCACGACGAGCCCGCTTAAGGGGTCTCACAGCAGAAGAGGGAGACGCCCGGAGGTAACTGGACGGAGTAACTGGGCTATCCAGCCTCCTATTAAGTGCCTCCAGGGATTGCGACATGGAGGACAGCTGGGACAGCAGAGATTCATTGATCTTATTCTGAGTCTCCCATGGCCCTGGGACCACCTGGACCTCAGGGTATAGCACCGGAGCTGCTGACTCAGCAGTATCAGTCCGGGCCTCTGGGCGTCCGCAGTTATTGCAGGACCCCTCCACCAGTGTCCCATTGCATGTAGCACAGGTAACGGTGGTCTCTGCCGCCTTAGCAGCACGCTTCCTAGCTGAGGACATCGCCACAGTAGGGGAAAATAAGCCAAATTGCAGACAAAAAACCGGGAGTCCCGGTGGCTTACCGACCGCAGCAAAGCGGTAGGAGGAAGCGGTGTGTGTGTGTGACCTCCGCGAAGGTTTCCGGTCTCCCCTGGAGTGCAGACGCACGCTGCATACAGATCCCAGCCGGGAAGTGAGGGGTAAAGATGGCCGCCGACAGTGAAACTGTGGGCGGCTCCGAAAACACGCGGGAAGCACACACACACGCCCATCGATGACGTCACCGCACGGGCTGCTTCCCATCCTCCAAGCAGCCTCAACATGAAGGCGCCAGAGCCCGCAGCGCGGGAATTAGTGTGAAAAAACACAACATACAGACTGCATGCACAAGACATCCGCAGCCCACAGCCTCAGCCCCTGTGACACACAGGGCGGTCAGCCAGGGTGACCCCAGCACAGGGTACACCAGCAGATCCGCGGACCCGAGGGTAACGCGCGGTCCGAGTGTCATGAAACACATAAAGTGCCAGACACTACCCCCAGGCACACAGGAGACACAGAGTGCCTCAGTGCCGGTCCGGTCTGTAAGCACCATTTAGGGAGGCCTCGGACGGGGGTTCAGCACCAGTCCGGAGTGTAAGCACCATTTAGGGAGGCCTCGGACTGGGCTGGCTCCAGTCCGGTCTGTAAGCACCATTTAGGGAGGCCTCGGACGGAGCGGAGCTGTGCAAGGCTCCTATCTCCCACTCTCCAGAGCCCCCCAGAGAGGGATGGAAAGGAGCGCGACAGCGTACCGGGAGAACACGAAGTGTCCAGGCTCTAGGCCCTCCGGTACCTCCACCTGCGTGTTCCACAAGGGTGAGCGGGGAGACTGTCGCAGGTCCCGACCGGAACCATTTTACCTTGTCTTCAGACGCCATCACGTAAGCTGTGAGAATGCAGTGAAGTGCAAGCAAAGCGTGATCCTCCGAGCACACTAAGTTTAAAACTGAGGATGTTCCCTGCGGTAGGGGTTTATAAGCGGAGGAGGCGGTGTCTACAAACTTGTAGTACCTAGTGTGACCTCCGGAGGGCAGTGCCCTAAACCCCATTGTCTGGGTCTCCCATTATGATGACCAGAAAAGGACAGATTCTGTAGACCATCCTGCTGGTGGCACAGAAAAAGACAGACAGGTATATCCACCAGATAGTGGTGTGGATCCCGTAATATGCTGAAATACAGGCAGTTAGGATGCTCGACAACCAGATTTCCGCTTCAGGGTGGCGGAACCTATAGGGTAAGCGCGCAGAAGGTACGCACGCAAGCAGTCAATGGTGCGGATCCTGAAACTTGTTAAGGAATACAGGTATATGATGCACAGCCGCTGAATTTCTGCTCACTGTTAGGGTGGCAGGTCCCATGGTGCAATCTTGTGGGTCATTGTGTGCACTGGACAGGGATGCCAATCCTGTAACCTGCTGAAGACAGTTATAGGATGCACGCTGCTCACTATTCAAGGTAATGATTAAATCTTGCGGACTTTTGTGTGCGCTGAATAGTGGTATGTATCCTGTAACCTGCTGTAAAACGGACAGGTATGGGATGCATAGCCTCTGCATTTCTGCTCACAGTTAATGGCAGGCCCCATGATTCAGTCTTGTAGTCAGTTATGTTGCTGCGAACTATAAAGGGCTGTAGGTATAGGATGCCTGGCAGTCGGGATTGTTTGCAATGGCCCATGCCAGAGACCGACATCAACAGGCAGTTCAGAGTCGTCCTGAGAAGACAAGGCCCACATCTATAAGCCATAACCACTAGGTTATCGGCGGAGGGCTCCTAGCAAAGTTGGGGTCAAAGGCCTGGGAAGGAAAGTGAGGTGTCCGCGTGGCCGGTATGATTAAACAGAGGGTCAGGAGGTATAGGACACGTATGTGTCTTGGGGAAAAACAATGTGCAGGGGACGCGCACTGTGCTGGTGCAGCTTATGTATACGGCTGTCTAGGCCAGCATGCTTACTGGGCAGCTTGAGCATGTGTGCTGTCTACGCCAGCACCCACCCTGTAAGTGGGGCTCAAAGGAAGAGGGTTACAGGATGCATAGTGGATCTGCCGGGATACCCATGTACCTGCCTGGCCTAGATGTCCTTCTGTGATATACCGAGCCTGTCTTATAGGAGATCCTTCCTGGGGGGTGGGATCCGTAGCTGCCCTTAGAAGGCCAGCCCTCCGATGCCAACATGGGGAAGGGGCAGTCTGAGTGACGAGAAGTGCACACGAAATCTTGGAGAAATTGAGGGTCGTGGCTGGGGGATCAGTGTCATCCAGAGGGCGGGGATGGGCAGAGCAGCTGACGGACTAGGCCAAAGCATGGGACTAAAGTTTAGGGGTATGCTGGGAGTTGATGGGACCGGGGGCCATATTAGAACTGGGAAAGCAGGGGTACCCTCCGCCACAGAGCTCCACGTAGGATCGAACTCACCCAGTTGTGCGTCCAGGCCGATGCCGCCACAAGTCCTCCGAGTAGGCAGGGTTCCCCGCTGTATTGATCGGTGAATTGGGCCTCAATCCAAACTCTCAGTAGTTAGAAAGCAGGAAAAGAGAAGAGCCCGGTTGCAGAATACTCCTCCTTTTCAACAGGTGTGATGCCTGGGGGCCTGGCACGGACTTAGATATGCAGTCATCTGGACATCCAAGGAGGCGACACCCTGAGGATGGTGTGGTGTGATGGGTCCGACACATCACCTATGCCATGGTGCAGAGGGTGCTATATGGTGGTAACACACCACGTTCCCTTCTGTTGATGGTTTGGAGAGAGCGGTGCCCTTGAGGGAACAGTCACCCTTCTAAGTAACAGGTGTGGTGTGCAGGAGAATATTGGTGCACATGGTGGTATGTGGAGGTAACACTCCATGTTCCCGTCTGTTGATGGTTTGGGGACAGCAGCGCCTTTAAGGGAACTGTCGCCCCTGTAAAGATCTTGTCTGTAGTCCAAAAAGAGAGATACAAGTTGAAAAATCTAGCTATAAATGTGGACTGTGTAAGGACGCATCTACCTCCTATGACAAGAAGCTAAAAACTGATCAGGCACACACTAGCCTGGGGGTGTATGCTGTTGAGGAGGAGTTTATTTTTTAACTTTTTTCATTAGCCTAGTGTGTCTCCTAGTGGCAGCAAAGCATACACCACCCATGGTATCCAGTGTCCCCCAATGAGGCGATAGGGAAAAAGAGAATTTTGTTTACGTACCGTAAATTCTTTTTTCTTTAATCATCAATGGGAGACCCAGACAATGGGGTTTAGGGCACTGCCCTCCGGAGGTCACACTAGGTACTACAAGTTTGTAGACACCGCCTCCTCCGCTTATAAACCCCTACCGCAGGGAACATCCTCAGTTTGGTCTACAAGCTGCGAGGAGGAAATAAACCACACCCGAAACATCGGGAAGAATGCCGTACACAAAACGGTTCAACAACCCGGCAAACACTGTCTCAACAGAGAACAGAGCAAATGCAAAACATGCAAAGGAACAACTGGGTGGGTGCTGGGTCTCCCATTGATGATTAAAGAAAAAAGAATTTACGGTACGTAAACAAAATTCTCTTTTTTCTGGTCATCATAATGGGAGACCTCCGGAGGGCAGTGCCCTAAACCCCATTGTCTGGGTCTCCCATTATGATGACCAGAAAATTAATGTTTTGGAATAACATTTGCTTAATTTTTGGGTCATTCTTTAGAGTTATCACCTTATGAAATATAGAGCTCCCAACGACAAAGCCAAGGCTGTGACAATATTTCTCAATGACCATCACATTAACATTTTAGAGTGGCCAGGTAATTCCCCTGACTTTAACTCCATTGAAAATGCCTGGAATTTAATGACAAAAACAAGGTTAGACAAACACAACCCAGCAACGTCAACGATCTAAAAGGAGAAGCTGAAGACACTGGTCAACCAGAGTCCATGTGCTTCACCGGCCCTGCTGAATCCAGGCTTAAAATGGAATGGTGGCAAGTCAAATTATCCACAATAAAACACTTGAATATTAATATTATTGGTTTGGTTGAACTCGTAAAGATTTTTTTTTTGTGTAAAATTGTCTAAAATTATAACTAGCGCTATATGGCATTAAATGGAAAACGGCTACAGAAGTCTCTGCAATGTTGAATCTGTGGGAATAGACTGGATGACTGAACAAAGACCTCCAGCGATGGAAGCCGGACAGGGCCATGAAGAACTTACTGTCTTGTACTTTAGCAGGACTCTCAATCCTAAAGAACCCAGCATCAAATACGACGAGATCCACTTGCATAGGAATTACTGCTGCTTCCACTTTAGAGACTGGATCATCGATATTAGCTTTATTTTTCATTGCAGCTTTGATGGCAGCAAGGCGACTTCTGGCGGCTTCTCGTCCAGTATCTCCATTCGGTTTCACTTTTGCAGCTGGGGCAATTTTTTTCTGCAAACCACAAAAAAAAAAAAAAAGTTGGTTAACTCACCGACTGGGAATATTGAGGAGATACCAGTTCTCCCCCGAAGCAGACAATCCTAAAGGGGCTTGTCCAGATCATTGACATTAGCAGTTCCTGACGCAAATGACAAATGTCGCCCACCCGTCCTACAAGGAGAAAGGATACATCGGCAGTGAAAGGACTTGCCCTTACAGCCTTTTTAGTCGGAGCTGCATTCTGCTGCCAGGAGTTTTCCTCTAGTTTTCCAAGATTCACAAACTTTTTGCTGACATCCTGAATCTAAGTCAGAAAAGAAAAAGATAAAGGAATAAGACTGAATAAGACTGAAAAGAAATATATTGATTTTTTTTTTTATTATTCCCATCCAGCTTTTTTTTTTTTTTAGATATTATAAATATTTTTTTAATTATACATTTTATATAAATTAATTAGGATATTAAAGGGGAACTCCAGTAAGAGAAAACATTTTAGTACAGTCTCTGCCCTGCTACATGATGAAGCAGAGCTGTACACTGCAGTTCTAGGCTCTATAGATCTTTTATAAATTGATAAAATCATACCTGCTCCTCAGCTCTCACACCACCCCCTTATGAAACAGATATTTCAGCCTGGCAGCTTCATGTAGGAGCAGAGGGTATGATGTGTGTCAGGGGCGTGGATGCTGTGACCTGCAGGATCAACCTACATTCACGACACCTCACATTTCTGTATAGGCAGGGGGCGTTGCCGCCGACCCCATGCTCACATTACAATCCAGCCCCTGATATACCATCCTATGTGACAGGGGGGGTCCAGGCTTCAAATAGCAATCATGTCACCAAGCAGATAAAAATACACACTGTGATCCTCTGTTGTATGATGATGCGATGCATAATGTGTACTGTTATTGTGAGGCTGGGAGCAGAGGCAAATCATTGCACTGATCAATTAAACTCTGCATGGCCTCCCCTCCCCCATAGAAACATGGTAGCTTCCTATCCCTCCAACTTTCAATTGATCATCATCATCTCCTCACTGGAATGTAGGTTGATCCTGCTGCCCCCAGGGTTCACACCCCTGACACACCTCCTGATATCTTCTCCTGCATGAAGCTCTCAGTCTGAAACTTTATGTCCCATGAGGGAGGGGGGGGGGGGGAGGGGGGAGATCAAAAGGAGCAGGCATGATTTTATTGATTTATAAGACATCTATAGATCCCAGAACTGCAGTGTATAGCTCTGCATCATCATGTAGGAGGGCAGGGATTGTACTAAAAAGTTCTTTCCCTGGAGTTCCCCTCTAACCCATTAGGCACGTAAAGCTGCCCCCTGCTGAGCAATGTGTTTATCACAGCCAAACATCTTATAATAAAATAAAATGTAACAGTACTAAAAAGTTCAGAAATTGTCCTCTTATAATTAAATCTTACAGGACAGGTTATAGTCTAAATTTAAGTGCCAGTTGAATTTTTATAGAACTCACTAGATGGGTGCCTGATGTGGTCGAGTCAGGAGGGTGGTGATGTCACTATGGGGACGGGCTCTGTGGCGATTTCTCGACCCCAACCACCCTCTCTCCCCTTTGACCTGCCTCCCCCTCCACCCCCATGTGTGCTCTTTCGCTGTCCGCTCTCTCCTGTGACCCATCTCCACATTGTATGCTCTCTGCCCCCCTGGGGTGTCCAAATATAGCAGCCACCTAAGTGCGCATGTGCACTTAAGGTTGCTTTCACATCACGTTTTTTGCACATCCGTGGCTCTGATTTTTTGGCACAGGCAAAAAAAAAAAAAAATCTGACACAAACAGATTCATCACAAAACTGACACAATCGGATGCCAATAAGGACCAATTCGCGCACATCCGTGCCCATAGGGATACATGGTGACCAAATCATATCCGTGGCTATCCATTTTGCAACAGATAGCCACGGATTAACAAAAATCGTGATGTGAAAGCAGCTTAATCAGGCAGTGATGTGTCATTTTCGAACGACTATGGCACTGCTGGGGGTAATGTGACAGTGGTTGACATATGCACAACCATCACTCAGTGGCTCACCTCCCCTCATGCACTCTCCTAGCTCTGCTGTTTTTCGCTCCTCCACTGTGGTGTATAAAGATGGTGGCAGCATGACCATGTCAAGCTGCTGCCAACTTTGCATACCCAGGTGTAGAAAATAGCTGGCACGTGAGGAGCTGTGCCTGCACGCGCCAGGTAAGCGCGGATGCAGGTCCTCATTCAGCGTTATGTGGCGGGTTCTTGGCATCGGTGGCACCACTGGGGGTATTGTGCAATGGGCCAGTACCACTAGCTGGCATATTTGAACACACATCACTTGAGTGTGCAAATATGGCTGTCACATGATGGAAGGACAAACTGATGCCGGAAGTGATGACTGACGGGACTTTGCGATTACACAAGTAGATTGCAGATGGCCAACACTATACTTTATTCATCATTAATTATAAAAGTGGTTCAATTTAAGAAAGCCATTAGCCAGGTTTAATGGAGCTCAGGGCTAAGGGAGCCATAACGCACAATTAAATCTGCACGTTGCCACCATGCATATAACATTGTGTCGTTGCATGAAGGGATATCTACAAAAGGATGAGCACTACATTTTACAAAGCTACATGAACCACCACCACCACAGCAAACACATGTTCCCAAGATTTAGGCAATACCCTTTTCATTTTTGCAGGAGCTCACCTGAAAATAGATCATATCCCAAAAGCCATCGAGATCCGTACATGTGGTTTCCTTCTCCCCTCTCATAAACTCACAATTGTCCACGAGTCCCTCAAACTGCTTAAACCGTTCAGTCATCAATAGTCTTGTTTGCCCAACTGTGGTTCTAATCAGGTCTTTGGCTGGAGAAAATAGAAATAAGACATATTGCACCAACACTGCCCCAAACATGAAAACTAAGTCACAGGCTGCCTTGCACCGTGGCAGTACTAGAATTTTTACCACTGCTCCAGTAAAACGCAAGTCTTAGCCGCTGTTCACATGACTTATTTGTCTTGAGCAAAAACAATTGAAGTTGCAAAATCTAATCAGACTGAAACCTGAGGCTGGTCCTCATGTTGCTGCTGTGGATTTGCAGCTTGAACTGCCAAAGGTTCCCATCCAGATTAGCCCAATATGTTGCAGTTTTAGTTTTTACTCAGTATAATAGATCACTTTTCTCTGTGATTGTAATGACAGCACAGGGGCAACAGTAAATAGATGCATTTTAGTGCAGAAAATGCACTAAAATGTGCATGGAATGTTTACTTAACACATCTGAAATTTTAGTCGTCATAACGGAATTTCTCTTTAATTACCATCTTCTGGAATATCTGTGTCAATTCTTTTATCCCAGTCACAACACAACAGCGTTAGCTTCTGTATCTCCGTCTTTAAGATGTCCCTAGAGAAAATAAAAATTGGAATCACCTAAAAAAGTAATATAAGAAGGTGCAAGAAGCCTCCAGCAATGATCAAGAGAGAAGACACTGAGAATAAAACCTATGATCACCCAACAGACCAGATGTGGAAATTCTGCAGCATAATTCACATGCACATGATTTCAGAAGATCCCATTCACACCGTGAACAGAATCCCTACTGATTTGGAGTAGGCTGCTTCTGTTCCAATAGTCATGCCATGGATTTCACCCAGTGTGTTTGGTGAATTGTGCTAGAGATTTTCCACCTAAAATGTGTTGTACTTTGCCATCTTTATTGGTTCCATAGACTTTAAAAAAAGAACAGGAAGCATGTCGTTCCAAAGCAGGGACTCTTTACCACCACACGTTTTCCCCATCATATGATTAGTGAGGGTCCCTGTGCTTCCACCTCAGTGATCAGCATCTCAAGACAACAGAAAATACATTGGCTTGGTGCCATTTTGGCTAAAAAGCTACCCCTGTCGTCACAAGTTTCCTTTATATATGGCATCCTATTCAGACTAAAGATCCATCTTGGCAGTATCTAACCTGAAGTATGGCACATTGTGTGGAGGCTCCTGTGCTGGTGGGGTGCTCTCGGTGCTTTGCTCTGGCTCACAAGGCGTTGGCGGCATTGTTGGACTGATTTGTGGGGCAGAATCAGCATCACTTGAACAGTCTACAGCTTAGTTTGAGAGAAAAAAAAAAATTATAATAATAAATATAATATACACACACACACACACACACACACACACACATACATACATACACACACACACACACACACACCATCTGTATCGATTCAGCATGAAGAGGTCAACAATTTTCTAAAATATATATTTAAGGTGCTATTGGCATGAATATCACCAGATGTCTGTAACAACCCATCCAATCCACAAAGATAACGAAAGCAAACCATAGAGGTCTATAAATTAAGTTGAGTTTTCAAACAAAACAAGTCATGCTCTCAGCATGCAATACTCTATTGCTGAACAAATACCATGTTCAGGAGTGTTTTACGTTTGCTCTGCAACATTTAGACAAGTCTGTGAAATATAGTCTGAAAACTGAACTCTTTGGATGCCAGAATGCACACCATGTTTGGAGGTCAAAAGGCAAATCACCCCAAAAATACCAACAATGAAGTGTGGAGGTGGGAACATCATGTTTTGTGGCTGATTTTCAGCATACTGCATTGGCAATACTTATAGCATTGAAGGATGGACAAATGTCCTGAGACATTCATAAAACATCTGCTGCCATCTACCAGGATGATAAAGATGAAATGAGGGCAGACATTTCAGCAAGACAATGACAAAAACACACAGCCAAGGAAACTCAACTGGTTTCAGAGAAAGAAAATAAAGCTCGAGCCGATCACCAGACCTAAATCCAATGGAAAAAATGTCTGGAAGGAACTAAAGGTAGTGTCACACCAGGCGATGTCGCCCGCGACATCGCCGAAAAGTGACGTAACAGCGATGTCGCGGGCGATATTGCAAGTGCGTCGCGCTGTGTGACAGCGCGACGCAACTGCAAATTATTGCTGGTCGCAGGTTGACAGGTTTATGAACATGTTCATAAACCTGTCAACCTGCGACCAGCGATTAGGCTGGATCGCGCCGTCTGACACTGTTGGCGGCGCGATCCAGCCTATATCGCAGCGTTCCTGAGCCATCGCTCGCTGGGCTGAGCCCAGCCCAGCGAGCGATGGCTCCGCCCACATCGCTGCCGCGTCACCGGCAACGTCGTACCATGTGACAGCTGGCCTGCGATGTCGGAAGCGAGCGTGCACCTGCACATCGCTTCCGACATCGCAGGCCAGATCGCCTAGTGTGACACTACTTTTAAGCTCAGAGTTCATGGAAGCATGCAGGAAAATCCACCTGAGCAATGCAGGGACTAGTGTGTCTGCTTCACCAAAGTATACATATATTTAATACTTACTTTGCATAAAACTATTTCAGTAGGCGTGATCAATACTTTTTACCATGACATTTCTCAGTAGAGCACATAATACATTTATTGATTTATTTGCCTGTGTGGATTGTATCGGTTGTTACTGACAACTAGTGGGATTCAGGTCATTAGCTTGTTTAGAAATATATTTAGGAAATGGATGTCATGTTTAATACTTGTTTCACGCACTGTACAATATCTGTCTGCCCCCCGCCCCATCAACTTCTGCACATGAAACCATTTGGGGAAGGGGAGGGGGGAAAAAAAAACAAGGAGAAAAAAAAAAAAAAAAAAAAAAAAACTGCTACAGGAAGAACTTTACATTGGTAAAAGATACCAATTGTACATTGAAAAAAGAGAATTTTGTTTACTTACCGTAAATTCTTTTTTCTTTAATCATCAATGGGAGACCCAGACAATGGGGTTAAGGGCACTGCCCTCCGGAGGCCACACTAGGTACTACAAGTTTGTAGACACCGCCCCCTCCGCTTATAAACCCCTACCGCAGGGAATATCCTCAGTTTGGTCCATAAGCTGCGAGGAGACACAAAAAGAACCACACCCGAAACCTCGGGAGAAAAAAACCGTGAACAAACGGTCCAGCAACCCGGAATAAATTGTTCCAACTGGGAACAAGTCAAATGTGACAACAACCAACGGAACACTGGGTGGGTGCTGGGTCTCCCATTGATGATTAAAGAAAAAAGAATTTACGGTAAGTAAACAAAATTCTCTTTTTTCTGGTCATCATAATGGGAGACCCAGACAATGGGGATGTCCTAAAGCAATACCCCAGGGCGGGAAGAGTTCCTCAAAAGACGGATAACACATGGTCCCCCTCTTCAAAGGTGGGCAACCGCCGCCTGGAGGACCCACCTGCCCAGACTTGCATCCGCAGAGGCATGGGCATGCACCATATAGTGCTTAGAAAAAGTATGCAGGCTTGACCATGTGGCTGCCTGACACACCTGAAGAGCAGAAGCTCGATGTCGCAAAGCCCAGGAGGCACCGACAGCTCTAGTCGAGTGCGCCTTCAATCCCACCGGGAGAGGCAGACCGGAAGAACGGTAGGCCTCCTGAATGGGCACCTTGATCCATCTGGCCAAGGTAGATTTTGATGCCGTGGACCCCTTACAGCGACCCGCCGTAAGGACAAACAAAGAGTCAGAACTCCGGAAGGAGGCAGTTCTGGACACATAAATGCGCACAGCCCTCACGAGATCCAGAGTGTGAAGGTCGCGCTCAACCTGGTGAACGGGAGCGGGACAAAATGATGGAAGCACAATCTCTTGGTTCAAGTGAAAAGTGGACACCACCTTAGGCAAGAATTCTGGCCGTGGGCGTAAGACCACCTTGTCTTGGTGAACCACCAGGAAGGGTGACTTGCACGACAGTGCAGCCAATTCTGAGACCCTTCTCAGAGACGTAATTGCCACCAAAAAGACCACTTTCTGGGATAGACGAGAGAGAGGAACTTCTCTCAGCGGTTCAAACGGCGGCTTCTGAAGTGCCGCCAGGACTATGTTGAGGTCCCAAGGGTCCAGTGGCCGTCTATATGGCGGAACCACTCGAGACACCCCCTGTAGGAATTGACGGACCTTCGGTAGAAGCGCCAAACGTCTGTCAAACAGCACAGACAGCGCCGACACCTGACCCTTCAGAGAGCTAAGGGATAAGCCCAGCTCCAAACCCGACTGAAGGAAAGCCAACAGCGTCGGAACCGACAAGGGCCAAGGTGACCGTCTACCAGAAGTACACCAGGCGAAAAAGATTTTCCACGTCCTGTGGTATATCTTCCGCGAAACAGGTTTCCTAGCCCGATTCATAGTGTCAACCACTGTAGAGGAGAAACCCCTGGATGTCAGCAGCCAGGCCTCAAGAGCCATGCAGTCAACCTGAGGGCCCTGGAATTGAGGTGGAAAAATGGGCCTTGCGCGAGAAGATCTGCGCGTTCTGGAAGAGCCCACCTGTGTCCGCCTGACAGCTGCCACAGGTCTGGGTACCAGGACCTCCTGGGCCAATCCAGAGCCACTAGAATGGCCACCTTGCACTCCGTCCTGATCTTCCACAAAACCTTGGGAATCAGAGCTAGAGGCGGGAACACATATGGCAGAAGAAATCTGGACCAACTCAGGATCAGAGCGTCCGCTCCCAGAGACTGAGGATCCCACGACCTCGCCATGTATTGCGGCACCTGATGATTCAGCCGTGAGGCCATCAGGTCCACATCCGGAGTGCCCCATCTGCTGCAGACGTCTCGGAAGACGTCCGGGTGAAGAGACCACTCTCCGGCGTCCATCCCCTGCCGGCTCAGATAGTCGGCCTCCCAGTTTTCGACTCCTGGGATGTGAACTGCGGAAATCAGGCAGTTGTTGTCCTCCGTCCAGGATAGGATGCGGTGGACTTCGGCCAGAGCCTGTGCACTCCTGGTTCCTCCCTGATGATTTATATATGCGACGGCCGTCGCATTGTCGGACTGAACCCGAATGGGTTGTCCTGAGAGGAATTTCTGAAACGCCAGGAGCGCCAGATAGATCGCCCTGATCTCCAGCACGTTGATCTGCAACGCCGACTCCGACTGAGTCCAGAGGCCTTGTGCCCTGTGGTGTAAGAACACCGCCCCCCAGCCCGTCAGACTGGCGTCGGTGGTCACCACTACCCAAGATGGTTTGATGAAAGACCGGCCCCGAGACAAGTGATGTGGCAGTAGCCACCACTGCAGGGAATCTCTGGTCGGTTGAGAAAGAGTCACCAGCCGATTCAGAGAAATCGTCCTCTTGTCCCATCTGCGGAGAATCTCCAGCTGGAGAGGACGGAGGCGAAATTGTGCGAAAGGCACCGCCTCTATTGATGCCACCATACGTCCCACCAACTTCATCAACACCCGTATGGATGACTGTGGTGCCAGGAGGACCTGCTGTACTCCGGAATGGATGGCCAACTGTTTGGCTCGTGGCAGAGACACCAGAGCTGAGTCTGTGTGGAAGTCCATGCCCAGATATGTCAGTGACTGGGTCGGAACCAGGGTCGACTTCTGAACATTGAGAAGCCACCCAAAATGTTCCAGAGACTTCATGGTCGCCTCCAGGCTCACCCGACACAGGTGTTCCGATGGCGCCCTGACCAGAAGGTCGTCTAGATATGGGATGACGGCATGTCCCTGCACATGCAGGAGAGCCATCATAGAGGCCATCACTTTTGTGAACACTCGCGGAGCCGAGGCCATACCGAAAGGGAGAGCCACGAACTGGTAGTGTTCGTCCCCCACTGCGAATCTTAACCAGCGTTGATGAGCTGGTGCAATGGGTACGTGAAGGTAAGCGTCCCGGATATCTATGGACGCTAGGAAGTCCCCCTGTGACACAGCCGCGATCACGGAGCGCAGGGATTCCATGCGGAACTTCTGAACCAACACGTGACGGTTGAACAACTTGAGGTCCAGAACCGGGCGAAAAGAGCCGTCCTTCTTCGGGGCGATAAAGAGGTTGGAGTAAAAACCCCGGAACCTCTCCCCGGAAGGCACTGGGACCACTACTCCGTCTCTGCGGAGACCCTCCAACACCAGATGAAAAGCCTGAGCTTTTTCTGGAGACGGGACCGATCGATGGAATCGGTGTGTCGGCTGAGACGTCAGCTCTATCCTGTAGCCTCTGGAGACTATATCTCGTACCCACTGATCTTGGACTTGGAGTAGCCATCTGTCCCGAAAAAGAGACAGGCGGCCCCCACCTGTGGGGAGGCAGGAGGAGAGCGCGAGTCATGCAGAAGTGGGTTTGGGGGTGGCAGCCGCTGCCCCCGCCGACTTCTTCTGGCGACCCTTGGGACGCCACTGAGTAGAGGACTTGTTCCCTCTGTCCGCACGGGCAGACGGTGCTGATGGCTGTGAACTGGATCGAAAGGACCACTGTTTTGGGTTCCTTTTCACAGAATACCGTGGCTTAGGTTTATTCTGTGGAATCTTTGACTCAGCAGAATCCTTAATCAGCTTGTCCAGTTCGGTACCAAAAAGCCTGTCGCCAGAGAACGGAAGATTCTGTAAAATCTTCTTAGACGTGGCATCTGAGTCCCAAAGACGCAGCCACAATAACCTGCGGATCGCTATAGCGTTGGCTGAAGCCACAGCAGAGCGATTCGCAGTTTCCAGTACTGCCGTCCTGGCGTAATCCGCATAGGCCCTTGCTCTATCAGTAAGCGCCAGGACTTCTGAACTGGACCCTGCCAGATCCGCGATACCATCCAGACAGGAGGTGATCGCCTGCAGAGTCCAGACCGTGGCAAAATTAGGGGCAAATGAAGACCCCACAGCCTCATAAGAAGACTTTGCGAGTTGCTCGACCTGTATCTGTCGCATCCTTTAATGAGGAGCTATCAGAGGCAGTGAACAGAGAGCGTGCAGCAATCCTGGTCATGGAAGCGTCCACCTTAGGGGACTGCGACCACTCCTGAAGCACCTCCTCAGGAAAGGGGAAGCGATTGTCCTTGGACTTACGGACATAACGCCGTCCAGGATGAATCCTGGGCGCTCTAACCACCCTTCCAAAGTTAGTGTGGTCCATAAAGGAACCACTTGGTCTAGCCTCCGGCCGCAGCCATTGGTAGACCTCCTTCGGGTGAACGTTCACCTCTTCCGGGGGTGTCACGAGACGCAGAGTCTCGTTGATGGAGGACACCAGATCCTCCACCCCCTCTGGTGGTTCTGACACGGACCCGAGTAATGAACCCCCATCATCCTCATCCCCCTCAGAGAGACCCTCCTCTTCAGAGAGTGTCTGGAGCTCGGGTGAATCCTCACGTCGAGTCCGCTTAAGGGGTCTCATAGTTGAGGCAGGGGACACTCTGGAGTAATGTGAAGGAGCCGCTGGATTGTCCAGTCTCCTGGTCATTACCTCCAGGGATTGCGACATGGAGGACAGCTGGGATAACATAGATTCATTTATCTTGTTCTGTGTCTCCCATGGCCCTGGGCCCACATGGACCACAGGGTACAGCACCGAGGCTGTTGTCTCAGCAGTATCAGCCCGGGCCTCTGGGCATCCGCAGTTATTGCAGGACCCCTCCACCAGTGTCCCTTTGCATGTAGCACAGGTAGTGGTGTTACTGGCCGCCTTAGCAGCGTTCTTCCCAGCTGAGGACATTCCCACAGCAGGGGGAGAAGCCAATCTTTAAAGAGACAAACCGGTACAACCGGTGGCTTACCGACCGCAGTAATGCGGCGGAGGAAGCGGTGTGTGTGCGTGTGTGGCCTCCGCGAGTCTTCCGGTCTCCCCTGTAATGAGTGCAGCCGTGCACTTCAAGCAGATCCCAGCCGGGAAGTGAGGGGAAGATGGCCGCCGACAATTCAATTGTGGGCGGAGCCGAAGACACGCGGGAAGCCACACGCACGCCCCTTAATGACGTCACCGCCGGGGCTGCTTCCATCTCCTCAGGCAGCCCCAGAAATGAAGGCGCCGAGGCCCGCAGTGCGGGAAAGTATCGTGACACACACAAAACACAATACCAAGGCTGCAGACAAAGTCTGGAGCCGACAGCCGCAGCCCCTGTGAGACACAGGGCGGTCAGCCAGAGTGGCCCCAGCACGGGGTCCACTGCCAGAACCGCGGACCCGAGGGTTGCGCGCGGTCTGAGTGTCCCAACACATATAGTGCCGACACTACCCCCAGGCACACAGGAGACACACAAGGTGCCTCAGTGCCGGTCCGGTCTGTAAGCACCTTTAGGGAGGCCTCGGACGGGGGTGCAGCACCAGTCCGGTCTGTAAGCACCATTTAGGGAGGCCTCGGACTGGGCTGGCTCCAGTCCGGTCTGTAAGCACCATTTAGGGAGGCCTCGGACGGAGCGGAGCTGTGCAAGGCTCCAGTCTCCCACTTTCCAGAGCCCCCAAACAGGGATGGGAAGGAGTGCGACAGCGTACCGGGAGACACAAAGTGTCCAGGCTCTAGGCCCTCCGGTACCTCGACCTGCGTGTTCCCAAGGGTGAGCAGGGAGACTGCCGAAGGTCCCCGACCGGGACCATATTACCTTGTCTTCAGACGCCATCACGTAAGTAGTGAGAATGCAGTGAAGTGCAAGCAAAGCGTGTGATACCTCCGAGCACACTAAGTTAAAAACTGAGGATATTCCCTGCGGTAGGGGTTTATAAGCGGAGGGGGCGGTGTCTACAAACTTGTAGTACCTAGTGTGGCCTCCGGAGGGCAGTGCCCTTAACCCCATTGTCTGGGTCTCCCATTATGATGACCAGAAAATAAATACAGCTCTTGTACCAAACAGAGTTTTCAATTCAGAGAGTGTTCAATAATGCACCAGCTGTGTCTATACTATAAGGCGGAAAGTTTGCATGTGTTTGTCTGTCGTTAAAACTCCTGTGCTATATCGCCCTCCCACTATTCACCATTTCAGAGGTCATTGTGGGGAGAATTTTTAGGTGAACTGTGAAGCGGTAGTGACCAGGGCTGTGGAGTCGGAGGCGTGCAGTTGGAGTCGGATGTTTGGCTTACCGAATCCACTGACCTGGTAATGATGATTCATTCATATTACCACCAGGGATGACTAGGCCTGGCCAAATAACTTCAACCCTCTGCACCCAAAATGCAGTCAGGGAGGAGTACAGAAGACGTGATCCGCATGTGTTAAGCTTGCCCGGGCATCCCTCAACATTAGTACCTGGAGGAATCTTTCTCAATAGATAAATGTTTGAATGAGGAGTAAGTTACCCCATAGAATTCTTGAATTCACCTAATCCCAGCTGTATTCCACCACAGGCATTAGTGCTGAAAGTTGGGTCTCCAGTTATGTTGTTGCAGAATATAGACCCACCCAACCAGTGCAATGGGTACAGACTTATAGTCAAAGCTCTACCTGCTTATATCATTGCAGCAACCATTCTAACTGGCCCATTTGAATCCAAAAACGTCTCAATTCCACTCATTCTGACTGATGTGCTCTTTGCATTCAAACGACTGTGTTCTGTCACACTTGCAATGACGACATTCAAAGCGCAAGTGCAGTCACTAAAGGCTCCGTTACACTTAGCGATATCGCTAATGATATCGTTGCAACGTCAACCGTTTTGTGACGTTGCAGCGACCTCTTAGCGAAGTCGCTGCATGTGACATGTACCAACGACCAGCTCACTTATCATTGGTAAATGACCAGGACCAATTTTTGATCAATGGTCTCCTGCTGGGCGGCCAGCATCAGCGTGTGTGACAGCGGGAGACCAACGATCAACGACCTCCCAGCGCCACACAGTACACGCTGGGAGGCTGCTAACCAGGGTAAATATCAGGTAACCAAGTGCAGCGCTATGCTTAGTTACCCGCATTCTCGCTGGCGAGTCTGCCTGTGTGACAGCTCACCAGCGATCAGATAACATTGTCCCAGCGACCCAATCGTTGGTCGGGTTGCTGGGTCATGGTTACGTGTAACGGGGCCTTAAGAGTCAGGCTTAAATTTGACAGACAACTGCATGTCAGAATGTCAAGGGTCAGAGACCCCTAAAAATTATTTACAGTTGCGCACACACACACACAATGTATTTTATTTACCCACGTATTGCAATACATTGTAATTCACTTATTAGCATTCACTATAAGGAATAAAGAATGACTTTCCATGTATCCAAAGTATTGTATGTCCAAGTATTGCAATAAATTTCTATTAACTTACTTCATAACATTCACAATGACTTTATTTGTATACTGGACAAATCTGGGTAGTAAAGCTAGAATATGTATGTATGAATTATAAACATAAAACATACCTTTATCCTGGGGAGCGGCATTTAAGGTCTCGTCCGGCTTCACTTCTGTGGTCATTGGTGATGGCTCAGGTGGAAACACAGGACCAGTCACTTCCTTGCCATTTTCATGTTTAACCACAAAACTTCTACAAACAATACAACATGCGTCACCAACTGCTCCGACCGCAAAACTCATATATTATATAATATATATATTATATATATTTATTTATATTTATATATATATTAAAAAAAATCTAAACTCAGCATTACCTTGTACCATCGTGAGGGCTCCATGTAAAGGTAGGGCTCAGAAATGCATCAGCCCTGTTAGGAGTCATGGGCTGAAACGTGAATGCAGATAATCCATCCAAAGGCTGAAAGACAAAGTTCTCTGGAGCGAAAGACTGCAGCCGTTCATGATTGACTGGCACAGTCTCTGGCACAGTCTCTGGCACAGTCTCTGGCACAGTCTCTGGCACAGTCTCTGGCACAGTCTCTGGCACAGTCTCTGGCACAGTCTCTGGCACAGTCTCTGGCACAGTCTCTGGCACAGTCTCTGGCACAGTCTCTGGCACAGTCTCTGGCACAGTCTCTGGCACTTGATTACTTGCTACGTTGGACTCTTCAGGGATGGGTTTGAGATCTTGAACTTTTCCAGTATAGTGATCAACTACAGGAGGCTATGAAGAGACACAGTAAAGCCACAACTTACTGGCTGCAATGCTTCTTTGAGGTGTGCCTAAAATATACATATTTCTTTCACTGTCTACAAGTAAGACTAGGAATGCAAAAAACTCCCCTAAAATTAGCTAATCTTATTTATCACAAGTCGATTCTGTCACAATCACCATTAGAGGATCCTCTTAAATTACTGTCCACTGTGGAAGCAGAACAGCAAGCGGATCAATGCGGCCCCATTATGCGCTGAATATTAGGACGATTTCCTCCAGTTAAAGGGAACCTCTCACATCCTTTTTGGTTATTAAACTACCCCCAATGTTATTTAGATCATGTAGTGTTCACTAGTGACTAATCCTTTAAATTGATGTATTTTTCCAAATAAAAAATAACCTTTTTAGATACATACACTTTTTTTAGCTAGCTGTCTAAACAGTCATCTGGGTGGTTAACAGATAGGTCACATAACTAGCAATGCCGAAATTCATGTGATGCTTTATGTCATGTGTTATGTCATGACCATGTGACTATAATAGGTGGAGTCAAGTCTATATTGTCCACCAGGTCTTAGCTCCACCCATTAGTCACATGGTCATGACATCACATAGGTCCTTTTATACAGGTCATTAGATGAGATTTGGCATTCTTGCAATTAAATGACATGTCTGTTAAAGGGGAACTCCAGGGAGATAATTTTTGTACTGTGCCTGTCCTCCTACATGATGAAGCAGAGCTGGGCACTACAGTTATAGGATCTATAGATTGATTACAAAATCAATAAAATCATAGCTAGAATTTTTTTTTTTTTTTTTATTATTATGAAATTCTTAGAGAGGAAAAAAAAAAAAAAAATAGTTCCTATTTCTGGACATTAATAGAAAATATATGCAAAAGGCTCACCTCAATTTTATCAATGACCATCTCTGCACTGGTCTCCCTTGTGGTCTTCTTTTGTGGTTGAGAAACTGCAGAAATAACAGTAACAAAAATGAATGAAGACAAGGGAAAATTCCATGATCAGCTCATCTTTAAATGGTAAAAATAATTGTTTTTGAAAGTGTTTTCTTAGAGACAGTCCCATTTATACTGGAGACCCAATATTTGAGCCAGGTACCTTCCTGGATACAGCCGTATGCCCAGGGGCACTAATGCCACCCAAATGTGTTGCGAAGACGGGCATGTAGTACTACAAGGACAACTAGAATCCAAAATAACAGGAGCTGCTCCATTCTGGCTCACACTAGGGGGTTATATCGGGTAAGCCCACCCCTGTCCTCATATTACGTACGGTTACCTGCGGCATTTTTCAGTCCAGTTTTTCCAGCAGCAAGAATTTTGGAGGTGGCGATTGCAGCAGCCGATCTTGTGGTTCTTGTTGGTGGAACAGAAACTGAAAGAGAAGCACATTTTGCTACTTCTACTCCTGTAGTACCAGGTCTATAAACGGATGTGCTAGCATGAATGGTAGCAAAAGATATATGGTGGATTGGATGGGAAGGGGGTGTATGTGAGAATTAGAGATGTCCCTATTTACAATACAAGCAGTGAATCGCAATTGACAGCCCTGTGCTCCGATAGATACATTATAGACCAGTGTTGGGAGATTACCATACACAGCCATATCGTACTATTTTAAATGGGGTTTTCTAGGAATAAGACAACTTTTCTTTAAAGAGGGTCGATCACATGTCCAGAAAACGACAACTAGACAAAAATCGCCAAGCTCCCCTTAATCTGATGCAGTTTTCCATGTGTCATTTCAGCCCACCATGGTACAGATATGACCTTTCTTTGGCGCCAAATGCGCTTGTGCTCATATACAGGGCATTCACTAGAGTATTCTCTAAGGATGTGTCTTCCCCCTCTATGACCCTGACCAACCACCGCTCAGCAGCATCTGAAAAGCAGTTTCACTGCTGAGCAGTGATTGGTCAGGGTCATAGAAGGGGGAGAATACTCTTGTGAATACCCTGGTGGAGCACAAGCATATTTGGCACCAAAGAAAAATAAAGGACCTCTCTCTGCAAAGGTGGGCTAAAGTGACTAGCGAAAAAAATAGTGGTAGATTCAGGTAAGGAAGATTTTGACGTGTGGTGATGTTAGACCCCAATCAATGATAGCAGGTCTCTCACAGATGTTCTGGGCCAGTGTAATACCACAGATCTATACACTGGTCATTAATGGGTATTGCAGCTCTGATTGAAAGGAATAGGAGCGAAACCGCTGCACCCAGCATGGCCACTAAACCGTGCACGGTGCTGTTCCAGCTCTATAGAAATGGCTGCAGTTGGACCATGCTGGGTGTAGGATCTCAACTGATTGGATATTGAAGACTTAAAGGGATCCTGTCACCCCCAAAACACCTCAAAAGCTATTAAAAGCTATTAAAAGCTGTCCCTAAAGCATATTCACACTTACCCTACACTCCTTTTAGCTCTTAAATGCAGCTAGTGAAAATGAAGATAAACGTTATAAAACTACCTCGTTAGCCATGTTAATTAGTGACTATTGTATGCATAGTCATCCTGGCAGGCTCTCCCTCTTCATGATAACACGCCTCAATAGGCGTGATCTTCTACTCACATTCAAATGCGCGCCACCCGCTCTCCTATGCCAGCCGGACCGCTGCATTGTGCGGCTGTATGACGCGAATCGCGTCATTTCCGACGCCGGGTGACGCATGTACACCTGCGCCGCTGTTAGCTTCAAGACCCGCACTGTGCATGCGCAGTGCGCGTATTGAAGCTAACAGAGCGGCGCGGGTGTACATACGTCACCCGGCTCCGGAAATGACGCGATTCGCGTCACCCAGCCCCACTGCAGCCCGGCCGACACAGGACAGAGCGGGGAGGCGCGCATTTGAATCTGATTTGAAGATCACACCTATTGAGGCGTGTTATCATGAAGAGGGAGAGCCTGCCAGGATGACTATGCATACAATAGTCACTAATTATAATCACTAATGAGAAATTAGAAAAAACCACAGTTTCTGTATCCAGTACATGGTGGCTGTCTATACCATCCCACCAATAATGTATCACAATGTATTAATAATTCTGGAAAATATAAGGACCTATAATCAAGCATGACCAATCGCGTAAAATTATTGTCAAAATTATCCCCAGAGGGGGGAAGAAAAACGATCATATGGTCATTAATTAGAAAATATTAATTTTTATTGATCAAAGATTACACGGTACAGGGGGTGAGAGTAAGGTAGGAAATCAGCATGATACCAAATAATTTAAAAGATATTATAACATATGCATACTTCCAATTTATATTTTAGAACAAGAATCTAAGAGAGAATATATCAATCACCACAACTATGAGAATGATATGTGTATTATATGCAGTCACCTCTCAAAGTGCAGTGTGCAACCTATATATAGTGGTTTCAATAGTTGAATAAAGGCACTGCACAAGGACAGAGACACCTGGGCATGCAGAGTTAATCAGCCTCTCATTATTTCAGGAGAGGACATATAAACCACCCACCACAAGTTCTAGAGCTCCAATATACACTACAATCATTCAGGGATCAATAAAGATATTACATCATGGTTCAGTACCTGTTTTAGATTAGGGATCGTATCATACATGCGCCCTTATGCGCATTTCGGATTTCCGCTGATGATCACGGTCGGCCCGCACAACTGGGAATAAGCGTCCGCAGTCATAGCAACGGATGCTGTACGCGGATTGGTTCACGCTGCATTTTTAAACCTCCCCCTTCCTTCACTCACGAAAGCCCTCAGAAGAAGGAGAAATCCGAAATGCGCATAAGGGCGCATGTATGATACGATCCCTAATCTAAAACAGGTACTGAACCATGATGTAATATCTTTATTGATCCCTGAATGATTGTAGTGTATATTGGAGCTCTAGAACTTGTGGTGGGTGGTTTATATGTCCTCTCCTGAAATAATGAGAGGCTGATTAACTCTGCATGCCCAGGTGTCTCTGTCCTTGTGCAGTGCCTTTATTCAACTATTGAAACCACTATATATAGGTTGCACACTGCACTTTGAGAGGTGACTGCATATAATACACATATCATTCTCATAGTTGTGGTGATTGATATATTCTCTCTTAGATTCTTGAGAAATGGCATATATTGCTGTTGGTATAAAATGTTAACACTATAAAGAAATCAGATATTGGTATACATGCAATTATATGCAGATAAATTTAACCACAATTACATGGGAATGACTGTGAGCTGTGCATGTAGAGCACTATATGGATATGCCATTCTTGACCCCATTTGTTTATGCTTTATGAATTAAATATGAAATAAACCTTATAAACCATAGTTTTATGGATATGTAATAGGCAATATATACTGCATGAAAAAATGTATAAGGGAATTTTTCAATTAAAAACTGAAATGGTTCGTTACCTTGAATAGAATTATGTATACTAGATAATGAATGGTTCTAAAATATAAATTGGAAGTATGCATATGTTATAATATCTTTTAAATTATTTGGTATCATGCCGATTTCCTACCTTACTCTCACCCCCTGTACCGTGTAATCTTTGATCAATAAAAATTAATATTTTCTAATTAATGACCATATGATCGTTTTTCTTTAATCACTAATGAGGTAGTGTAATAACGTTTATCTTCATTCTCAATAGATGCATTTAGGAGCTAAAAGGAGTGTAGGGTAAGTGTGAATATGCTCTAGGGACAGCTTTTAATAGCTTTTGAGGTGTTTTGGGGGGTGACAGGAACCCTTTAATAGGGATGGATGAACTGTTCGGGTTCGTGACCGGGGTGGTTCTGATACAGCAAGTAAAGAGCCATCATTATACTTACCAGGTCCGCATTATTCGGTCCAGGTGTGCAGCAGCGCTGCATCACTTTCGGGGAATAGTCAATGTGACTGGCTCCAGCAGCCAATCACATACGCCCAGGAGATAAGGGGTGGCCTGGAAGTGATGCACCGCATGTTACACCAGGAAGAGAGAACGTGTACCCAGTAAGTATATCAAGTGCATTAACTCTTTACTTGCTTTAACAGGGCAACGACTGTCACAAACCCGGGGTAAAACAAGCAGTTCACCCATCCCTACTTAAGAAGTCATCAATATTGAAGTTCTGAAGAACCCATTTAAAAGGTGTTCAGGTTTAGACTTTCAAGAGTTAAAGGGAACAACCACCCCAAATGACCACCCCCGGACTGTTAATATGTGTCCCTACACCCAGCACACACATTTGGGGCAATCGTTTTTGCTAAAAAAAACTGTTTAGTAGAAGCTAAGATATAACTTTATAAAGTTTAAAAAATGTTGCCGACTGGGCGTTACCTAGCTTGTCCTCCTGCCGAGTGCATCTGCCAGTCAGCCTCCTCTCCCCCCTCCCTTCAGTAAAGCCCTGCCCTTTCAGCCTCGTGACAGGCTGGTGCACGGACTCTCATGGCCGTGCACACGTCACCAGCTACAGCCAGGGTCACGAGCAGACGCTCAATATAAGTCATGGTGGGGGCCGCAGCTATAAGTCGGGTGGGGCCCGGGGAGGTTTGGAGCGCTGCGCAATATGTATTACCTGGTCCGGTGCCGTCCCTGCAGTTCTGTCCGATGCTGTGCCAGTCTACATGCTGTGCCCCAGGCCGGTAACATGATTATCGGTGCGGGCATCGGGCAATGGGGACGCTTCCTGCTTCCTCCTGCCAATCCCCGCCCAGGTCAGCCCTGCACCAATGAGAACGCAGGGCCAGTGATGTAATGTAACCGCCCCTGCGCTGTGATTGGCTCAGGACCCGTGAGTCACGGGTCACAGCGGCGATCACATGACACAATGGCCCTGCGTTCTCATTGGTGCAGGGCTGACCTGGGCGGGGATTGGCAGGAGGAGGCAGGAAGCGTCCCCATTGCCCGGCGCCCGCACCGATAATCATGTTACCGGCCTGGGGCACAGCATGTAGACGGGCACAGCACCGGACAGAGCAGCGGGCACAGCACCGGACAGAGCAGCGGGCACAGCAGCGGACAGGACTGCAGGGACGGCACCGGACCAGGTAATACATATTGCGCAGATCTCCAAACCCCCCCGGGCCCCACCCGACACCCGACGAGGAGAATCATGGACCCCAAGAGAATGCTCACACATGTAGACAATGGGGGAAAAGGTTATAAACAACGTTTTTACAACCTTTATACTACACATTTAGGTCAGACAGGGATGATTAGAGATGTAGTAGGAAGCTGTAAAGACAAGTAGTTATATGTTTGGGGGCATAAATGACCTGACAGGTTCGATTTAAAGCTCAGAGTTTGTATCGAACACGGATTCTACAAACATTCAGTGTTCAGGTGCTTTACACACGCAAACCACTGGAGCAAGCATCGCCGTGCTCTGCTTTCCTTCCCCTGGTAGTGCTTTGTTTATAGCTGGCTGAATGTGGGTGGAGAGCAGGGCTACCCAATCAGTGATCAGGTTCAGATCCACAATAAAACTTTATCTGAATTCCGGCTGAATCCCAGAACCCGAACTTCCATGAGTCCACTCGTCTATTCATATGCCATTGGAGGATCCGCTTGTAAAGTACTGCACCGGTACCAGTATCCATCCAGCTCGTTGATCATGCATGATAAATGGGAGTCTAAGACTGTGATGAAGTCTATAGGATTTAGTCAGTATCTCCATTACAAACCCTACAGCACTCACTATATTGTATAGGGTCGCAAACTCCTTTAAAGGGAATCTGTCAAAGTTTTTGCTATTTAATTTAGGAGCAGCATCATATAAGACAAGAATACATGATTTGAGGGATGGGTCTTAAGATGTGTTATAGTTGCAGTACAATCAGGAGATCATCACTTGAGGACTAAGCTCACATGCAAGTCAGTGCACCCACAGAGTGTCAGCTTGCTGACAATGTACACAGACCTCTAAGAAAACTGCATCCAGCAGCCCAGTAAGTGACACATTGCTGGAGTCAGGCTCACACATACACTTAGTATTAGTTAACTAACCTTTATTTTCCTTTTCATTCTTCTTTTTGAGAACTGATGTCTGTCCACGATCTTTCGTAATAGTGCGACCAACAGGTGCTTTACTGTTCTGTACATTTACCTGATGAAAAAAAAAAGTGTTTAGGAGTTACACCCATAACATGGCTATATACATAGCAAAAAAAACAACAAAAAAAAAAAAACAAGCCAGCAGCAGCCTACCGGTATTGCCTGGGTGCGGGTTTTGCTAGCGGGAGGCTCAGCCTTTGCTGTAGATCTTGTATTTCTTGCTGGTACGCTGGGTGCAGGAGGCTAGGTTTAAAGAAAAGGGCATAATGTAATACAATGTTAAAAGACTTTTTACTTTTGTTTAAAATGCATGTATTTGGGGCTGAAGATCATTTTGCAATTGGGTTTAATCAAAAGTGTTTGAACAGTTGTTTTTACAGGCTCTTCTCCCCCCCCCTAAATATTCAACCTTGATGTGATCTGTGGCCATAAATCAGTTGAGGAGCTCAGAAAAAGACCAATGAAAGCTGTAGAATCTCCCACAACGAGCTCACTGATGGATTCTCAGTGAACTCCATACTGCATCCCTCAAACAGGGCAGCATTAGGGGTATAAAAAGAGAAAACAATGCAAACTCTTTGATGTTAACTAATTGGAGAAATTATTGCATTGTACCACACTACCTTCTCTTTCTGCTTCACTTTCGTACTGGTCTGGCTTATGAGGACAGGAATAAACACCGGCTCTGGCTTATAGATGCCACATTTGAAGATCCTTTTATTTCCTTTTTCGCATTGCTCCTTCATCTTTCGCAGTTGTTTCTCCTCTTTGTAGCGCTGGAGCATCAATCGTCGTTCTTCTTTGATTTTTTGCTCTTTTGTTCTTGCTTGATTTGCTGCATTTGACAAAACAGAAAAGAAACTGTTTAAGCTTTTAATCAAACTTTTAAATAAAGAGTAAAATTGATAAAATAAACAGTGCATGCTGCGATACTCAAACTCAGTATTATTAGAGGATAAGAGCTACAGTCAATGCCACAGCCTCTCCCCTTCATTGAAACAAAGTGTCACCAGTGATGCTCGTTTCAGGGGTTGGTCTGTTCCCTGCACGCTGTCATTGCGCTCCATGACAGTGCTCTTCATTGCACACACTGTGACAAAAAGGGACGGCATTGTTTTGTCTCGGGATACACTAATCCTGGACCTTGGTTTTCCCAGGACCTTTGTTATACGTTGATATTGTAGGTACCTCCTATACAGTTTTCCTGAGAGTATATATCCCATTAACATTCTGCCTTTGGCATACCTGTACACTTAAGAGTGCATCTGTTCTATATGGTATTATATGTATACTTTTATTGTTTATAGATATGTGGACACTAAGGCTGCGTTCACACATTTGCGTATTTTGCTGCGCTTTTTTGCGCGCGCTTTCTGCCGCGTTTTTCGGCCGCGCAAAAAAGCGCAACAAAATACGCAGGGGCTTTCACACACTGCGCTTTCTTTACCCCAGAAAGCGCAGTGATGTCACAGAGGGGAGGAAGAATCCTGCTTCTTCCTCCCCTCTGTGACAGCTGTGGCCGCCCATTAGACTTCAGTGTATTACTATACACTGTGAAATCTAAATTAAACAAATGTATCACATGACCGCGAGTGCCTGGGAACGCCCCTCTGACGTCACCACAGGTCCTGTCAGAACACATCTCACTTGGAACCGGGGATCGCACAGCGGGAGAAGGCGTCGGACAGGTGAAGTATTCATTCTTTTTTATTTTTCAGACACTTGCTTTTGTTTAATTTAGATTTCACAGGATTCTTCCTCCCCTCTGTGACATGACAGGGAGAATACGCAGGAGCAGCTGCGTAAAGAATTGACATATCAATTGTTTACGGAGCTGCGCTTTCTCCCTGAAAACGCAGTGCGTATTTTTGCGCAATGTCTGCACTGCAAAGTGAATTTCACATTCACTTTGCTGGCAGACAAAAGGCACATTGCGTATTTTGAAAAGCGCGTGTGTGAACGCAGCCTTAAATTGTTTTTAAGTGTGTGCAGTGTTTACCTTTTGCATGTTTGTTCCTCAATAAAAGATTAATATTTTTTTCATTTCATATATCTTGACTTGAATCCTTGACCCCGGTCAGCAAATACACGTGATCTTTGTCTTATTAATACTTACCGTATATACTCGTGTATAAGCCGACTCGTGTATAAGCCGACCCCCCTACTTTTGCCCCCAAAACCTGGGAAAATCTATTGACTCGTGTATAAGCCGAGGGTGGACCCCAGCACAGGTATACAGGCCCCCCAGTGGTAGTATACAGCAGCCTCCCCAGTGGCATATACAGGTCCCAGTAGTATATACAGCAGCCCCAGTGGTATACAGCAGCCTTCCCAGTGGCATATACAGGCCCCAGTAGTATATACAGCAGCCCCAGTGGTATACAGGCCCCAGTAGTATATACAGCAGCCCCAGGGGTGTACAGCAGCCTCCGGGGGCATACAGCAGCCCCAGCAGTACACAGCAGCCCCAGCGGTACACAGCCACCCCCAGGGGTACACAGCCGCCCCCAGGGGTACACAGCAGCCCCCAGGGGTACACAGCCGCCCCCAGGGGTACACAGCAGCCCCCAGGGGTACACAGCAGCCCCCAGGGGTACACAGCAGCCCCCAGGGGTACACAGCAGCCCCAGGGGTACACAGCCATCCCCAGGGGTATATAGCAGCCCCCAGGGGTACACAGCCATCCCCAGGGGTATATAGCCGCCCCCAGGGGTATATAGCTGCCCCCAGGGGTACACAGCCGCCCCCAGGGGTATATAGCAGCCCCCAGGGGTATATAGCCGCCCCCAGGGGTATATAGCAGCCCCCAGGGGTATATAGCAGCCCCCAGGGGTACACAGCCGTCCCCAGGGGTACACAGCTGCCCCCAGGGGTATACAGCTGCCCCCAGGGGTATATAGCAGCCCCCAGGGGTACACAGCCGCCCCCAGGGGTATATAGCAGCCCCCAGGGGTATATAGCAGCCCCAGGGGTATATAGCCGCCCCCAGGGGTATATAGCTGCCCCCAGGGGTATATAGCTGCCCCCAGGGGTATATAGCAGCCCCCAGGGGTATATAGCAGCCCCAGGGGTACACAGCCATCCCCAGGGGTATATAGCAGCCCCCAGGGGTACACAGCCATCCCCAGGGGTATATAGCAGCCCCCAGGGGTACACAGCCGTCCCCAGGGGTATACAGCTGCCCCCAGGGGTACACAGCTGCCCCCAGGGGTACACAGCTGCCCCCAGGGGTACACAGCTGCCCCCAGGGGTATGTAGCCGCCCCCAGGGGTATATAGCAGCCCCCAGGGGTACACAGCCGTCCCCAGGGGTATACAGCTGCCCCCAGGGGTACATAGCAGCCCCCAGGGGTACATAGCAGCCCCCAGGGGTATATAGCAGCCCCCAGGGGTATATAGCAGCCCCCAGGGGTACACAGCAGCCCCCAGGGGTACACAGCAGCCCCCAGGGGTACACAGCCGCCCCCAGGGGTACACAGCCGCCCCCAGGGGTATATAGCCGCCCCCAGGGGTACACTGCTGCCCCCAAATGCTGGCACTCGCCCCCCTGCTGCTTAACTTACCATCCGGTATTCTGATCAGCGCTGCTCCTCGCTGGTCCCGTCTCCTCTCCGTCCTCGCGGCTTCCGGGATCCCGGCCGTCGCAGGTATGACGTCATACCTGCGACGGCCGGGGATCCCGGAAGCCGCGAGGACGGAGAGGAGACGGGACCAGCGAGGAGCAGCGCTGATCAGAATACCGGATGGTAAGATAAGCAGCGGGGGGGGCCCTTAAAGTAGCGGGGGGGCCCTGACACAGAGGGGGGGCCGAGTGTCAGCGTTTGGGGGCCATATGCACTGCATCCCCCTGCCGCTGATTGACAGGGGGATGCAGTGCATATTTAATGAGCGGCCCCACGTGACGGGGCCGCTCATACAGCAGCCTCCCCCCGCCTCCTGCAGCCTCCACAGCCCCCACCACATCGGTGCTTGACCGCAAGTACCGTATATGACCCGTGTATAAGCCGAGGGGTAGACTTTTCAGCCCAATTTTTGGGCTGAAAAACTCGGCTTATACACGAGTATATACGGTATTCCCACACGTGTGACTTGTGGATCACACAATTGTACCACTCCAAACATACTTATACTGTTGCACCAAGTGGACAGACATGAATCATGGCTCCAACAGGAGAGATGTCAATTGAAGCAAAGGAGAGGATTATCAAACTCTTAAAAGAGGGTTAATCAACACGCAATGTTGCAAAATATGTTGGTTGTTCACAGTCAGCTGTGTCTAAAATCTGGACCAAATACAAACAACATGGGAAGGTTGTTAAAGGGAAACATACTGGTAGATCAAGGAAGACATCAAAGCGTCAAGACCGGAAAGTTAAAGCAATATGTCTCCAAAACAAGAAATGCACAACAAAACAAACTAGGAACGAATGGGAGGAAACTGGAGTCAAATGTCTGTGACTGAACTGTAAGAAACAGCCTAAAGGAAATGGGACTTACATAGAGAAAAGCTAAACAAAAGCCATCATTAACAGCTAAACATAAAAAAACAAGGTTACAATGGGCTAAGGAAAAGCAATCGTGGACTGTGGATGACTGGATGAAAGTCATATTCAGTGATGAATCGGGAATCTGCATTGGGCAAGGTGATGATGCTGGAACTTTTGCTTTGTGTCATTCCAATAAGACTTATCAAGATGAGTGCATGAAGAGAACATGCAAATTTCCACAGTCATTGATGATATGGGGCTGCATATGTCAGCTAAAGGCACTGGGGAGATGGCTGTCATTACATCTACAATAAATGCCAAAGTTTACATTGATATTTTGGATAGTTTTCTCATCCCATGAATTGAAAGGATGTTTGGGGATGATTAAATCATTTTTCAAAATAATAAGGCATCCTGCCAGTGCAAAAACTGAAAACATTCCTTGAAAGAAGACACATAAGGTCAATGTCATGGCCTGCAAATAGTCCGGATCTCAATCCAATTGAAAATCTTGGATGGAAGTTGAAGAAAATGGTCCATGACAAGGCTCCAACCTGCAAAGTTGATCTGGCAGCAGCAATCAGAGAATGTTGGAGCCAGATTGATGAAGAGTACTGTTCGTCACTCAGTAAGTCCATGCCTCAGAGACTGCAAGCTGTTATAAAAGCCAGAGGTGGTGCAACAAAATACTAGTGATGTATTGGAATGTTGTTTTGTTTGTTTTTCATGATTCCATAATTTTGTTCCTCAGAATTAAGTGATTCCATAATTTTTTCCCCTGCTTGGTCTACAAAAGTAACCGTTACTGGCTAGCACATATTTTTTTTTTATCAAGATTTTTTTAGTGTTACTTAAAGCCATAAAGTTGCCATTTGAAATGACTTTAGCTTTGTGCCATGTCTGTGATCTGCTTTTTTTCTACAACATTAACATGATCCTGTCACCCCCAAAACGCCTCCTAAGCTATCAAAACATGTCCCTGCAGCATCGTATCACTAATCTCACACTCTTTGTGGCAGAGAAAAGCATCCTGTAAAAAAGTGTAGAAAAACGTTTTATAACTTACTCATTAGTGATAATGAGCTGGGGCTATATTCTTTAGTCACTAAGGCTGGCCATCTTCATCCTAATATTACGCTTTGATAGGCATGATCTTCAATGCATATTGTATTCAGCGCCTCCCAGCTCTCCTGGGCGCTGCCTGGGCTGCAATGACGCGAATCGTGTCATTTCCGGCATCAGGTGACGTCAGTACACCCGCGCCGCTCTGCAGGCTTCAAGCACCGCACTGCGCATGCGGCCTGGGTGACAGGATCCCTTTAAACAACTGAATGAACATCCTCCGAGCCAAGCGATTCCATATTTTTGCCAGGTGTTGTACAAACAAGGCCCCAAGCGCTAAAACCTGTACTTTTAGTGTGTTAACTGACAGACCCATCTCCCATCCCTTCTTGAGAAACTCCAAGATAGCTGTCACCGGGGCTTCCCCCGCTGGGCTTGCACCTGAACAGGACAAGAATCTTTTTTCCACACTTTACTATAGATGTTAGTTCTGACAGGTTTTCTACTGGACATCAAAGTGTGCACTAAGCCCGTGGAGAACCCTCTACGCCTCAGGAGCCACCGCTCAAGTTCCATGCCGTCAGCTGGAGACCTGAGACTTGCAGATGATGGATCGGTCCCTGGGAGAGATGAGTCAGAGACACTGGCAGGATCCAGGGATCTGTTAGGGACATCTGATGTAGCCTAAAGAACCAAGCCCTCCTGGGCCAAAAGGGAGCGATCATGAGGACTCTGGCTTTGTAGTCCCTCATCTTCCGGAGGACTGTTGGAATTAACACCAAGGGGGGAAAGGAGTACAGTAGACCCAAGGACCAGGGAATCTGAAGAGAATCTACTGCAAAGGGCCGGTCCCTGGAAGCCAGAGAACAAAACGTCTGCACCTGTTTGTGCATGCTGAGAAAAGATCTATCTCCAGTAATCCCCATCTGTCTACAATGTGAGCAAAGACACCTGGATCCTGAGCCCATTCCCCCTGCCATAGCTGCACTCTGCTGAGGAAGTCTACTTTGCAATTTAACTCCCCCTTTAGGTCTAATGCAGAAAGATATTCGATGAGCTCGAATGAACCTCACTCCGGAGATTTTTCAGATTTTACAAGCACGAGACCTTGTGCCCCCCTATGGTACAGGTATGCGACTGACACATTGTTGTCTGAGTGAATTCGGAGGTGCTGACCCGGAATGCTGGGAAGAAAGGCTAAAATAGCTTCCTTCACAGCTTGGAGTTCCCGCATATTTGAGGACATCCTCGAGAGAGGAGAGTCCCAAATTCACTGTGCCAAGAGTACCAGAACATGGGCACCCCACCCCCAGGTACTTTTATCTGTGTTAACAACATCTGACACTGGAAGAACCCACGGAATACCCTTTGTGAGGTTGTCCTGCATTAGCCACCACTTTAGAGAGTCTATAGTGCCTGCTAAGAGAGCCAACTTTCCTTCCAAAGAGGAGCCTAGGAGAACCTGCTGTCTCAAAACCTTGCACTGGAGAACCCTTGTGCGTAACTGAGCCCAGGAACTGCGGAGGGAACCCAGGAGAGACATTGCCCTCTGCAAGGTCATTTGGGGATTTCTCTATAGTTGCAAGAATTAAAGGCCTGAATCTTTTGCAGTTTGCCTGGAGGAAGCAAGTAAAGTTGAGACCGAGTCCAAAATGTACCCCAGGAAGGTCTGAAGTGTGGTGGGTACTAGCCTGCACTTCTCCAGATTGATGATCCACCCCAGGTCTGATAAGGTGGACCGTACAATTTGCAGGTGAGATATGGACTGATCTCTGGTGGTCCCCACAATTAGAAGGTCGTCTAAGGCCCCTTTCACATAAGCGTTTTTTTGCTGATCTTGGCAGATGCGGCGGATTTACCGCATCTGCCACTCAACAGTCGAGTTGGGGTTCACCTGCGGCAAGCCTCATGCAATGTCTATGGGGCGTGCGGCAGGTGCGGTTTCGGCACTCGCGGCCGCAAAAAAAACCATGGTAAGCAGCGTTTTTTTTTTGCTGCCGCAGGTGCCGAAACCGCAACTATACCACACTTGCCGCAAGCCCCATAGACATTGCATGGGGCTTACTGCAGGTGAAGCGCAAGTGTGAAGGTTAGGCGGCAGATGGGGTAAATCCGGCGGATCTGCCGCGATCAGCGAAAAACGCCGATGTGAAACGGGCCTAAGTATAGTATGATCAATATCTGTTTCTACCTCATGAGACATCACTTCTGACACCAGTTTCGTGAAGATTCTTGATGCCATGGCCGGGCCAAAAGGAAGAGCCCAAAACTGATAGTGACAGAGTCTCATTCATATAAAGAGCAAAGTGAATGCAACTTTGATGGCTCTGATGGATCAGAACATGGTAGTACACATCTTTTAGATCCAGTACTACCATGAAATAGCATGCAAACAGGAGTTTTATAGCTGACTTGATGGTCTCCATTTTGAAAGTCTGGTGGACCAAAAACCTGTTCAGCTTTATAATAGTCCAGAAGGACCCATCTGGTTTTGGGACTAGAAATAGAGGGGAGTAAAATCCCCTTTTCCTCTTTCTTCTTTTGGGACTGACATCACAACATTATTCTGGCTTAAGGAGTAAACTTCGTCCATTAGAATGCTGGATTATGTCAGGTTGCTGACAGATGTTATTACCAGGGACCCCACAGGGGTCAAAGTAAACTCCAGTCATAATCCGTCTGACAATTGTTTGCCCACTTGCAAGCATCTATCTGGGACCAGGCTGGGAGAAAAAGGGGAGTCTTCCTCCCACCTGGTGTAAGGCATCACTTTGAAGATTTCTTGCTATCCATGGAAGATCCCTTGAACAGAAATCAAGGACATTTGTTCTTCCTGTCATACCAGGAATCCAGTGACCTCTTAGGGTACCTTTAAACGCCGCAACTATTACCGGCGATCGGAGGCACCCGAACGTGCACTTTTTTTTTTTCTTATATAAAACTTTTCAATAAAAACATATTGTTATAACAGTACATATATAAAACATACAAACGACTGTTGTTAGGGCCAACATGGCCTATCTGTAAACAGTAAGTAACAATAAATTGGGGATGAGGGGGGTAAGGGAAGGAGTAGGAAAGCTTTGGGATGAAATAGAATTGGGGTAATAGACCAGCCACAGCATAACCAGCCAAATCCAGGTCACATCAGAAATCTCTAGTGTACCTGAACGCTATTATAACGGGAAGAGATCCAAGAGTCCCACCAGGTTAAAACCTTGGTCCTCCTTTTGGCTTCATGTGCCAAGAGCAGCTCATGTTGGAAGTGTAGATTGACGGACTTCAGGAGATCCTCAGCCGTAGGGACAATAGGTTGTTTCCAGTAGCGAGCAACACAATTGCGTGCAGAAATCAGTACATTCGTGATCAATGTAACATAGTAACATAGTTTTTAAGGTTGAAGGAAGACTTTAAGTCCATCTAGTTCAACCCATAGCCTAACATGTTGATCCAGAGGAAGGCAAAAAAAAAACCCATGTGGCAACACTTAACTCCACATTGGGGGAAAAAATTCCTTCCTGACTCCAGATATGGCAATCAGACTAATTCCCTGGATCAACGCCCTATCAAAGAATCTAGTATATATAACTGGTAATATTATAGTTTTCAAGAAAGGCATCCAGGCCCTTCTTAAATGTTAGTAGTGACTCACTCATTACAACATCATGTGGTCGGAGAATTGGAGGAAAAGACTCCAACCCCAAGCCCAGTAGGGCCAGTTCAGGCAACAAGTCCACTGGGAGACCGGTAATTTCAGATAGCAACAATCCAACAAAGGACCAAAAATGCTGGAGTTTCGGACAGTACCACCACAGATGTTGAATAGTGCCCTGTGATTACACTTCTTCCAGCAGAGAGGTGACGTGGTGTTAGGGCCAGTTGTGAAGCGGGATAATCGCTCCGGGGAGATATACCACTCCATCTGAGTTTGTTTTTAATTGTTCGTGATGATTGATACATTTAGAAAAAGCAGACATGTGTGGCAGCCCTTTGCCACAGATGGAGATCAGTTGAAAAGTTCAGTCGCTTCTCCCATCTCAACATATAAGGAAGTTTTTTGTTACCCTTTCCACTGCTAGAGCATTATATAGAGTGGCTACCCCACAGTCATTAGAAGAGGAAGATTTAAAATATCTCAGTAAGCGTTGGCACAGAGAGAAAAGAAATAAGAGAAAAGGCAGGAATAAAGGCCCCAAAGACACACAAGCAAATGCAAATTAACCGGTAAAATTAATACTGTAACAGGTCAGACAGGATCCAGGTGACGACCAGGGATTCCATCAGGAGGGCTTGGAGATTCTCTGGACGGTGAGGCCCAGTTCTTGGGTGGCAGGAGATCCCAACGCCTTAGGTGATCTTCAGCTTGCAGCGGGGTCAGGCAGACATGTATCGCATTGTCTCGTTTAATCAGCAATTTCATAGGGTATCCCCATCGGTAGTCAATCTGACGGTTTCTCAGAATAGTTGTAACCTCCTGAAAGGCTCTTCTTCTTGCCAAAGTGCTCGCAGACAAGTCCGGGAACACAGAGATATGACTAAACTCCTCAGGAGATCCGGATCAGTTTCTGAGAGCCCTTAAGAAATCATCTTTTACTTCAAAAAAGTGAATCCTTGCGAGTACATCTCGAGGTAGTGCAGGGTCAATTGTAGAAGTTTTGGGGAGCCTGTGTATTCTATCAATGACCAATTCTCCAGGTTGTAAGCCAGGGAGCACAGAGGAAACAAAATTTTGCAGCAGAGCCCTCAGATCTCCAGTGTGCACGCTTTCAGGGATCCCCCTTAGTTTCACGTTTTTGCGCCTGGATCGATCCTCTAAATCCATGTGCTTCAGCGCCTGTCTGTCCACCTTCTCCGGCAGCTCTGCATGGGCATCAAGCAAGGTATTGTGAGACCGCACAAGCTCCCCCATTTTAGCCTCCAAGTGATCCGTGCGGTTAGTCAGGGAGGTAACTTCACCCCGCACTCCCGCTAACATACTCTGCATGTCCTCTTGCAGCGAGGACCGCAAACCCGCCAGCAGATCCCTCATGGCTGCGTGGGTGATCGGGGTGTCAGCTCTAGGGCCAGAGGCAGAGGAAAAAGAAGAGGCCAGGGACGCTGCAGACTCCCTTCTAGAAGCGCGTGTAGAACGCTGGGGAGAAGAAGGCGGGAACGCCATGATGGCTGCGGCTGTAGTGAGGCTGGTAGACGGGGTAGGCACAAAGAAGTCTGTGACCCGGCGGGGGAAGCTCTTTTCGGGTTTCTTACCCAGCCCATCAGGTGCCTGACTTGTTCAGCAGTTCAGCGGTGGTGCACTGGTGAGGCTAGTGCCGGTGTATGCGGCGGCAAGTCGTTTTAATGTCGGCAGGTCCTCAGAGCTCCCGGTCTATGCGGCCATTCCTATTCAGCTACAGGCCACGCCCCCCCACGTGCACGTTTTTTGACAGTTGCCTTTGAACGCCGATGCCGCATGTACACGCCGCAATTGCGCCCTCAACCGAAGGTGAGGTAGCGTCCTGGAAGTTTCCACACCAACATTTGGAAACATCCGGTTGACTCCTGACGCCACAATCCCCAAAGGAATGTGGGTGTACATGTTCAGCGCCGCTTTCCTGTTATTACAACGGTTAAAGATCTCGTCCGAACGGAATGGGACAAGCAGGAGAGGTGAGTTTCACTTCCTTCATCCTCCAAGAGGAAATGCCCCTTTTGAGGATTTTATAACTTGGTCCAAGGTGCCAAGGTAGATGCTGCTGTAGATTCTTCACCCAAACGTTCTACCTTGCCTGTAGAAGGCTTTGGGTTACTGCCTGGTCCGTTAGACTGAAAGGCAGAGATGCTACTCAAGTGCTCAAGGGAATCTTGCATGGGAGCCTTTAAACACCAACAGTGGGAAACATCTGGTTGACTCCCGACGCCCCTTCACACGCCACAATCCCCAAAGGAATGTGGGCGTACATGTTCAGCGCCGCAAGAACATAGGCGTGAGAGACTGGTGTATTCCGCGCCCCAAACACGCTGATTAGACAACGCAATAGCGTCATGATTGGCCAGCCTGCGCAGGAAGGCTGACTAATACATGACGCCATTGCAATTGTGTAGTGTGAATGGACAGCTCTTCAAATATGGCGCCCTGTGAAGGGACAGCCAATGGAAACACAGTAGCCCCCACAAATAATCGCTGATGGGGCGCGGTATCCAGCATGCTGTGGCACGACTCTGGGAAATCACTAGGCGACGCAGATTCCATCCCTATCGCCCATTCACACGCCAAAACCAGGGTAATTTCCACTTCAGAAGACCCGTTGAAGCGTGACCCACGTGAAACGTAGCGCCCGTCGTCCTCCTCCACACTCCCCTACACCTGTAACCCTTATTCCAGCCTGGAATAAAATCTGCACTTGGAAGAAACCACTGGGTGAGTGCCGTCATTTCTATCAACATGACCTGAGCAACACCCAACTTCTATGCTAGAAAGATTCTTTCAAAAACATATACAGCCACTAGTGCCCGGAAACCTTGTTGTTTTCCAAATAAGAAGTCTCCATCAAAGTATGGCATATAGCTTGGCTTTCGGCTGTGCATCTCCCGTTCAGTTCTTCAGCCATAAGGCCTGTCTAGCGGAGTTGGATAATGAGGTAGATTTTACAGCTAATTTCAGGGTGTCAGCGGATGAATCTGCTAGAAAAGCTGCTGCAGAATGAACTAGTGGAAAAGATAATAAGATCTCAGCCTTTGGAACATCATCCCGGACCTGGGACTCCAACTGTTGCAACCAGATCGTCAGCGAACAGGCGACACAGGTGCCAGATATGGTTGGCCTAAAAATGCAAGCAGTAGTCTCCCATAAACCCCTCAACTAGGAATTGGCTTTTCTGTGCAATATAGGTCTTCTAGATTTTCCAAATCTTTAAAAGGACAGAATCGATTTTTTGGTTGCTTTAGCCACCGCTACATCTATCTTAGGACTTTTATCCCATGAAGTGGCGGCATCTTGGTCAAAGGGGTATTTCTTTCTTGCTACTGAGGGAAGGGATCCTTTTTTACCAGGTCTCTTCCAATGCTCAGTAATAAGAGCCTGAACTTTTTCATTAATAGGGAAGGTGTGCTTCTTTTTACATGCCAGCCCCCTAAACATCAAATCCTCCACAGAGGAAGGATCATGGGTGTTTACCAACCCCATGGTAGATCAGACTACCTTAATTAAACAAGGTCATCCCTCAGCACTATCTTCTGAGGAGGAGAAGTCTGAAGAGGAAGAGGAGCTAGACTTAGGAGCCCCTTTATGAAGATTCGCTGGCTCCTGCTCTGAGTCTGAGGTGGAGTCACGGGACTTGTTCCTTTCCCCCCACCCCACACCCCCAGCTTTCTCTCATTTTTCTGGAGAGATTTGAATTCTTCCTTCATCAAATCTCTAAGACTTGATGCAAGGCTGGGAACCTCTCCTCTCACAGTCCTATCAATGCATGGAGGACATAGTTCCTTTATATAATCCTCTGAAAAAGGGGCTTTACAAATGCCACATTCCCTATTCTTTTTCGTGTACAACTTCTTTTTATATTCCTAAGAAATAAGAGCAAGAAGAAGAGAGCATATAAGAACACATACAATATTCCAGTGAACTCACCCAGGAATGTTAGTGTACAGTCTTTGGAGGCTGCTTTAGGTCTGGATCCAGTCTGACAGACTTCTGGGATGACCTGTGGCCTTCTCCCGAGATGTGGGCATCTGTGGCCTGCTCCACCATCTGTAAAGACTGAGAGCCCTGCTTCATACCTAGCAGTGAAGCTCCACTGCTCCACACCATCTGATATAGCCTCCGGTAATGCAGGGGGGACCGCCCTGCTGAAACCAGTATCCAGACGCCGCCATCTTGGATCTCACTGCGCATGCGCCGCCCGCGTCACATCTGCTTTCACCGCCGCACTCGGAAAGTAGCGTTCAGCGGCAGGAAATTTAAACGCCCAACTGTTCCTTGGCATCTTCACCCAGGGGCACAGCATGACAGGGCAGAGCCATGCATGCAGGCAGCCTGGGCAACGCTGGGGCCAAGATGAACCACTTCTGGCCCTCTACCAGGCCCCGCGCCCACCACAAAGGGGATACTCGGGGAGGTACTTCTGTCACCTGAGTCCGGAGCCATGGCAGGTAAGCCGCTTCTTCCAGCTACCGGGTCATGCCAGGAAACCGCTTGCGTTCAGAGGTCTCCCATTTCCAAGACAGAAAACCTAATCAGGCATAGGTGGTGCTGTTATGGCGATGATGGAAAATTGCAGACCTCCCCCACCTCCCATTTTCCAATAAATTATGAAAGAAGCACTCATATGGCTTTGTCGACAAAAAAATACAACAGTGAACAAAGTTTGTATATTTCATATTTAGTATACACCTGTTCACACTTTCTTGTTAGGAAGTGCCATCACCTTTCTTATTTACAGAATAAAAAAAGCGTAACACCACTTGCTGACAACAAAGCGTCCAACCTGCAGGCAGCAAGTTACAGATCAGCAGGAGCTGATCAGATTTATAGTTTGTTGAAAATAGTCACAGTATACTTAATACGTTTTATCTTCCCCCCCATAATTTCACGGCTAAGACTGGAGTCCATTAGCGGTTCCAATGTGATGTCAGCCTTCGGGCCACGTCACACACACAGATATCTGTGCAGATATTGTTCGCAGATCTCTGGTTGCAATGAAATCATGGACATATTGTTCTATTTTGTGGCTGTATACAAATGGAACAATGTGTCCATGATTTCACTGCAACCAGAGATCTGCGAACAATATCTGCACAGATATCTGTGTGTGTGACGTGGCCCTTCATTGTATGACTACATAAAGGCATTGGGGTCAATGATAAATTAGGTCCTTCCAAAATACACATGTAATTGATGAACTGAGCATTTAATTACAGAATGAGACCATGAACGCCCTCTTACCTGTCTTGTTCTCCTGCCCTCTTCCATGGCTGGACTCATTCAGTTCCTCAACCGCACTCAGCTCCTGCTCCTTTATTGTGGAGACATTAATGTCCACCAGTGACAGACCGCGGCTCTTTCTGAATTCCTTCTGCCTATTTTCTTTCTGGGTAATAGACTTACGCCGGGCGACTTTAGCTCTTATGTTTTCAATGGTTCTGTTTTTTTTATAGCAACCTTCAAATTGGGAGCGGACCTCCATTTTTGTCTTGTCACCTAAAAAAACAATTTAGGTCGTTCAGGGTTAGCAAATCGGGGCTTTGTCTAAAGACAGCTCCAGGTCCATCCACGTTTGAACGTAGATAGGAAGAGTTAGACATACGGACATTGGGTCAAATTGTAGGACGGACACACACACACACACACACACACACACACACACACACACACACACACACTTTCCCTATGGAGAGATCAGTCTGCCAAGTCTTAAATCCGTGTAATTTTATCTTGCTGTTTACTACTTGTTGCTTAGGTTTCCGGCCACCGCCCTAGTTCATCAGCATTAAGTAGATTCCTAGAGAAGAAGTGCATTCTTAGAAAACTGCTTCCATAGAGTAAGGGTGACTTCACACTGCGGTCAGATCCGGTCCGGGGCTGTCAGGGGTGACAGCCCAGGACCGGATTTTGGCCCCATAGTATCCTATGGAGGCGGATGTCAGCTATCTGCCATCCGGCTTCCATCTCTCCGGAAGAATCCGGGAAAAGTTGGAGTTTTCTCCTGGATACAGAAACGTTGCTTGCAACGTTTGTGTCCGGGGAGACCAATTTCCCCATAATTGGTGTCTCCCGGATTCCACAGGATTCCCCCAGATCCTTCCGGGGCAATCCGTCGCTCCCTTAATATGGGAGCCTATGGGGCCGCATTGCCCCGATCCGGGAGGATCCGGGAACCGGACACATGTGGCTGCACACCGTTGTTATAATTCGCAGGGAGCAAGCCGGCGATCCTGAATAATCAGCAGCGGCAGGCTGCACACTGGACCAGAGGGCATATTAGCCCTCCGATTCTGTGTGCTGATCCAGTCCGGGGCTGTCAGGTTCAGCCCTGACAGCCCCGGACCAGATCTGACCACAATGTGAAGGCACCCTTAAGCAAGCGCTGCTCCAAAGTTGGTAAAGTAGCTTCTGCTACCATAAAGTGACTTAAAGGGAAATCAACCAGCAGGATTTAGGGCTATAAAGTGAAGCCAGTGCCCAAAGCCCCCTTCACATCATGTCTTTTTCCTGTCTGTGGGGATCCTGTATTTTGCAGGACCCCATGGACAGGTCCGGATGTGTACCTCCAGATGCTATGTCTGTGTCCAGATCTGTGATTTTGAGGGATCCAGATACAGAAAGAGCTGGTATGACTCCAAGCCTGCAAAGCACAGGCAAGCGGGGCTGTACTTTTACTTTCGCAATGTATATACATACATTGCACTCAAGTGAAATAAAACAAAGCAATGGTCAAAAATAAAAAAATGTTCACCTCTCCACCGAGTGTCCCATGATGCAAGGCGTCCACCCCCGATGGCTGCAGGACCTTAATTAGCTGACCGGGCGGGGTGGCAACCCGATCAGCTGATGTGTAATATGACAGAATCAGCTGAGCGGTTTAAATCACCTGCGAAAACCAATTGGCAGGCATTTTAAACTGCTCAGCTGATGCTGTCATGTGACACATCAGCTGATCGGGTTGCCACCCCCTTCCTGGTCAGCTGATTAAGGCTCCTTGAGCATGCTACAGTGCTGGGATGCAGCACTATTGCAGACAGCAGAGAGGATTGTACTACCTACAGTTATTGGAGAGGTGAGATACACTGCTAAGTGAGACAATAATCGATCTGGGAACTGTTAATTTAAGCACTATTCATTTGACCACTAATGTATATTTAGATCAACTGCAGTGGAATGAGCACCAAATTCGTCTAAGTGTCGTTGCCCAATCGAGCTAGTTCCGATTTTGGGGACGTGAAAAAATCAGACACTCGATTGTGACACACAATGATTTGCACCAATCTCCCAATGTTACATGGAGCCCAAATCGGATCCGTGGCTGTTTTACAATGGATAGCCATGGACCCCAAAATCGTGATATGATGGGGGCCTTACAGGTACTAGGATACTGAATGCCATCATACCTTTACTTAAATGATTCCAGATTTGATTACAGAGAAGTGTCATAATACTCCTGGAAAACAGTGCAGCAGATGATTGATTTGCACAGCACTGCGTCACTAGTCGGGTTTTTAATTATTTAGATTTTCCTCCCTTGTGGGCATGCCTTTTGGCTGTAAACCAAACCCTCTGCCCTCCCTCTCATCTCTACTTTCAGTTTCTGGCTCATGCACACTGTCACCCCAGCCACAGGTCACCAAACACCAAATTGAAAGTAAAAGATGAGGGGGGGGGGGGGGGGCGTGGGTTTGCTACGCCAAAAGGCAGTATGGACTACCCCAAAAATTCTATTTGAAATGTTAAAAGGGGTGTCCGCAAGATGTACCTTTAAGAGCCCACTGCTGCCAAAATGTGCTGGAGAGGGGTGTACTCCTAAAGATCACTAGCACAGAGCAGAGGATGGTTGTACGCAGTGGGGTAACCTGAAGCTCATGGCCCCCAATCATTGCAAATATTTTGTAGCACTAGTCTTCTATAGGCAAAGTGGATGATTGCAGCCCCTGCACCTAGTGTGATTACACCCCAGGCTGTAGGAGCCCCAGACTAAGTGAGCAGGGAGGGCAACAACCATAGTGACTGGATGTAAGCTATGTAGGTAAAAATCCCTGTTTTCTGAGTGCGAAGGGGATTATTAAATAGAGGAAAATTTAAAGGGAACCAACCACCCCAAATGACCCCCCCGGACTAATAATATCGTTCCCTACTTGCAGCACATACATGTGCTGCAATGTTTTTTGCTAAAAAAACTGCTTTTTAAAACTTAAGATAATGCTTTAGAAACTTTATACCGAAGTGACGGTTGGGCGTTACTTACATGGGGCTAAAGCCGGGTTGCAGCTGCCACTCATTCTCCTCTCTGGCTCGCAGCAGTAACGGCCAGCCCTTTTTGCAGCGTCACAGCCTGGTGCACGGGCTCGCATGCCCGTGCACACGTCATCAGCTACAGCCGGGTCGCGAGCGCGCGCTCTGACTTCCACAGCCGAGCGCAGGAAGTCAGAGCGCGCGCTCGCAACCCGGCTGTAGCTGATGACGTGTGCACGGGCATGACATCCCGTGCACCAGCCTGGGACGCTGCAAAAAGGGCTGGCCGTTACTGCTGCGAGCCAGAGAGGAGAATGAGTGGCAGCTGCAACCCGGCTTTAGCCCCATGTAAGTAACGCCCAACCGTCACTTCGGTATAAAGTTTCTAAAGCATTATCTTAAGTTTTAAAAAGCAGTTTTTTTAGCAAAAAACATTGCAGCACATGTATGTGCTGCAAGTAGGGAACGATATTATTAGTCCGGGGGGGTCATTTGGGGTGGTTGGTTCCCTTTAAGTCATTTGTATTTTTTTTTATTCCCCAGCACTTTGCAGCATGACCCATCTCTATACTTGACCCATTTCCTACAACCAGAGCCTCACACACAACCCAAGCCTCCCCTTACACTGAAAGCTGTAGGAGCCAGATCAGCAGATCACTGACTGTCCGCCATCATTACACACAACGCACCAGAACATAATCCAGAACCTGCCATGTGTTTGTAGAACAGAAATGTAAAAGCCCCCACACGTGTGCAATAATCAGCACTGACAGCCGGTATTCACCGAGGTCACACATGAAGTCACAGGACTCCGACGCTGAGCACACACACCAGAGCCCAACACCGAGCTCTTACGCACAAGAACTCACCGGACCCCAGCATCGGACACCGGCCTCACACACATACAAGAGAACTCACTGGACCCCGGCCTCTCTCACACACGGACTCACCCAGAAACCGACCTCTACCACACACACACACACACACACACACACACACACACACACACACACACACACACACACCAGACGCAGACCTCTCTCACACACACGGACTCACCAGACGCAGACCTCACACACACACGGACTCACCAGACGCAGACCTCACACACACACGGACTCACCAGACGCAGACCTCACATACACACGGACTCACCAGACGCAGACCTCACATACACACGGACTCACCAGACGCAGACCTCTCCCACACACACGGACTCACCAGACGCAGACCTCTCCCACACACGGACTCACCAGACGCAGACCTCTCACACACACGGACTCACCAGACGCAGACCTCTCTCACACACGCTCACCAACGCAGACTCCTCAACACACACACATCACCACACACCATCACACACACGGACTCACCAACGCCAGACTCACACACACGGACTCACAGACGCAGACCTCTCTCCCCACACACGGACTCACCAGACGCAGACTCTCCACACCGGACTCACAGACGCAGACTCTCTCAACCACTCACCAGACGCAGACCTCTTACACACAACGGAACCACAGACCACAGACCTCTCACACACACGGACTCACCAGACGCAGACCTCTCTCACACACACGGACTCACCAGACGCAGACCCTCTCCACCACACACACGGACTCACCAACCAGACCTCTACAACACGGACTCACCAACCAGACTCTCACCAACGGCACACCATGACCAACCTCCTACGACCGGATCACCAGACCAGACCTCTCTCACACACACGGACTCTCACCAGACGCAGACCTCCTCACCAACGACTCACCAGACACAGACCTCTCACACGACACCGGACTCACCAGACCAGACTCTCCAAGACGCAGACCTCCCACACCAGACCTCACACAGACCAGACCTAACTCTCACACAACGGACTCACCAGACGCAGACCGACTCTCCACCACACGGACTCACCAGACAGACCTCTCACCACACACAACACTCACCAGACGCAGACCTCTCTCACACACACCTCACGGACTCACCAGACGCAGACCTCTCTCACACACACGGACTCACCAGACGCAGACCTCTCTCACAACACACACCGACTCCACACCTCACCACAGACCACCTCCAGACCTCTCTCACACACACGGACTCCCTCACACAGACCTCTCACAACCGGACTCACAGACGCAGACCTCTCCAACACACGGATCACCAACGAGCCTCTCACCACAACACGGACTCCAGACGCAGACCTCTCCCACACACGACTCACCAGACGCAGACCTCCACACAACGGACTCACAGACCAGACCTCTCAACACACGACTCACAACGCAGACCTCTCTCAACACGGACTCACCAGCGCAGACCTCTCCACACACACGACTCACCAGACGCAGACCTCCTCTCACACACACGACTCACCAGACCAGACCTCTCCACACACGATACAGACCAGACCTCTCCACACAACACTCACCGACCAGACCCTTCACACCACGATCACCAGCGCAGACCTCTCCACACAGACCAGACGCGACCTCTCTCACACACACGACTCACCAGACCAGACCTCTCACCAACACGGACTCACCAGACGCAGACTCTCTACACACACACACGACTCACCAACGAGACTCTCCCACACACACGACTCACAGACCAGACCTCTCTCACACACACTACCAGAGCAACTCTCCCACCACACGACACCAGACGCAGACCTCTCCACACGACTACAGACGACTCCACACACACGGACTCACAGACCAGACTCTCCAACACACGACACAGACCAGACCTCTCACACACACGGACTCACCAGACGCAGACTCTCTCACACACGATACCAACGCAGACCTCTCTCCCACACGGACTCACCAGACGCAGACCTTCACACACCGGACTCACCAGACCCTCACACACACACACACGGACTCACCAGACGCAGACTCTCTCACACACACACGGACTCACCAGACGCAGACCTCTCTCTCACACCACGGACTCACCAGACGCAGACCTCTCTCTCACACACGGACTCACCAGACGCAGACCTCTCTCACACACAACGGACTCACCAGACGCAGACCTCTCTCACACACACGGACTCACCAGACGCAGACCTCTCTCACACACACGGACTCACCAGACGCAGACCTCTCTCACACACACGGACTCACCAGACGCAGACCTCTCACACACACACACAACACCACCACACGACTCACCAGACGCAGACCTCTCTCAACACAACACGGACTCACCAGACGCAGACCTCTCTCACACACACACACAACCACCAACACACACACACACACACACACACACACGGACTCACCAGACGCAGACCTCTCTCACACACACGGACTCACCAGACGCAGACCTCTCTCACACACACGGACCACCAGACGCAGACCTCTCACACACACACACAGACTCACCAGACGCAGACCTCTCACACACACACACACACACACACACACACGGACTCACAGACGCAGACCTCTCCACACACACGGACTCACCAGACGCAGACCTCTCCACACACACAACGGACTCACCAGACGCAGACCTCTCTCTCACACACGGACTCACCAGACGCAGACCTCTCTCACACACACGGACTCACCAGACGCAGACCTCTCTCAACACACACACACGGACTCACCAGACGCAGACCTCTCTCACACACACGGACTCACCAGACACAGACCTCCTCACACACACGGACTCACCAGACGCAGACCTCTCACACACACACGGACTCACCAGACGCAGGACCTCTCTCAACACACACGGACTCACCAGACGCAGACCTCTCTCACACACACGGACTCACCAGACGCAGACCTCTCTCACACACACGGACTCACCAGACGCAGACCTCTCTCACACACACGGACTCACCAGACGCAGACCTCTCTCACACACACGGACTCACCAGACGCAGACCTCTCTCACACACCCCACACACACACACACACACACACTGGACTCACCAGACGCAGCCTCTCTCACACACACACTGACTCACCAGACGCAGACCTCTCTCTCACACACACACACACACACACTGACTCACCAGACGCAGCCTCTCTCACACACACACTGACTCACCAGACGCAGACCTCTCTCTACACAACACGGACTCACCAGACGCAGACCTCTCTCACACACACGGACTCACCAGACACAGACCTCTCACACACACACGGACTCACCAGACACAGACCTCTCTCACACACACGGACTCACCAGACGCAGACCTCTCTCACACACACGGACTCACCAGACGCAGCCTCTCTCACACACACACTGGACTCCCCCCAGACGCAGACCTCTCTCACACACACACGGACTCACCAGACGCAGACCTCTCACACACACGGACTCACCAGACACAGACCTCTCTCACACACACGGACTCACCAGACACAGACCTCTCTCACACACACGGACTCACCAGACGCAGACCTCTCTCACACACACGGACTCACCAGACGCAGACCTCTCTCACACACACGGACTCACCAGACGCAGACCTCTCTCACACACACACCACACCACACACACACACACACACACACCCCACACACACACGGACACCACCAGATACCGACGCAGACCTCTCTCACACACACGGACTCACCAGACGCAGACCTCTCTCACACACACACACACACGGACTCACCAGACGCAGACCTCTCTCTCACACGAGGACTCACCAGACGCAGACCTCTCTCACACACACGGACTCACCAGACACAGACCTCTCACACACACTGACTCACCAGACGCAGACCTCACACACACACACACACACACACACACACACACACACACACACACACAACACACACACACACACACACACACACACCCCCACACACACACACACACACACACACACACACACACACACACACACACACAAAACAACACACGGACTCACCAGACGCAGCCCTCTCTCACACACACACACAGCTCTCAGCTCTCACCTCCTCCGTCCGTACTCCGTAGCTCCCGCACTCTAGTAAATTCGAATCAGCGGAAGCTCTTCTCCTATTGGTCGCGTCGATGCTATCTGATTGGCTGAGACGCTAACACTCCCGGACGTTTACTTGCTTTTGAAATGCGTCACGGCTTCAAAGGGCGTGGTTCTGCCCCTCCATATGCGCATGCGTGAGAGCTGGCAGCTACGATAAAGTGCGCATGCGCAACACGTTCTCCACTCTGCGGTCAGTGACGTCACTACACAGAGGTTTTTAATGGTTTATGGGGATTTTCCATCTTTCACTTATTGATCGGATCAGTTATCACTGACTGGTGGAGATCACTGCCTTCATTTATACCAACAAAGGTCAGTAGGTCAGACTGTATACTGTGCAATAATGTAATGAACTGAATACACAGTGAAATGACACCATTACAGTGCCTGTGCATATTACACTGTACATGTCAAGAGGATGGAATACAATCACTTACATTGTGCCTCTATTTATACTAATTGTTAATTGTGATAATGACCTAAAAAAAAAAAAGTCTTAAAAAATATGACGAAAATAAAACTATTATATAATAATATAATAAATTATATTATTTTTATTTTTTTACCAATAATTGAAATATATAAAATTAATATTGGATTAAATACCAATTAATGTGAAATATAGCAGGGACGGCGATGTGAAGGATAAGTGTGTGAGTGACATACAGCACAGCGGTGGGGATCACACTGTTCCTCCCCTCTATCACCAGCTCCGTGATGCCATCATGGGATCTCGATGCGTTGCCATGACAGCGCGGGGTCAGCTGATGACCTCAGATGCTGTCATGAATCCCTTCCTGCCCGCGATGCCCAAGTGACATCACTGGTATAAAGTGATCATTTGTGCTGCAGCATCTCTCTGCATAACACAAGTGATCGCACTGTGCAGTGATGAGGCGCCCTAAGGGGCCATGTAGAATAAAGGAAAACTAAAAAAAAAAAAAAAAAAAAAGTCTTAAAAAATATGAAGAAAATAAAACTTGAAATCACCCCCCTTTTGCCCCATTGAAAATAAAACTATTAAATACACACATTTGGCATCTCCGCGTTCAGAAATGCCTGATCTATCAAAACAAAATCAATCAGATGCGTAACGAAAAAAAAGTCCAAATGTCAAAATTTAGTTCCGTGACGCAACAGCGATCTCGTTAGCGATCTCTTTATGTGTGACAGGACCTTTAGTATTAGCTGGACACAGTACTCCTTTTGTTTTTCCATTCAGAATTCCCACACTCATACCTTCCTCCAACATCTTATTAATGGCCTCCTTTATTTGTGACGTGGGATCTTTCTGTAGTTTTTGATATACACTTTGATCGTTCAGCATCTTCAAACCCTCTCTTATATACAGACCACTATCCATCACATCCATGGAACCCCCCTTCTCAGAGGATTTTTTTTTTTTTTTTTTAAATATTGGGATTATTCTCCAACCTCTTGAGAGAGAATTTTTCTGCCTGTGTGAGATTATTTTTTATACCGGCAGAGGTTTGATCTAATTTACGCAACTCTGATTCCACAAGATGTTGGAAATCATCCATAGGCGGCCGTCACACTCATCAATATCGTGAGCGATATTGTAAGCGATCACGTGCACGCGCGATCGCTTACAATATCGTTCACATCGCTGGTGAGATGTCACACAGACAGACTCACCAGCGATGTGGAGCAGCGAGATCGCTGGTAACTATGGTACACATCGGGTTACTAGGCGCCGCGCGTCGCTTAGTTACCCGACGTGTACCATAGTTACCATCTCCCAGCATAGGCTCTGCCGCTGGGAGATCGTTCATCGTGGTGTTATACACCACGATGAAGCAGATTGATCAAGCGTTTATCGCTTGATATGAGCTCCGGCTCACAAATCTGCGATGTCACGATCAAGCGATTTTACATTGTAAAATCGCTTGATTACACGCAGCGACGCACAAACGATATCGCTTAAGCGATCAAAAAGCAGATCATTTAAACGATATCGTGCATTAAATTGAATCGTGTGACGGCCGCCATATGGGGGTCTATGATTGTAAGGGATAGTTGCCTGGATTTTGAACATTCACATCAAAAATGTCATCAGCCAAAAATTCATCTCCAGTACCTACATCCGTCATAGATCTCAAATTAACAAGGGCCAGATGTTCAGCAAATAAATAGTTTTTTGGGGCCGAAGCACCTAAACACTCCTCCTCATCCTCATCGGATATGGAAATGACAGTGTTGAAATCCGATGTTTTACCCTCTGATAGAAAGGCGATTTTCCATTTGAAAACACTGCCTTCATTTCCATCATTGTTATTGTTCCTCTTCTTTTTATTTTTGAAATAGGTTGGGGCTGGGGTTTCTTAGGGGCCTTTCCCTCATGCCAGTTATAAACTCTATTTTTCTTAGTCCAAGATGTCTCTCATGAACTTCTTTAGCTTGTTTGCTACAATACCATTCTCCATCTTATTTAAGCTGTTTGTGATGTTCTTCTTTAAACTTTTTATATACCTCCAGTCAGGGCCGGCTCCAGGTTTCTGTGGGCCCCTGGCGAAAAGGTCTCAGTGGGCCCCCTTTAGTACATATCATGGACTGTAATATATATATATATATATATATATATATATATATATATATACATATATATGCCCGCAAATGGGCAGCAAGTGCAGCCGCTAGGCGGAAAATGCGGCAGATGCTGTTTTTTTTACCGCAACTGCCACATTTAAAAAAAATGCCTATGTGAAGGCAGCCTTACAGGAACAGTGACTGCTGAAACCAAAAGAGCTGTTTCTGACAGTGAGTATATTACACGTTGTTAGGGCTAAAATGCGTTTGCATTCTCTTGCGCTTTTTGAAAATACCCTTCAAATGCAAAATGTTGCATTTTTGTGCGTCTGAGGATGCTTGGTATATACGCAAGCATTCCCAAGCACACAAATAATGCAAGCAGCTCAATGGAGCCACACTGCATTATGGGTGGCACCACAGCCAAGCTGAGTGTCTGGCCATCCAGATCTCTCTTTCTCCTCACCTTTCTTCTCGCCGCTTCGGTCTCCTCCGGCCGCTCTGCACATATCAGTACAGTGATGACAACATCGTGCCACCTATGCTGAGCTGCAGAATGCAGACAGCGGCAGAAGAGACTATGGAGAAGAATGCTGCTGGCAAAGGTGGCTGAGACTATAGGAGCGGAATCCGCGGGGGGCTACCACTGGTACACATACCTCGTACACACGCGGCTCTGCTCCATACACCTCGTACACACGCGGCTCTGCTCCATACACCTCCTACGCACGCGGCTCTGCTCCATACACCTCCTACGCACGCGGCTCTGCTCCGTACACCTTGTACACACACGGCTCCGCTCCGTACCCCTCGTACCCACACGGCTCCGCTCCGTACACCTCGTACACACATGGCTCCGCTCCGTACACCTCGTACCCACACGGCTCCGCTCCGTACACCTCGTACACACACTGCTCCGCTCCATACACCTAGTACACACTCGCCTCTGCTACATTCACACTGTAAATCGCTCCTGACCCCACACATAAACTTCACCAAATTGCTATACACCTAGTACACACTCACCTCTGCTACATTCACACTGCAAATCCCTCCTGACCCCATACAAACTTCACCTAATTGCCATACACCTAGTACACACTGGCCTCTGCTGCATTCACACTGCAAATCCCTCCTGACCCCACACAAAATTCACCTAATTGAGCATCATGATAGGCAGAACAGCAGAGTCCTGCATACACTGAGGAGCTGATCATGTGACCCCCTGACTACTCCCCTCCATGTGACATCATCACAGGTCCTCTCAGCCCAGAGACTAGGGGATCGGGGCAGTCTCAATTGATAAATGCGCATGCGCAACATGCACGTGCGGGACTCGGCCGTGAGCGTGCACTCACCGCCGCGCGAGCTCGCGCGCACCTGGCGCATGCGCAGTAGATACGGCTGCTGTCAATTCAAGTTCACGCGGTGCGCGCCGCCAACCTCCTTCTCCCGCCTTCTCGTTTGACTTCCATCACTGCTCCCGCTATTAACCCTGTAGGGGGAGGGGAGGACTTCCATCACTGCTCCCGGTATTAACCCTTTAGGGGGAGGAGGACTTCCATCACTGCTCCCGGTATTAACCCTTTAGGGGGAGGAGGAGGACTTCCATCACTGCTCCCGGTATTAACACTTTAGGGGGGGGCTTCTAACACTGCTCCCGGTATTAACCCTTTATGGGGGAGGACTTCCATCACTGCTCCTGGTATTAACCCTTTAGGGGGGGGCTTCTAACACTGCTCCCGGTATTAAGCCTTTATGGGGGAGGACTTCCATCACTGCTCCCGGTATTGGGGGGGCTTCTAACACTGCGCCCGGTATTAACCCTTTAGGGGGAGGACTTCCATCACTGCTCCCGGTATTGGGGGGGCTTCTAACACTGCTCTCGGTATTAACCCTTTAGGGGGGGCTCAGAGAGGGGGGAGAGGGTTTATAGATAGATGGGGGGGTCCCGGTATTAACCCTTCCATCACTTGGCGCCTTGCCAAGACTTCCATCACTGCTCCCGGTATTAACCCTTTAGGGGGAGGACTTCCATCACTGCTCCCGGTATTAACCCTTTCCATCCATACACGGGTCCCAGCCATAAGGGACCCCTATCCATCCATACACGGACCCCCGCCATAAGGGACCCCCTATCCATCCATACACAGGCCCCCGCCATAAGGGAACCCCTATCCATCCATACACAGACCCCCGCCATAAGGGACCCCCTATCCATCCATACACGGGCCCCCGCCATAAGGGACCCTCCTAACTATCCATACACAGACCCCTCTATCTATCCGTACACAGGCCCCCCACAGTAAGGGACCCCCCTATCTATCCGTACACAGCCCCCTCCGCAGTAATGGACCCCTATCCATCCATACACGGGCCCCCACCATAAGGGACCCCCTATCCATCCATACACGGGCCCCCGCCATAAGGGACCCCCTATCCATCCATACACAGGCCCCCGCCATAAGGGACCCCCTATCCATCCATACACGGGCCCCCGCCATAAGGGACCCTCCTAACTATCCATACACAGACCCCTCTATCTATCCGTACACAGGCCCCCCACAGTAAGGGACCCCCCTATCTATCCGTACACAGCCCCCTCCGCAGTAATGGACCCCTATCCATCCATACACGGGCCCCCGCCATAAGGGACCCCCTATCCATCCATACACGGACCCCCCCATCTATCTATAAACCCTCTCCCCCCTCTCTGAGCCCCCCCCTAAAGGGTTAATACCGGGAGCAGTGATGGAAGTCTTGGCAAGGCGCCAAATAAAGGGTTAATACCAGGAGCAGTGTTAGAAGCCCCCCCATAAAGGGTTAATACCGGGATCAGTGATGGAAGTCCTCCCCTTAAAGGGTTAATACCGGGAGCAGTGATGGAAGGGTTAATATCGGGAGCAGTGATGGAAGGGTTAATACCGGGACCCCCCCATCTATCTATAAACTCTCTCCCCCCTCTGTGAGCCCCCCCTAAAGGGTTAATACCGGGAGCAGTGTTAGAAACCCCCCCAATACCGGGAGCAGTGATGGAAGTCCTCCCCCTAAAGGGTAAATATCGGGAGCAGTGTTAGAAGCCCCCCCAATACCGGGAGCAGTGATGAAAGTCCTCCCCCATAAAGGGTTAATACCGGGAGCAGTGTTAGAAGCCCCCCCCTAAAGGGTTAATACCGGGAGCAGTGATGGAAGTCTTCCTCCTCCCCTAAAGGGTTAATACCGGGAGCAGTGATGGAAGTCCTCCTCCTCCCCCTAAAGGGTTAATAGCGTGAGCAGTGATGGAAGTCAAACGAGAAGGCGGGAGAAGGAGGTTGGCGGCGCGCACCGCGTGAACTTGAATTGACAGCAGCCGTATCTACTGCGCATGCGCCAGGTGCGCGCGAGCTCACGCGGCGGCGAGTGCACGCGCGCGGCCGAGTCCCGCGCGTGCATGTTGCGCATGCGCATTTATCAATTGAGACTGCCCCGATCCCCTAGTGCCCAGAGTGTGCAGCTCTGTCGGCTCCCATGGAGGGGGGGGGAAGGAGACCTCCGGTGCTGCAGGAGGCCGAAAATGACCCCCCAGCTGCCCCCTGGATATGGCCCTGGCTGTGGGGGCAATGTGCTCAGGGGCCCCTGAGGCTAGGGTCACACTTGCATTGTGACCCTAGCCTGATGCAAATATTTTCGGCTGCAGCTCATAGTGTTTAATGCTATGCGCTGCCAGCAACTGAGCCCATAGAAACCCAGTATTTACCTTGCCAACCACTGGTTGCCAATGTAAACATCGGGTTTCTATGGGCTCCGTTGCTGGCTGCGCATAGCATTAAACGCTCTGCGCTGCAGGAGACAATACTTGCGTCAGGCTAGGGTCACAATGCAAATGTGACCCAAGCCCTCAGGGCCCGGAGGGCCCCCTCCAAGCAGTCGGGCCCCGGCACTTGCCCAGGTGCGCTGGGTGCTGACGCCGGGCCTGCCTCCTGGGGGAGTAACTACAACAGGTGCAGGGACTGCAATCGCACCCGGGCCCTGGAGCCTAGAGGGCCCCAAAAGTCTCTTTGACTTATAGATAAAGACTAATGCTATTAAAGATTTGCAATAACTGGGGGCCCCGTTGGAGCTTTTGCATTGGGGCCCATGAGCTTCAAGTTACACTACTGGGGGGGCGTGGTTTGGGAGCTCATGGCGCCAGACGCACTTTCCTGAGCTCCTGGACGAGACCCGAGGAAAAGCGGCAATAAGAATAAGGATCAGGTATCTTACCCCTTGAAATACTGCTGGGACCCTCCCCTGCAACAGCGGCGATGCCCAGGAACTCTTCCCGCCGACGTGGTGAGCCCTCCAGGGTCACGGACTTCCTCCCGCCGGAGCGGCCTCCGGCGGGGCCGCACATGGCGCCGTCTCCCTCCAAGTCCTCCCCTGCAGCAGCTGGTGCGCGCTCTCCTCGCGGCTCTGGGAGCGGCGCAGCGGAGAGAAGGGGGAAACCCTGGTGACCCAGAGGTTCCTCACTGAGGTGCTGGGCTCTCTCCGGAGGTCCCTTCTGGATGATATCCGGGGGATTGTAGGAGAGCTCAGAGAGGACCTTAATGCCCTGGGGGAGCGCACAGTGAAGATGGAGGAAAAGATGGCGGAGTATGCAGCCGCGCACAACGAGCTCGCAGACGACTACTCTGCCATGGAGGGCGATATCAAACAGATTAAACTGAGGATGTGGGACATGGAGGACAGAGCCAGAGCAGCAAACCTGCGGTTCAGAGGTTTCCCGGAGGCTGGAGCTGTAGAGGATCTGCGGGACACAGTGCTGCAATTTTTGAAGGTACTTATCTCAGATACCCCCTACACTGACTCTCAGATTGGGAAGGCTTTTCGCCTCCCAAAGCCACCACATATTAACAAATCCCTACCTCGGGACATCCTGGTGGCATTTGACAGCACTAAGATCAGAGACCATGTCATGCAGGCTGCCCGACAGACATCTACATTCCCAGACCCCTACGTGGATATTTTGATTTTCCCGGATTTGTCCCCGGGCACCCTGGCCCGCAGACGAGAGTTTGCTCCCCATTGTAAGGTCCTAAGGGACAAAGGAATTACATATAGCTGGTGCACACCTGATCGCCTCAAATTTAGATACAAGGGATCTAACCATCTGTTCATATCCCCTAGCCATTTGGGGAAGGCTCTTCGACAGTGGAACTTGACTGTTAGCCCTAAGGGGACCCCCCGACGTTCACCTGGGAGAGATGGGACCCCATCGACTCCCCCAGAATTGGAAAAGATCAACTGATTCTTGGACTTAACCGGCGTCCTCGGATCACTACCAGGACCTCTGATGGAGATTTTTCTCTTTCTCTCTTTTACTCCGTTGAAGAGACACTGATTCCAGCCCTGTGAGACCTACAGATTTTTCTGTGCTGGAAGATGGGAGAGTTTTCCTCTCATCCTATTTTTCCCCCCACTGACGGAGGGGCCCCATGTGGGCCTGTGCTACGTTTTCTTGTTTACATGTATGTTCTATGTGTGTTATATCTTTTGCTCTCTCTTTCTCTTTTCTCCCCCTCCTCCCTACACCCATCTTCCCTCCCCATGTCTCATTCCTCCTTCTCTTCTCAATCCACCACCCCCACAGATATGCCCGACGGACCCGTACACTTTACACAGGTGAGCGATGCCATAGCTGTATTAACCTAACATGAAAATTGTCTCCTACAATGTGAGGGGGCTGAATTCCCCCTTCAAGCGCTCCCTTCTTTGGAGGGATGCACAGAGATTGAGGGCTGATATTATATGCGTCCAGGAGTCGCACCTCCTCGCGGGTGACAACTTCAGGATGCAGCACCGGCTTTACCCAGTGGCGTTTTTCGCCAACACGCCCGAAAAGAAGGCTGGTGTGTACATCTTTGTTAGACACACGGTGGACTTCATTCTCCTGAAGGCTGATATTGATCCAGCGGGCAGATTTATCGTCCTAACCTGTGTAGTGGCGGGCTCTTTGCTGACGTTGGCCTCGATATACGCTCCTAACGTGGGCCAGCTGCACTTTCTGCGCTCCATACTTGACAGAATAGATTGTCCTTCGGCCGGCTATAAAATAGTCTGTGGCGACTTCAATTTGGTCCCTGACTGGGCTCTGGATTGCTCAAGAGGGGCACCGGGAGGGTCGGGGAATCTGGCCTCGTGTGCCGAGAGTACCACATGCATGATCCCTGGCGCTACCTTCACGCGACCGAAAGGGACTACTCCTTTTATTCCCACAGGCACAGGTCATACTCTAGACTACATTATTTTTTGGTTGATGATAAGACCTTGCTGGCCTGTGCCTGTGCGGAGGTGGAGACGATAACGTGGTCTGATCATGCCCCGGTATCCCTCGACCTATCCCTGGGTGTCCGTCCTCTTCCCCCTTTCTCCTGGAGATTAAATAGGGCTCTGCTCTCTGACCCGGGCCTGGTGGATGAAGTTAACTCCCTGCTTGTTGAATTTTTTCAAATAAATGACAACGGCCTGGTCTCGGAGGAAACTGTTTGGGCCGCTCACAAGGCCTATGTCAGGGGAGTCCTCCTCCAGAAGGCCTCGCAGTTAAAAAGGGCGCGGGAAAAGGAGCAGGATTCGTTGCTCGCACAGCTCAAGCAATTGGAGGACCTAAATAAGTCAAACCCCAATTCCACACGGCTGCCCAGTTATCTACAATTGGGCTTCAATTGCGCTCTCTCTAACTCCTACGCCATGAAAAATATTTGCGCCGGACAAAAACAGCATTTTATGAGTCGGGAGACAAGGCAGGGGCCTTGCTGGCTAGAAGATTGAGGAGGAGGGAGGCCCGCTCAGTAATAAACAATATAAGGGATGAATCTGGCCAAACGGTTAAAACCCCAACGATATTGCCGTCATTTTCAAGCAATTCTAGTCCAAACTGTATAATCTTAGAGAAGACTCGACCACACCCCAACCCTCTGCGGCGTTGATTGGGGACTTTTTGGAGGACCCGAGCTTGCCGTCCATATCTACAACAGACATGGAGACGTTAAATCTCCCCTTCACTCTTTCGGAGGTACTCCGGGCTATTGATGCCACTAAACTGCATTCGGCTCCTGGTCCGGATGGCCTCCCGAATGAGTATCTCCGTACTTTTGGGAAAACGCTGGCTCCGTTCCTTTTACGGACTTTTCACCAGTGGAGAGAGACAGGTATAATTGCCCCTTCACAATTGCAAGCCACAATTGTCACCATTCCCAAGCCGGGGAAGCCACCTGACCTTCCCGAGAGTTATCGTCCCATATCTTTATTAAATTGCGATTTGAAGATTTTTGCTAAAATCCTGGCGTCCAGGCTGTTGGAGGTGGTCCCCAAGCTGATCAACGCAGACCAAGTCGGATTTGTGGCTGGCAGATTATTATTATTATTATTATTATTAAGACTTCAGAGCTGAAGGGTGGACCCTGTCCTTAGACGCCGAAAAAGCGTTCGACAGGGTGCACTGGGGATACCTGGAAGCGGTCCTTCGGAAATTTGGCCTTGTGGGCCCTTTCCTTTCGGCCATTTTATCCTTGTACTCCTGTCCCAACGCCAGGGTTTTGGTCTCTGGATTTCTTTCGCCTGTCTTCCAGATCAAAAATGGAACCCGTCAGGGCTGCCCCCTTTCACCGGTGATCTTTGCCCTGGCAGTCGAGCCCCTTGCGGAAAAAATACGCACCGCTCTGGGGATCACGGGTATTAAGGTCGGTAGGGAGATGCACACCATTGGCCTGTACGCCGATGATATCATCATCACCTTTTCTAATTTGCCCGCCTCTCTTACATCAATAATGGAAATTCTGCGGAATTATTCTGCAGTTTCCTTTTATAAACTTAACGCCTCGAAATCTGAGATTTTGCCTTTAAACGTCGCAGAGGGGGAAATATCGGCCTTGTCCGGGGCCCTACCCTTTAAGTGGTCACGGGAGGGGATCTCCTACTTGGGCATAAAACTAGCCCCTTCCTCCCAGATAGTTAGGCTTAATCTCGACATACTTACCGCTAAAATCACCGCCGATGCAGCACTTTACAGTACTCCTAGGCTCTCATGGATAGCAAGACTACAAACTCTAAAGATGATGTTACTGCCAAAAATTTATATGTTTTTAGATGCGTTCCCCTTAAAATACCAAAGAATATGATTAACAAATTACAAAGTATTGTCAATAAATTTGTTTGGGCGGGAAAGACTCCGAGAGTCGCCAGGGAAGTTATGTATCTTCCCTTCCATACCGGGGGGATGGGTTTGCTTAATCTATGGGAATATCATAGGGCTCTGATTCTGGAGGAGGCCAAATCCTGGTGGCACGCACCTAAGCACCTTAAATGGGTCTCTATTGAAACTGAGCTTCTGAATGGGGCTCATTACGGGACCTTCTGGCGGCCGAGTCTATACACCCAGTTGGGAGCGCTCACCGCCTGGACTCTGCCCAGACCCTCCTGACATACTGGAGGACGGTCCCTCGTGCCTGGACAAGACTTTCTCCGGGAGACATATCCCTTGACGCCTTGAAATTCTTGATTCCCGTGGTCCGGGTGCGGAGGTGGCGGGAGGCGGGATTGACAACCTTGGAGCATTTTCTGAGAGATGGACGTGTTCTCTCCTTTGAGTCCTTTTGCGACTCCCGCCCCTCTTGTCAGCCCGCTTTCCTCCAGTTCTGTCAGCTGGATCACTTACTCAGATCAGGCCCATTCCTTAATAGCCGGCCCCCTGGCCCTGACCAGTCAGCTTTGCTAAAATTAGTCTTATCCGACTTCACCAAGACTAAGGGTATGTCAAAAATTTACAAGGATTTGGTGGGGTGTGATTCGATGATAAAACTCCCATATATGAGATTTTGGGAGCGGGACCTTGGGTTCTCCTCCCCGGTAGAGGATTTGCATGCTGCAGTGTCAGAGTTGGGGCAGTCTACCACATGTGTCAACCATACCGAAAACTTGAAAAAAATTCACCTTTGGTGGTACATCCCCCCTATTCGGGTGGCGCGCTTCTCTAAAAATCTGTCCCCGCTCTGTTGGAGGCAGTGTGGAGGACGCGGAAGCTTGGTTCATATGTGGTGGTCCTGCCCTAAACACGGCACATTTTGGTCCTCGGTTACGAGTCTGGTGTCCTCGGTTACGGGGATACGTCAAAGTCTTCCCCCGCAGCTTCTGATCTTAAACATAGGTCTGCAGGATTTCCCCACAACTGTTAGGGGAACGGTAGCCTATATACTCATAGCAGCCCGGCTATGCCTGGCTGCGAGATGGAAGGCACCTCTCCCGCCCACCCTACAAGAGGTTATTGGAAAGGTCAATTGGATATTCCACCAGGAGTACTTTCTAGCTTTGGACAAGCCCACCAAGTCCTCGGTTAAAAATAGATGGGAGGTATGGGCTGCTCACCCGCAAGCTTCCCCAATCCCAGTTGAGATGCTACGCTCTTCATACGCCCCTTCTCAGGATAATGTCCCCTCATGAATGAGGGGTTATGCGGTCACAGAGCGGGACATCACCTTCTCGCTAGAACAGCATGGACTAACCTGATGTGAGGTCTGTTCGGGTATCCCCTCCCCTACCTTCCCGCTCCCTTCCCTTGTTTCCCTGTTCTTTTCTTTCTCATATTGTCTGAATATTGCGAAGGTTTGACTTGTAATGATTTTATACAATGGCCTGATCCCGTGTTATAGGGAGACAGGTCGTGTTCATTTTCTTCTGTTAAAAAAAAAAACAAAATTCCTTTTCTCTTCCTTATCTGAATAAAAATGTATTGGTTAAAAAAGTTACACCACTGTATACCTCCGTATCCTTATATTCTCTGATTTCATTTTCCGCTCCTTTTATAGCAACCTCCAATGACTCAAGCTTGACCTGCTCACTTTTTATAACCAGTTGCATTCATTTCATGGAGCATTCTGTTAGGGCAATGTCCCACTGTTTGGAGAAATCATCATCAAATACAAATGTCAGGCGTTTCCGCATCCTTAATCCTCGTGGTATGAGGCTTTTTTCAAAATAGGTTTGTGAGTCGGGCCGGCAAGGAAGGGGTTACTCGGATAAACTGGGACGGTGGCTTTAGTGGGGACCACGGCTGGTCGGGTCCTGGTTCCGTGCCCTGGGCACTCAATGGCTGATGGGGATGATGATTGGGGGTTTATATGTGACGCCACCTGTGGTGTCTGGTAAGCGGTTACCAGCACTGCAGCCGGGCGCTGAGGTGATGGTGTGGTGCAGCAGCGGTAGTATTGCTCCCACAGGTGGAGCTTTTCCTCAGCGCGTGGATGAGGGGAGTTATAGTTGCAGTCTTGCTGTAGTGCTGCAGAAGCCTTTCGGGCGATGAAGTACATGAGACCAGAGATCAAGTCAGCTCAAAACAGTTCTTTACTGGTACCAGATGGCTCCCCGGGGATTATAGCCACAGATTTCAGGATTCACCACAGAGTCTGTCAGAGGTGTCTCTCAATCATCGTTCTTGGTCTCTGTTTATAATGGCTCTCTGCTCTCCTACGCTAGAGTCTGGTTACTGGTCCCCAGGTCTGTTGCCTTAAGTCTTTACCTCTTGGCGTCTTGGACCTAGCTTTGGTACAGTGGTTAGGCTCCTTGGTGGGTGTCGTGGCTCCCTTATGAGGACCCACAAAGTGCTGGTCTGCTGTTTGGAATAAACCTAATCAAACCGCCTTGGCTCCAGTTTACCGGTGTGACCTAGGCATTCAAGACGGCTCCGGCCAGACCAGGAGTGTCCCCTTCTTGTCCGGGTCACCTCCGCTCCTTAAAGGTGCCCTCTCCTCAGGATAGCAGGGTCCCCTACGTCCGTCCGTTCTTTCTCTCTGTCACCGTCTCACTCACTTGTGTGTCAACTGTCACTCACGTCTCTTGCTCTCCTAAGCTCCAGCCCCCTGGGACCTACTGAAATACAGTCCCCTGTGCTAGGGTGTCTGTGGGTGGGTTCGGTGTACATACTCTGTAGTCCCCCCTCTACCTGTGACTATGGGGATACTACACCTTTCTTTTGGGGTGCAGTACCTCCCTGTGGAGTCTCGCCAAGAGGGCGCCACATTTGCAAGGTTTTGCAGTCCCACCAGACTCTCAACCGTGTGGTCATGTCCTTCTCTAATTCCCTCATTTAAAGCTGGGTTTTAAATGGTGGTAATGACAATAGGAAAAATAACACGGCAACTCACCGCTATCTGAGTAATCTTCAAATCTTTATTCCATGCGAGTTAGACACGGAAGACAAGCAGGGGAGGGAGGGGGTGCAGAGACTTGGTGACGGCTTGCCGTTTCGCAGCGCGACTCGCTGCTTCCACGGACCAAACTAGTCTGGTCCGTGGAAGCAGCGAGTCGCGCTGCGAAACGGCAAGCCGTCACCAAGTCTCTGCACCCCCTCCCTCCCCTGCTTGTCTTCCGTGTCTAACTCGCATGGAATAAAGATTTGAAGATTACTCGGATAGCGGTGAGTTGCCGTGTTATTTTTCCTATTGTCATTGCGATTTGGACTGTCCTCGTTATTACACGAGCACCGCCGCTGCGAGTCGCTCACTCCCTCGGACGTAGTGCATAGCACCGCCGTTGTGAGTCGCTCACTCTCTCGGATACAGTGCATGAAGGAACGGACAGACTGTGCCTCGCTATACCTCCTTACTATTGTCATTAAATGGTGGTAAGGCAAGCTCCCAAACTTCAGAATGATAGAATGTCCAGCTCGACGTCTTTGCATAAAATCCAAGATTTATTAGTAACTTTAAAATTCCATCAGTATTGACAAGTTTCGAGCATAGTGTTGGTCTTAAATATAACACAAAGAAGAATACGATCTGGATCTTTTTCTTCTACTGACTACAGCACACAATACTCCAGGATAGTAAATATCATCAAACGGTTCCTTCCAGTTTTGCTATCTGATGATAAAACTAAAACTATTCTAGATCGGGGCATCAAGTTTGTATCCAGACGCGGCTGTGCCATTGGGAATGTTATTTCACTGAGTGACTTTAGGGTTAAATTTGAAAAAGGCTCCATTAACAACAATTGGCTGCGCACCTTGGGCTCTTTAACCCCTTCATGACCCGGGAATTTTTCATTTTCGTTTTTTGCTCCCCTGCTTCCAAGAGCCAGAACTTTTTTTATTTTTCCGTCAATATGGAAATATGATGGCTTGTTTTTTGCGGGACAAGTTGTACTTTCATATGCAATAATTTATTTTACCATATAATGTACAGGGAAATTGCAAAAAAATTCTAAATGCAGTGAAATTGCAAAAAAAGTGCAATAACACGTTTGTTTTTTGGGTATTTTAGTCGCCATGTTCACTATATGGTAAAACCGATGTGACGGGGTGATGCCTCAGGTCAGTACGTGTTCGTAGACACCCAACATGTATACCTTTATTGGTACCTAGGTGGTGAAAAAAAAATTCAGAAGTTTGCAAAAAAACAAAAACAGACTTTTTGCGCCATGTTCTGCGAACCGTAGCGTTGTCATTTTTAGGGAACTGGGGCTGTGTGACGGCTTATTTTTTGCGTCTTGAGCTAACGTTGCTAATGATACCATTTTTGGGGGGATGCACAGTTTTGGTCGCCCGTTATTGTATTTTATAGCAATGTTGCGGCGACCAAAGAAACGGAATTTTGGTGTTTGGACCATTTTTTCCGTTACGGAGTTTACGGCTCTCATTAACAGATTTAATACGATGATAGATTGGGCGATTCTGAACGTGGCGATACCAAACGTGTATTTTTCTTATTTTTTAATACTTTTATTGTGATTGGGGCAAAAGGGGGGTGATTTGAACTTTTATATATATTTTTTTTTACAGGTTTTTAAAAACGATTTTTTTTAATGAATTCTTTTTTTACACTGCCTCTTTAAAGGGATCCTGTCACCCCCAAAACACCTGTAAACCTATTAAAACCTGTCCCTAGAGCATATTAACACTATCCCTACACTCTTTTTACCTCCTAAATGCAGTAAGTGACATTGAATAAAAACGTTTTATAAGTACCTGATTAGTGCTGATAATGAGTGACTATCTATTCATAGTCACTCATCAAGACTGCCCCTCTGCTTCATATCACGCCTATTCAGGCGTGATCGTCAGCCTAGATTCAAATTGCCGCCTCCCTGCCGTGCCCTGTCTCGTCCGAGGCTGCAGTGTGGCTGGTGACGCGATCCGCGTCATTCCCGGCGCCTGGTGACGTATTTAGACCGGCGCCGCGCTGTTAGCTTCAAAATGCGCACTGCGCATGCCCAATGCGCATGCGCAGTGCGCATTTTGAAGCTAACAGCGCGGCGCCGGTCTAAATACGTCACCAGGCGCCGGGAATGACGCGGATCGCGTCACCAGCCACACTGCAGCCTCGGACGAGACAGGGCACGGCAGGGAGGCGGCAATTTGAATCTAGGCTGACGATCACGCCTGAATAGGCGTGATATGAAGCAGAGGGGCAGCCTGGATGAGTGACTATGAATAGATAGTCACTCATTATCAGCACTAATCAGGTACTTATAAAACGTTTTTATTCAATGTCACTTACTGCATTTAGGAGGTAAAAAGAGTGTAGGGATAGTGTTAATATGCTCTAGGGACAGGTTTTAATAGGTTTACATGCATTTTGGGGGTGACAGGATCCCTTTAAGAGGCACCTTGCTGCACAGTCCGATCGCTTCTGGGAGATACAGATGAGCTGCAGCTCATCTGTATCTCTCAGAATTACGGACCTGTTGCGGTTGGCAGCGCCTGCCAACCACAACAGGAAACTGCGCTCTGACAGCATCTGGGGTCTAGCCAGGACCCCGGCCTGTCACGAGCGCCGAAGATTCCGCGATAGTATCTGGAGCAGGCGGGGAACAGGGCAAGGAGTTAGGGCCGCTTTACACACACCAACTTCTGTGTCCAACTTCTGAACAGATCTCTGGTTGCAGTGAAATCATGGACACATTGTTACATTTTGTGGCTGTGTACAAATGGAACAATGTGTCCATGATTTCACTGCAACCAGAGATCTGTTCAGAAGTTGGTCACAGAAGTTGGTGTGTGTAAAGCGGCCCTTAAAGTGCAATCGAAAAGCATGTCACTTATGCACATATATGCAGAACACAAAACAATTCACTTCTCCTGTCACAAAGAAGACTTAGGGTATGTGCAGACTGGCCGGGTTAGGGTCGGATTAGGTGTGTAAACCGCCGGTCGGTTTACATAAATTTCATGTAAATTTATGTTAATCCAAACCGGCGTTTGGATTAACATTGAAACCTATGTAAACCGACACCCGGTGTCCATACACCGGCGGTTTACACATGCTCATCCGTTGCTAACCCGCTGGGTTCCCAGCGGGTTAGCAACGAATGAGCATGTTCTATAATCCGGCCGGTTCTGCAGCGGCTGCAAGCAGAATCATGTACTGCTTCCAGCCGCTGCAGAACCGCCGGCGCTAACCCCCTGGCCACCCGCCCGGCACCCGCCCGGCACCCGCCGCACATACCCGCCAGGAAGCCGGTGGACGGCTCCGGAGCTTCCTGGCGGGTCCGCCCAGCCGCCGCCAACCAACCCGCCGGCCAGTCTGCACATACCCTTAAGATATAAGGAATTTCATCAGTTGTGGCAGTGATAATGTGGTGTATAATATAGAATGTACTGAGTGCAATTTAAATGACATAAGGCTGCACTTCTAGGACCTTGAGGCGTAGGATTTCTGAACACATATACGATGCCCAAAATAAGACCCCAAGAAGTCTGTCAGGTGCATCCAAACAATGTTTCATCTCTAAGGGCCCCTTTACACACGGCTACATTTCTAGGGTGGCTACAGGTAACTTACTGGTTGCAGTGAAATCATGGATATAAGGTTCTATCTTGTTGCTGTGTACAAATGGAATCATCTCTCCATGATTTCACTGCAGCCAGTAAGTTGCCAGTGAAATTGCATGCAATGTTGCAACGTGCAACGGTACCCTAAAAAAGTGATAGCTCTTGAAAAAGTGACATTAAAACAAAGAGGTGGTAATATTAAATATATTTTACATAAAAGAGAATTTTTTGGATCCTAAAAATGGGATCAAGATTTCAATATGGTCTAAAATTAAAAAAATCATGTGGCATTTTTTTTACTGATGCTCTTATTTGAGAAATTTGCCTGCTGCATTTCTCTCCTCTATTTTTTCATGATTAAAAAAAAAAATATATATATTTTTGTGTGTTTTGTAAGATTTTTATTAGGGATTTTGCAATAATGATCTGGTTTATGATAGTGATATAGCTGTATGTTCTCTTCTATTGATAATCCACCATTTGCACCTTTATACTTTTTCTTGTATTTTTGTATTCTTGTTTTTAATCAACACTCATTAATTGACATGTTTGACCAGGTGGAATTGTGGAATCATTGTGTGAATGACAGCCCTTATGGCCACTTTACACACACCATCTTATCTGTCCAACTTCTGACCAACTTGCTGGTTGCAGTGAAATCATGGACACATTGCTCCATTTGTGACTGTGTACAAAGGAACAATGTGTCCATGATTTCACTGCAACCAGCAAGTTGGTCAGAAGTTGGACAGATAAGTTGGTGTGTGTAAAGTGGCCTTAAGAGCAGCACTATAGTGGAAACATGTCAATTCTGAAAGAATTTTAAAGTTACTAATAAATCTTGGATTTTATACAAAGACGTCGAGCTGGACATTCTATAATTCTGATGTTTGGGAGCTTGCCTTACTGACCGCCATTCTCCGTCGATCAGAATTGCTATACTCTGAGAGCTATTGACCAGTGAGCTGGCTAACTATCCACGTATGGGTGTAAGGCTGAAGGCACACTGGGCGAGGGACTCGCGTGAGTGCAATGCGAGGGAAACTCGCATTGCACTCAGACCAGTGTTGCCCTATCAGGCAGAGCACACTGGTGCGAGTCCCCCGCACCTAACTCGCATTGCGAGTCAGAAGCGAGTGCAGTTGCAGCATGCTGCGACTCCACGCGATTCTGATGCGCATGAGCGCAATGCAAGTGTATGGGGGGAGAAAATCTCGCCCCCATACAGCACACTGTGTGATATTCGCACGAGTGTGCAGCACAAATCGCTTTAAACTCACCGGCTGTCAAAGCCGGCAAGTTTAAAATGACTGCTTTGCCGGTACAGTAAGTAATCATCTTGAACCGCTGTGTTAGTGGTGCAAGATGATTAATAAGCACCCAGCTGCTGGGTACTTTTGTATTTTTGGGACTTTACTTGCATATGCCGCATCTGTGTGGCATATGAGCACAGATGCTGCATATGCGGTAATGAACCCCGGTAATAAAGGGTTAATATGTGGCAAATATGTTGGCACCATGTCTCTAGGGAGTGACCACCCTCACTAGAGACATGGTGCCTAAATTCATTGGTAGTTCAGGGGTTAAATGACCAAATTTCAGAATTGCCGGCATTTCTCGGCTTTCTGCAATGTACAGTGAAAGCCGGCGGGTCTGGCAGTCAGAGCGCGGTACCTACGCAATTAGCATAAGTACATTGCTGGGCAGTGTCCTCAATGAGGAGCTGTCCCAGGTACTTACGCAAATTGCGTAGTGAAGCCACTGCTCTCCATGGGGCTGTATTATTGTATATATATACATACACACTGCACAGTACCACTTCTCCTGCCCTGTATACTGGGTGTAATCCTCAGGATTCCAAGGAAAAATGTCCAGCTCACGTCATAATAAAATTTTCAAACTTTATTTTTCAGAAGTTAAAATACATGGAATTGACGCGTGGCATTGAGGTTTCCATTGATGGAGAATGTCCCCACTATCTTTGTGTCCCATATTCCACACCATACCATCAATTTTTGTGTTTCCACAGTCTTGGAGGGATCTATCCACTGTAGGTTAGTGTCAGACCAATAGCGCTGGTTTTCTTTGTTAACTTCACCATTCACAAAACAGTTTGCCTCATCCCTCATCTGAAGACAATTGTCTATGCTGTGAAGATAGGAGATGTGCAGCATCTGAAACAACGGATACTGGAAGCCTGTGCTGCATTTCTTCTGCGGTGTTGCTATCAGTGTATCAAGAGTGGGAGAAGAGGGTTGTATTGACAATCCAACACAATGGGCAGCACTTTGAACACATTTTATAAGTGGTCATAAACTTGTAAATGACTCATGAAAGAATAAAGTTACATTAAAACCAAGCACACCATTGTTTTTTTTATGAAATTCTCAATAAGTTTGGTGTCACATGACTCTCTTCCCATTGAAAAAAATAAAGTTGGATCCAAAATGGCCGACTTCAAAATGGCCGCCATGGTCACCACCCATCTGGAAAAGTTTCCCCCCTCCCATGTACTAATGTGCCACAAACAGGAAGTTGATATCACCAACCATTCCCATTTTATTTAGGTGCATCCATATAAATGGCCCACCCTGTAGTATGTGGGGTTTGTGTGCCACTGCTGCTTTTTGGTCCCAGTCCAGCCCTGTTCTCCTATCAAGCTGTGTGCTATTGTTTACTTAAACTAAAGGCTTTATCACCTGGCGATTACCATTGCTGGGCTAGTTTATCAGTCCATTCACCCCATGCTGTTATTGACACCTCACTGTTAATGCACAATCTCTATGGGTGCAGTCACACATAACGATCGCTCCAACGATCCCGACAGCGATAACGACCTGCCGGGACCGCTGGAGCGTCGTTACCTGATCGCTGGGGAGCTGTCAAACAGGCAGATCTCCCCAGCGATCAGGCCAAGGGAGCCACCTCCCATATCGCTCCCTGCTTAGCACTGCTTTTATAGGCAGCGCTAAGCAAGGAGAACGCAGGTAACTATGATAAACAGCGCGTATCCAGGCAGTGCGCGCTGCCTGGATACCCGCTGTTTATCATAGTTACCAGCGTTCTCCATGCTTACAGGCAGTGCTAAGCAGGGAGGACGCTGGTAACCATGGTAAATGCCGGGTATCTAGGCAGCGCACGCTGCCTGGATACCCGGTGTTTACCATAGTAACCAGCCCTGTGAGGTCACAGATCGCTGGTGTCTCGCGGTCACACGCAGCGATGCGTGCTGACCAGCGGGAAACCAACGATCAAAAAATGACCCACAGCACTTTGCAACGATCAGCGACCCCACAGCAGGGGCCTGATCGCTGCAAAGTGTCACACAGAACGACATCGCTAGAGAGATCGTTGTAACGTCACAGTTACAACGATCTCTCTAACGATATCGTTATGTGTGACTGGGGCTTATAGAGAGTCTGGTTTTTAACTTGTAACCAAAAGCAAGTGGTTACAGCTCGGATAACACGCGTATAGAGGTAGTAATGTATGGCAATGAATATAATACCAATAACAGTAGAAATCATCTGATGTTTCATCTTGCACCAGCTCATTATCTCAGATTTTTTTTTAATAGAATACTATATGTAACCAGCAGGTGGCAGCACCCTGATCCCGCTTCCTGATCATATCTTAGAATGAATGAAGTTGTGTAAAGGAGCAAAAATTCAGACCTCGGGATGGTTTTGTGCAGATTTTATTAAATCTCAAGATTCACAGAATACACCTATGTAATCTAGAATATCAGCAGAGCTGTATGTGCGCAGGATCAGCTTGCAGAAGACGATGAAGAATTTGGCTCCACTTGTGAGACAACATAAGGAAACATATACCGCTACATATCACACCATAGTAACTGAAGCGTCGTTGATCGTGACATCACCCCTAATGAGTATATGCTTAATCCCTGCATTGTTTTTCACCCTGTGCTTGTATTTGCAGAGGTTCTCGTTGTTCACGGTCACTTTGTAGCCATCGGTCTCAAAAAGAATTTGAAGCTGAAAGGAAAAACAAAAAAACAGGTTAATCAGGCTCCTTTATCTGTAATATTCAGTCAGCAACATGGAATAAATGTCAGGTCAGCTGTAAATCCAGCACTGGGGTGAGAAACACCAAGAGCAGCCGTGCCTACTTGAGTAATTCCATTATTTTAGATTTTAATGGGCAGCAGCTGTAACCTGATACCTCAGTGAGCTAATAATCAGACTCTGAAGATGGATTTGGCAGTAATCAGGAATAAACAATCAGTACAAGAGAAGAGATGACTGAAAAAGTTGCACTGAGTGGTGTACAGAGTTATTGGGCCTGAACACCTGCTAGGTTACTCTTTAATGTGATATACTGAAGTTTCGCATCTTCCCTTGTACAACTTACTGACTTATGGGAATGTTTGGTAAAATAGCAGATCACTGGTTTAAAAAACGAAATTCTTGCTGCTTCCACTAGAGGGAGCTCTTATTGGAGTGTTTCACCAAATAATATACAAAAAGAATGAGGAAAAAGATCCAGCGGAGAATTTCCGGAATGCTTATTTATTCGCTATACAAAACTTCCATAAAACAGCGGGGTGTGCATTGGGCTTGATGCACACCCCGCTGTTTTATGGAGGTTTTGTATAGCGAATAAATAAGCATTCCGGAAATTCTCCGCTGGATCTTTTTCCTCATTCTGATTATCGTGCCCGATACCAGGGCGGTTTCCATGCGGATTATAACTCTAGGACGTGACAGAACGGAATCATACCGGTGAGCTGCCTTTCCCTACCCTTTCCCCACTGTAACAATATACAAAAAGCTCCCCCTAGTAATGGTTGTGTAAGGGGGTGGTCAGTGCCAGGAAACTCCTACCCCTTTAAATACTGGCTTTATTCTCTAAATGTTATCATGTAATATGTAATATTCCTGTACAGTGATAACTTAGAAGTATTACGTAGTTGTAGATGTAGCAGAGTTAGTTGTGTTCTGTAAATGAGGAAGAACTTCTAAGCAGACTGGTTCTCAGCGTAGCTCAGCGTTCTGCATAGCGCAGGGCCACCAGAATTAGGTTTAGCCCTTGTGAGCAGAGTTTAAGGATTGGAGTTTCCAGGTAGTGATGGGCAGTCTGGCTTTTTTTTAGTGAACTGGGTTTTGCTCACCAAAAAAGAGCCAGATCTTTTTGGATCCTAATTGGCTCCCTATTAAATGAGTCTTCACCCCAGGGGAACACATATTTGAGATGATGTTGATGAATTGATACAGAGAAAACCCTGCCCACTTGAAATGTACCTATTAAATTGATGAGTGGGCGTGCATTTGTTCAATGGGCGAGGTTAGGTTCCTCGAAAACTAATATTTTATGAAAAGTGAGATCCATTGAGAAAATTTAGCGGCTCTCGCTTGTGTGCCGGCTAAATCCAGCCACAGCAGGGAGCCGGCTAAATCCATCCACAGCAGGGAGCCGGCTCTTTGTCTCGTATTGGTTTCCGACTGACACATCACTACTTCGGTGGTGCGGAGTGCTAGAGAGGACATCCCGTCCTGGTCAGTACTCTGCAGGCTGATTCCCCTGGACGTCTGGGACATACAACTTAAAGTCAACCTGTCACCAGATTTGGGCATTTTAAACTAAACGCACCACCTTCAGCGGCACCTATGCTGCATTCTAAGAAGGTAGCCATTATGCCCTGACTGCCCCTGTACACCACATAAATATGTTTTAAAATCTTCCCGCCCTGTATTAAAATTATTTATTTCCGGTCCTATGGGTTTGATTGCAGCTCAGTCCATCCCGCCTCTCCTTGCCGTCCATCCACACCTCTCCTTGCCGTCCAGCCACACCTCTCCTCGCCGTCCAGCCACACCTCTCCTCGCCGTCCAGCCACACCTCTCCTCGCCGTCCGTCCACGCCTCTCCTCGCCGTCCGTCCACACCTCTCCTCGCCTTCCATCCACACCTCTCCTCGCCTTCCACCCACACCTCTCCTCGCCGTCCACCCACACCTCTCCTCGCCGTCCACCCACACCTCTACTCGCTGTCTGACAGTCTTTTCTTCTGACTGGTATCCAAATCATGCGCCTGCAACAAGGCTTCTCCGGATCACACCTGCGCACTGTGATCTGCACTACTGCAGGCAGAGCCTAAAACACTTCTGCACATGCATGAACCACTAAGGTGTCTGCACAAGCACACACTGCACCTGCGCGATCCAGAGAGGCCTCTGCGCAGGTGAGCGATTCGGATGTAACTCAGAAGAAGAGGCTGTCAAACGTCGAGGAGAAACGGGACGGACGTCGAGGAGACCTGGGATGAACCAAGCTGCATTCAAACCCATTAGACCGGAAACAGGTAATTATAATATAGAGCAGGAAGTTTTTAAAACTTATGTATTAGGTGTACAGAGCAGTCAGGGCATGATAGCCACCTCCTAATAATGCAGCATAGGTGACGCTGAAGGTGGTGCTTTTAGTATAAAGCCCCAAATCTGCTGAAAAGTATCTTGTAAGTATGGTGGCTCGGGAGAGGCATCTGAACCACTCCAAACAAAACGGGGTACAGACATGGGGTTGCCGAAGTGTCAAAGAGACAGGTCCCTGGAGGTGTTGGAGACCTGGAGCTGGGGAAAAAAATGGAGTCAGTCTGGGAAGCAGAAGGTAACGGCCTTGAAGAATAGTGCAAGTCGAAATTGAACCTGAGAAGTGTATGTGATTATTGTAAATCTGTGAATAAAGATGTTTATTATCAAGTAAAAGTTCTGTGTTATAAAGCAATGTGGCCTGATTTCGTATGGAGAAATTCCTGAGACATAGGAAACCTGAATATAAAGGCCAACAAGTAAAGGCCCAACACTCCACACGTTTATCAGGGACACGTATTCCATGCAACAGGTTGAAGCGAGACACCGGACTCCCAGCTCGCCCACGACTAGAACGCCCTCTGGAAGACATCAAGGCAGAATAAACAGAGCAGACTGGAAAAGTGGTGGCTTCTTTTGCCTCTGCTCTGCAGAAGTGGGTGCATAGCCAACATCATGCTGATTGGGGGAGCTGACTGTCAGAGTGACGTCTGCTCTGATGCCCGTCGACAGAGGAGAGAAACTGCCCCTCTGTTGACGTGACTTAAGCGGAAGCAGCAAAATCGCCAACATCAGCAGTCTGAGATTGCTCTGTGTCAGCGGTGAACGGCATCTGGAATAACACGCAGGTAGATGGCAGATATCTGCCTCTTAGTGCTTAGGCACAATTTAAAAAAAAAAAAACCCAGATATCCTCTAAGTGTCTATGAAGTATGAAGCAGCATTTAGAAGTCAATCAGCGCACAGTTTGCAGCTTATTTGGTCTACGTTGCATTTTTTAACCAGGTACAAAAGTGGGGTTTATTTTTATTACCTTGAATGGTTGGTGCATCTGAAATGGAAACTTTGGGCACTGACGTTCCTCTTGTCCCCAATTACCACGAATCATTGAATTACGCACAACTACGTAAGGTTTTTCATCAAAACGTGGATTGATGTGGAAAGCAATGTCATTTCCCTCTGCAAAGTCAACAGAAAACCTGAAAGAATAACACAAGTATCAGAACTTTTGCACTGTGAATCCAAGCAAGTCTGGTAAAAATAGAATAAAATTGCAGTATGCACAAGATGTTTTTCTATGTGATGGAGGAGACTCGGCTTTCAGACACCAATACAGTTCAACACTTTGGCACAGGAACAGCAGCATAGAAGTGTCATCAACCTCAGCCCGATGTGCAGCTGCCAGATGAGGTCACCAGGATGTGATGTCATCATACTGTCACCAGCGCCACAGTGCAGTGGATAGGAGCAGTGTTTGGGGGGAGATTATGGAAAGGGCCAGCGTGCGGGAGGACGCCACGCAGAGGGGCAGTGTGCGGGAGGACACCACGCAGAGGGGCAGCGTGCGGGAGGACACCACGCAGAGGGGCAGCGTGCGGGAGGATATTAGAGAGGGCCAGTGTGCGGGAGGACACCACGCAGAGGGCAGCGTGCGGGAGGACACCACGCAGAGGGGCAGCGTGCGGGAGGATATTAGAGAGGGCCAGTGTGCGGGAGGACACCACGCAGAGGTCCAGTGTGCGGGAGGTCGCCACGCAGAGGGGCAGTGTGTGGGGGGATATTGGAGAGGGGCAGTTTTGGGGGGGGATATTTTGTACAGGAATAAAAGTGAAGGGCTGTCATTTATTCATGGGTCAGTATAATGAAACTTTCATTTTTAAGGGTACCCTAGCTCCATGTACTGCAGAAGAGAGAAGTCAAGATGAGCTCTTGGCATGGGATCTCGTCATGGCGTCTATCATTTGTCATAGCACAGACGCCATGATGAGATCCCATGTCCAGAGCTCATCTTGACTTCTTGCTGGAGACAAAGGAGATGGGAATGACTCCAATCGAAGATGATGTCAGCTAGAAGATACTTGGATGTAAATGTTTTCATGATTCTAGCAGCATCTCATCAGTACTATGGATCCTGTGTGGTCCACAGTCTGATGATAACTAATAACAAGTCCTGTTATGTCCTTACCATTGTTAAATTGAACCTATTACATGAAAAAAGAATGTGATTAACTAACGGTTGTGGGGTTGATCTGGAAGTTAATAGCATTTAGATCCTGCATAAGGCATGAAAATCGAACACTGCTGTTAGCAGGGGTTTCAGTCATTGGGGCAGTGCTGATTCAGTCACCGCTTTGTGTATGGAGAGTGGTAACTCTAACTGCACACCCAAACTGACAGAGAGCATCCTCTAATACTGAGCAGTTATCAGTCAGTGCGGGGGCAGTTACAACCACCTCTCTCTATCCAAAGTGTTGACTGAACCTACACGTGGTCAAGATTGTTGGTACCCCTCATTTAATGAAAGACAAACCCACAATGGTCACAGAAATATCTTGAATCTCACAAAAGTAATAAATAAAAAATCTATGAAAATGAACAAATAAAAGTCAGACATTGCTTTTCAACCCTGCTGTCACAGAATTTTTAACCCCTTCATGACCCTGGAATGTTTAGTTTTTCATTTTCGTTTTTTGCTCCCCTGCTTCCAAGAGCCATAACTTTATTTGTCTGTCAATATAGACATATGATGGCTTGTTTTTTGCGGGAAAAGTTGTACTTTCAGGTGCAATCATTTATTTTACCATATAGTGTATAGGGAAATGCAAAAAAATTCCAAGTGCAGTAAAATTGCAAAAACAAAGTGCAATTACACGTTTGCTATTTGGTTTTTTAGTCACCATGTTCACTATATGGTAAAACTGACGTGACGGTGTGATGCCTCAGGTAGGTACAAGTTCGTAGATACCAAACATGTATACCTTTACTGTAATCTAAGTGGTGAAAAAAATTCAGAAGTTAGGGGGGAAAAAAAGGCACTTTTTGCGCCATGTTCTGCAACCCGTGGCGTCCTCATTTTTCGCGATCTGGGGGCTGTATGAGAGCTTATTTTTTGCGTCTTGAGCTGACGTTTCTAATGATATCAATTTTGGGTGAATGCGCTGTTTTGATCGCCCGTTATTGCATTTTATAAAATGTTGTGGCAATCAAAAAAATACTTAATTTTGGCGTTTGGACCTTTTGTTTCTTTACACAGTTTACAGCTCTCATTAACTGATTTTATATTTGATAGATCGGGCGCTTCTGAATGCAGCGATACCAAATGAATGGGGAAAAGGGGAGTGATTTGAACTTATGTTTTGTTTTTTTTACATGTTTATAAAAACTTAATTTATTCTTACCTTTACACTGACCCTTTGAGAGGCACCCTGCTCCAAAGTCTGATCGCTGCTGACAGATACCAATGAGCTGCAGCACATCAGTATCTGCCAGAATTGCGGACGGCGAGTGGGTGGCAGCACCTGCCAACCACTCACCGGAAGTGCTCCGTGACAGCTTCCGGGGTCAAGCCAGCACCCCGGGCTATTATCGCGGATCTCCGATGCAGGCGGGGAACAGCGCGTTTCCTGCCACGGCACCTTTGGATCCCGCTGTCAGTGATTGACATTGGGATCCAAAGGGTTAACCGCACCGATCGGATCCTGGATCCGATCGGTGCTGTTAGCCCAACATCTCAGCTGATGAGATCAGCTGATATGTCGGGTGTTTGATGTGAGCTCCGCACCAGAGGTCACATCAAACCCTGGTAACCGGCCCATGACGTTGTACGTCGTCATGAGTCGTGAAGGGTTAAAAAAAAATGTAATTAATAAAAAGGCCTGGACAGAAATGATGGTCCCTTAACTTAAAATTTTGTTGCATGACCTTTTGAGGCGATCACTGCACTCAAATGATTCCTGTAACTGTCAATGAGACTTCTGCTCCTCTCCACAGCTATTTTGGCAACTCCTCAAGAGCAAACTGCTCCAGTTGTCCCGTGTTTGAAGGTTGCTTTCTTCAGACAGCATGAATTCAACTCTTTCCTAAGATGCTCAATAGGATTTAGGTCAGGGCTCATAGAAGCCACTTCAGAATAGTCCAATGTTTTCCTCTTAGCTATTCTTGGGTGTTTTTAGCTGTGTGTTTTGGGTTATCATCCTGTTGCAAGACCCATGACCTGAGACTGAAACCAAGCTTTCTGACACTGGGCACCACATTTCTCTCTACAATCCCTTGATAGTCTTGAGATTTCATTGTAGCCTGCACAGATTCAAGACACCCTGTGCCAGATGCAGCAAAGTAGCCTCAGAACATAACAGAGCCTCCTTCATATTTCACAGTAGGTAGTGTTCTTTTCTTGATATGCTTAATTTTTCCATCTGTGAACATATAGCTGATGTGCCTTGCCAAAAAGTTCCATTTTTGTCTCATCTGTCCATAGGATAGCCCAATTAGAGGCTAAGAGAAAAGGATTTTACGGTGAGTACACAAAAATCTCCTTTTCTCCTTTGCCTCATTGAGGGACGCAGGACCGTGGGTCTCTATCCGCCTTCTATCCCAGAGGTTGTGTTTCTAGTGGCAATTACATCCATCCGTTGTGTCTCTGAACTCGCGGCGCTGTCCTGCAAAGCCTCCTTTCTGGCTTTTCACCAAGATAAGGTGGTACTTCGCCCTGTACAATCTTTTCATCCGAAGGTAGTCTCCTCATTCCACCTGAAGAGATTTCTCTCCCTTCTTTTTGTCTGGCGCCGGTGCACCGTATCGAGAAGGCTCTTCACACACTGGATCTGGTTCGAGCCCTCTGGCACTATGTTTCTAGGACGGCACCCTTTCGGAACTCTGATTTTCTCTTCATCCTTCCAGAGGGCCACCGTACAGGAATGGCCGCATCCAACACTATGCTGGCCAGATGGATCAGAACAACCATCCAGGAAGTGTATTAGTTACAGAATGTTCCTGTCCCAACTGGTATTCAGGCACACTCCACTCGCGCAGCGGGCTTCTTGGGCCATCCGGCATCAGGCCTCAGCAGAACAGGTGTGTAAGGCTGCCACTTGATCCAGGCTGCACACGTTTGTAAAACACTATAGTGTTCATACCCGGTCTACGGCAGATGCGAGTCTGGGTAGATGCATCCTGCAGGCGGCAGTAGCCCACCTGTAGAGAACATTACTTATATTCAGTTTCCCACCCAGGGACTGCTTTAGGACATCCCACTGTCCTGTGTCCCCCAATGAGGCGAAGGAGAAAAGGAGATTTTTGTGTACTCACCGTAATATCCTTTTCTCTTAGCCTCTAATTGGGGGACACAGCACCCTCCCTGTTGCCCGTATTGGGCCTTGTTGATTGTTTTTTTCTTACGTTCCTTGAGTTTTTATGTGGCTGCCTTCTTACAAGCCCTTGGTTTGTTATTTCTCCTACTGCTTTCTAACAAAACTGGTTTGGACTGGTTGTCAGCCAGGGTGAATACTGCAGGGGAGGAGCCACTTTTGTTCAATTCTACTTAGTGTCACCTCCTAGTGGCAGCAGCACAAGACCCAGGTAACTCCAGAAGCTTTGTGGCTTGTCAACATGTAGTTTGGCGAATTCCAATCTGGCTTTTTTTATGATTTTTTTTTTTTTTTTTTAACAATAGTGTCCCTCCTCGGTCATCTCCCATGAAGTCCACTTTGGCTCAAACAACGATGGATGGTGCGATCTGACACTGATGTTCCTTGAGCTTGAAGTTCACCCCTCTTTAGAGGTTTTTCTGGGCTCTTTTGTTACTATTCGTTTTATCCTTCTCTTTGATTTGTGATCAATTTTCCTCCTGTGGCTATGTCCAGGGAGGTTGGCTACAGTCCAATGGATTTTAAATGTCTGAATAATATGTGCAACTGTAGTTACAGAAACATCAAGCTGCTTGGAGATGGTCTTATAACCTTTACCTTTAAACTGATTGTATATAATTTTTTCTAATCTCCTGAGACAACTCTTTCCTTCGCTTCCTCTGTTCCATGTGGAGTGTGGTACACACCATGTCACCAAACAGCACAGTGAATATCTGTAGCCCTATATACAGGCCCACTGACAATTACAAATAGTAGACACCTGTGATGCTAATTAGTGGACACACCTTCATTTACCATGTCCCTTTTATCACATTATTTCAGGGTTATCATCATTTCTGTCCAGCCTATTTCATGAGTTTAATTTTTTTATAAAAAATAATTCTGTGGCAGCAGGGCTGAAAACCAATGTCTGACTTTCATTTGTTCATTTTCATAGATTTTTTTATTTATTATTAATTTTGTCAGATTCAAGTTATTTCTGTGACCACTGTGGTTTTTCTTTCATTAAAAGAGGGATACCAACAATTTTGACCCCATGTGTACGTCAGTGCCACGACCGAAACCCAAATGCTTGCCAGGAAGGATACAGTTCTATTCCTCCCGGCAGTAGGGTTCAGTGTGCAGGCACTAGGCAAGTTACAAACAATTACACCTGCCGATTAACCCCATAACTGCAGGTTAATATTTTTTCACATGACAGGTTCCTGTAAGGACATACAAAGAGTTGCAGGTTCACATGATGCAAATGTATTAGGGGCTGACCTGAAACTGCAATTATCAATGTATTAAGCTTGGTGATGTAATCCTGTACTGACATGGTGTCTGATTATGTAGCAATCCATAATGTGGTTCGTGTTAAAATTGAATTATCCTCAAAACTTAAGTTTTCAGATTATGAGGTTGATTTTTTTGAGTTTCTGCTCACACTGAATTTATTTTTGAGCAAAAACTCTCCAGATCCTTCTGAAATACTTAACACTTGATTCTCGTGATGTATTAATGTACTGATGATGGTTCTGGTGATGTATTCATGTCAGTACCCCGCTAATTTTTGTGCCCTTCAGGCTGTCATACTGAACCAATTGGCCCTTGGAAAAAAAAAACGTTGTGAGACCCTGATACATAGTAACAATTGGTTTACATACATATGAGCCATATAAAGATTTTCCAGATATACTGCAACTCTTAAGCACTGAAAACTGTTTTTGTAAATTAAAATAAACTAAAAAAAAAACCAATTTTTTTCTTGATGAAACTTGGATTTATTTTTTTTTATTTAAACGCTGGTGTGAACAATTTAGCTTTTTGCCAGCATTCGTGATCTGATAAGCTTGCATTTTGCTTGTTCGTCTGGTGATTGCCATCATGTTTACAAGGGATGACAAACCAAGCATTCTTCCAATTCTCTACCAACTAAATGTATATTCAGCAGGAAGAGGTCTGGGTCCACAGACCTCAATCGACCGATCAAATCAAAGGCCAGAAGTGGTCAGCTTCTCAATTTTGATCAGAAAGGCTTAATAGAAAGTGTAGAGGCCCATACAAAAAAGTTATCTTTGGGTGTCAGTATAACAAAGCACCCCTGCCTCTAGGTTTGTGAAAGCAATGGGGTTTTTGGACATAGATAACACAACTGGGGTTATAAATATACAGAAAAAATTTAATATGTATGTCTGCTTTTATATACCTCCAAAATGCATTGTTTGGGCTCTCTATTGCACGTTTGTTTAAGTCTTATGTTTGCAAGAGATGAGGATTCTGCATATGGACCAGGAAGGTGTAGCGCACAACTTGTGTAGTGCTGGGGCTATGTGCTACATACATGGGTGCAGGGGTTGCAGATGCATCGGGCCTGGCCCTGAAGCCTATGGATGAGTGTGACAAGTACAAATTGTATGATTAGGGACATCCTGTTACCGATTTTGCATTGGAGCTCAGTTATGAGCTTTGCATTTTGGAGTCTGGAAGCCATTACGGCTATTAGGTGACAATGTATGAATGGTGTAAATGTTATCAGCATTCTACCTTTTACCGGTCGGTACACCCTGAACGTTCAACATCATTCCTGGGGTACATCCTGAAGGTAAGGGTAATTGACATGGAACTTTCTAAAAAAACAAAGAATCAACAATTAAACCTGACACTTTCTACCATCGGAACCAAAAAAACAAAAACATTTTGACAACATGCCACCGCTCTTGTGTCAGATACAGGACTAGTGCTGAAATGATAAACAGCTCTTGATATATCTTTGTAGGTTCCCATTTTTCCAGACTTACCTTTGGACCAGGAGGTACTATAGGTGCTGTTGGGCCTGTTTTAGCCTCTCCTGGACCTGGAAAACCTGGGTACTGCTGGCCTTGTGGTGCTCCAGGAAACCCTGGATATTGCTGCCCTTGTCCTTGCGGTGCTCCAGGAAACCCTGGATATTGCTGCCCTTGTGGTGCTCCAGGAAACCCTGGATATTGCTGCCCTGGTGGAGCTCCAGGAAATCCTGGATATTGCTGCCCTTGTGGTGCTCCAGGAAACCCTGGATACTGCTGCCCTTGTGGTGCTCCAGGAAACCCTGGATATTGCTGACCTTGTCCCTGTGGTGCTCCAGGAAACCCTGGATATTGCTGGCCTGGTGCGGGAAATCCTGGGTACTGCTGACCAGGATTTCCAGGTTGTCCAGGATTCTGGGCTCCCCAGGGATTATTCAAGTTGTGCCCTTGTGATTGCTGGGCGCCACTATCTCCACATAAAGCATCATCGAGCTAAAAAACAAAACAAAAAGAAAAACATTGGTATACAATACACTAAACTTTGGCCGCCGATGCCAAGAACTTGGTATATTTACAGTATATTTTTTAGGGCAGTTTTCCTAACAGCTACAAAAAAATTTTTTATGAAACAGTTTTGTTTGGCCACGGAAAATTGAAGATAAATGTAACAGCGTCATTAGGGATGTTAACAACATAATCATTATGTTTGGAGGCTCGTTAGGAAATGTGGTCACTGACCAGTGCTTACTACCGTATGCCACTGTGTTTCAGCATAGGGGGGTGGAGTGTATGCATGAAACGAAACCCTGACTATTTACAAGGCAGAAATACAAATTCATTGGGACATTTCAGGAAAAAAGGAAAATGTCCATAAATCTGTACAATGACGATAATTCCAACCTAAAAGCTAATCAAACACCACGAGTTAAAATTAGGCAAGTAAGAAGAATGCGTTCACACTTACCGAAAAGCCGTCAGACATTTTCTGAAATAAAAAAAAAAAATAAAAAATCTCAATAACATTATCAAAATCAGACAATGAGTAGTTTACAAGTCAGTCCCTCTATCCCAGTACAAATATTAGAACAGTTAGTTATGGGTATGACAAAAGACAGATGCATTGTCAGGAGAAAAAGAGAAAGAGGGTAGCTGTATATATATTTTAGAGTTCTAAGAAAAAGAAAATGTTCCGGCAATACCATTTCATAGGGAATAGATGTAAACAGCAAGTTTATCTTTCACCAACTTTCACTATATAAACTACATACATAATTAAATAGATCTCTCAGGCCTGATTCACACCAGTATTTTTGCATCAGTTTTTGTACGCCAATACCAGGAGTGGAACGTAGGCTGCTTTCACATCAGCTTTTTTGTCAATTTGAGGCAGATCCGGCAGATTTTCCGCATCTACCACGCAACGGCCGACTTGCGGTGTCCCTGCGGCAAGCACTAAAGCATTATCTATGGGGCTTGCGGTCTGGTGCGGCTTTGCCGGTTCTCGCAAATCCAGCAGTTGCGGGCCGCGCAAAAAAAAAAAAAATAGGCTTGCCGCGTTTTTTTTCCGTCATCACAAGTGCCGGATTTGCCAGATCTGGCAACACTGCACTTGCACAAAAACTACTAGAAAAAAGCAGCATCAAAAATTCTTACCATCCATGCCATAGACAGAAACCAAATGCACTTACAGGACGCAGTCAGAGCCCAAATGTAAAGCAAGCCCAGCTGCAGGCTGATAAAATCACCTCTACCATCAAGATGTGGGAGGCGACCTGCCATGCATATACTAGGCCTACATAGGACACCATTCACACTGATACATATGATGCAGAGTGTCTGAAAGCTACCCAACCGCTCCGCTGCCTGAGCATTGGGCCGCACAGTACGATGCTTCTGCACCACTAGATGAATGGCGCCCCTATGGGCCCAACTGCCACCCTGGATGGATAAAAAAGTGCAAAAGTTTTTTATATGATAAATAAAAAACCGTTATAGATGGGATTTTGGTTCATGTGTTGGCCCAAGACATTTAAGCTGATGACCCACGATCAAGGGATCCCATGCTCACCAGTCCTAACAAAATTGTACAAAAACTACTAGAAAAAAGCAGCATCAAAAATTCTTACCATCCATGCAATAGACAGAAACCAAATGCACTTACAGGACTGCATTTGGTTTCTGTCTATTGCATGGATGGTAAGAATTTTTGATGCTGCTTTTTTCTAGTAGTTTTCCCTTGATCGATTTATCATATAAAAAACTTTTGCACTTTTTTATCCATCCAGGGTGCAGTTGGGCCCATAGGGGCGCCATTCATCTAGTGGTGCAGAAGCATCGTTCTGTGCGGCCCAATGCTCAGGCAGCGGAGCGGTTGGGTAGCTTTCAGACACTCTGCATCATATGTATCAGTGTGAATGGTGTCCTATGTAGGCCTAGTATATGCATGGCAGGTCGCCTCCCACATCTTGATGGTAGAGGTGATTTTATCAGCCTGCAGCTGGGCTTGCTTTACATTTGGGCTCTGACTGCGTCCTGTAAGTGCATTTGGTTTCTGTCTATGGCATGGATGGTAAGAACACTGCACTTGCCACACCTGCCTGCAAGCCCCATAGAGAATGCTTTAGGGCTTGCCGAAAGGTGTGCCGCAGGTGTACTGCAAGTCGGCCGTTACGTGGCAGATGCGGTAAATCTGCCGGATGTGCCGCGAGTTTACAAACACCCTGATGTGAAAGGTCCATTACAAAAAAAACCTTGAAAAATTGACACCTGTTTTGGAGACATTCCTGGTCTTGTCATTCAAATATCTGAATGGGGCCTTGTATGAAAAAAACTGACCGGCGACACTAGCAAATGTGAACAGGTGCCTCCGGGACTGCATACACAAAACCGGATGGCCAAATAGGACCAATCCTGCACCATAGAGATACATGGGAGGCAAAACCGGATCAGGTTCTGTCCAGTTCAAACGAGACAGAATCTGATCTCAAAAACAGTGGTGTGAAGCCAACCTTAGACCACATGACTGGTGTACTTATTTTGAAATCCATGTCAGATAGGCTCTATACTGCTGTATGTATGTATGTATGTATGTACATACATACTATATGAGCACCTGTTGATTACAGATTTAGGATTGCCAATGCACGCACACAACCAGTGACTCCCATCAACCCTTCCCGGCACACAATGGCAGGAGGATGCTGGATGCTGAAGGGTTGCCATCCAGCTGAGTCTCACCATCTCCGTCCCCCTAGATTTTTTACTTCATTGTACTATAGCGTAAATGGTGGCTATCATAACTACACGCACAAAAAAAGCCCATATACAGCTATGTCAACTTAAAAATGGGGGAAACAAAGTTACATCTTTTGGCGTCAACAGAAAGGAGTTGAAAAAAACAAAACGATATTTTAAAAACCAATTATACAAGTCATTGTGAAGTTAATTTCCAAGGTAAGTACACACCTGTCTCACCACAACTAAGATCTGCTTAATAATGTATGCAGTTTGGATTGAGAAATATGGTAAATTAACTTTAGATGATATTCACTTATCCAAGTTCTTTAAGAAAAGTGAGGAAGGGAGGTAGGTACCTACTGCAAAGGTTGAAGTACTAAAAAAGAAAACTGATACAGAATGGGGGATCTCGGTGCTTAGACCTCAACGTCACATCGGAATTGGTGCAAAATGACAATAACACTATAATCGCAGCTGTCGAAAGAAAGAATTATACGTTTTGTGATGACAAATCCTTAGGGCCTCATGACAATTTTTCTGAATTTTAACAGCTTTGTCGCCATCATACGGACACATCATATTGAAGCAATGTTTGCGTCAATGTTGGTCACTATAACAGGAAGGAAAGGGATAAATCCGCGCTGCCGAGGGAGGAAATAAAGTAGGTTATGGTCTACGCGTTTCAAAACATGAGGCTTTTCCTTCAGAAAATAAAACTACACATTAGGCCTGAAGAAGAAGCCTCTTGCTTTGAAACGCGTAGACAATAAACAACTTTATTCATCCATAATGATCTCCTCCACTGGCAGCACGGATTTAACCCTTTCCTTCCGGTTATAGTGACCTCTACACCATTGGCCAATTCATACATTGTTTCGTGGTTGTGGATTTACAAAACCCCAACCAGGTGAGCACACACTGTTCTATTGTACTCAATAACTGTCCTGGTAAGACGCTATTGCATTTGTCTCTATTCCAGTCATATTCTTGAATGTTGGTCATTGGTATTACATTGGCACACACTACACATTGCTCACTTTAGGTAGAGACAGACCTTAAATCATCTCATCTTTAGGAAGGAGACACAAAGGGTGATTGTCTAACAGAACGTTCAAGCACAATTACAGGAATGTGGCTATGCTTAAGATATGGTTGAAGAGGCTTGGGCGTGGACTTGTAGATTCAGTTTAAAACCACTCCATGAATACATTCACATAATAACAAACTTAATAAAGTAGAAATGCACAGAGGGCAATATGTCCAGCCAAAAATTCTACAGGAACATGCCTACTGCCGCATTTGCTTTATGAGATGCCATTTCTTGGACTGTATTTTTCAGCCAACATCTACGATGCAAAGTTTCGAAAACCATTAGTGTTCCAGTATTCAGACTGAAATGTATCTGTGCACACGGTGGTCTTATTCCGGCCACACTTAAGTCCGGACACCCACCCCTTCCCCCCCATCCCACCGCTGTCACCACCATCTGAATCATACACATAAGCTGCCCCTAGCCAAGAGTGCATGTCTATTTCAATGCGAAAAAGACACTGCCCACACTGGTTAAAGCCCCGTCACACTAAGCGAGATCGCTGCTGAGTCACCAGTTTTGTGACGCAATAGCGACCAGGCCCCTGCTGTGAGATCGCTGGTCGTGTTGGAATGGCCTGGACCACTTTTTGATTGTCGGGGTCCCGCTGGGCAGCATGCATTGGTGTGTTTGACGGGGACAACGACCAACGGCCTCAATACTACACCCAAGAGTGACAGGGTCCCAATGACCGCTGTATCGTTGCTGCATTGCTAGGGAGATCCGACTGTTTAACATTTCACCAGCGACCACATAGCAACACACCAGCGATCCTTACCAGGTCATATCGTTGTCGGGATCGCTGGAGCGTCGCCAAGTGTGACGGTACCCTTATTCCATGAGATAACTAAGGAATGATCACATTGAATGCAAATATGCCCAAACTACACCCCCTTCCCTCCCCATGCTGTGAGATAATCGAATGTGTATGGTAGCCTAATGAGCATTATCAGTCAATTGCTCCAAGATTGACAGTTACATTGTTAGATACTGTATATATATTTTTAAGGCATAAATGATCTGATCCTCCCTCCCCAAGAATAAGTCTTATGAATTTCAGACTGTGCTGCGTTCACACGCCGCGCTTTTGCGCGGGCATTTTTCCTGCATTTTACAGCCGTGTTTTTTATGTGTGTACTTTGGCTTTAGCAGTGTATGTACATACACTGCTAAAATGAAATAAAAGAAAGCAATGGTTTAAAAAATAAAAAAAATTAAATACCTCTCCGTTAGACTGTACCGGGAAGGCATCCAATCGCTGCAAGGACCTTAATCAGCTGACCGGGTGGCAACACGATCAACTGTTGTGTCACCTGACAGCATCAGCTGAGCGGTTTAAACCGCCTGCCAAAACCGATCAACAAATGATTGCATTAGCCAATTGTTATCTCCCTATCATTGTCCATCAACTCTTCTGGTAAAGAAGTGCCGATTGACTTGTGTCTAGATGATCAGCCCTCGCTAATGGTGCGTTGACGAGCCAAACCGGTACATCTAGATTCATCATGATTTATAAGCTTCTTGGAGCAGTACCTGTGTTAACTCACAAAAACAAGAATGTATTCTCATATGACAATGAACAAGCCCTCATTCAGAAATTTGTGGGGGGTTTTGTAGCCATTTCTACCATTATGGTGTAAAAAGTGTTTTTACAGAAAAAATTAAGAATTTTTTTTTGCAAGCGTTGTCTACCAGAGTAAATAATAGGCAGCATATGGATGAAACATGGGTGACATCCATATGCTGTTTATTTTCCCCACAAGACCAATTCACTTGCATTGCAAATTTGAGTCATGATTCAGATCAAAAAACACCAATGAATAAAAGACCGGGCCTGTCGGTGCTTGGGTGGTCAAGGTGGCAGTGACCCAGCTCCGTGGCCCTGGGCGTGCAGTAGAGAGGATTATTTACAGGGGATAGTTTGTGACGCCACCTTTGGTAGTCGGCCAGGGGTGGCCGACGCTGCAGGATATGACTGCTGGAGCAGATAATAGTGCAGCCAGGATGGTAAAGCTTCCCACAGGTGGAGTGGGGTCCCAGGGATGGTGTGAAAAGTCTATTGGTGGCAATAATAAGTCAGACCGCAGGATGGGGAAGAAGGAGGCAAACACAGTTCATTACCTTTACTTGATGATCGGTCAAGTTCACCCAGCCGGGTGCTGTGCTCCACCAAAGTGCAGCCAGGTTACTTCCCAGGTGACTAGGGCCACTCTGCCAAGACACCATTCATAGCCTTTCCTAGTTGCTCTTCTTCTGTGCTGTATACCCTCCCTCCTTTGAGCACTTTCGTGGACAGTGTCTCAGGCTGATGGCTGCGGGCCTTGTCGGGTGACTGCACTGGCACGCCCCTGGTCCTAGTTCTCGCCACCGCTGTGGCGAATATCTATGGTTGGTGGCCACCGCTCGTGTAGAAACGATGGCCTCCGGTTTTACTGGCTGAGGCTTGCAGCACTCCCACCAGATCGGGGCCAGTCCCCTCTGGCAACCCGTTCTTCTGCCCAACTCAGGTTGGGCCAAATTCAGGGCGCAGGGCTGCATGTCCCACTCCAGTGTCCCCTAGAACACTCTTCGTCCAGCGTCTGCTCAGAACGCTCTCCTCCGACATTCTCCTCTCCTCTTCCCTAACATTCTGCTAACCCCTCCTCCAGCCAGGAGATGGGGCTGTCCCTAAAAAGGGTCCGCCCGAACCCCCAGCCTGGATTCGGGATGGTGTTGTGTGCACTTTTTGTGACTTGCGTTTGTGACCCCTTTCACCTGGGAACAGTGACACCACACCTGTGGGACGGGTGCAGCCTCACTGTGGTGACCAGTCCGCAGGGGAACCACACTAGCGCGTCAGCAAGAGAAAATACGCTGCATTCAGAATCCTGATTTTGGGCACGGATGCTGCATTCTCCTGCTCATGACTCTACCGTCTCTATAAGAGACAACAGGCTACGCTCTGGACAACGTGTTCTCCCGTACACTATACTAGTGTGTCAGCAAGAGAAAATACGTTGCATCAAGAATCCTAATCGTAGGCACGGACACTGCGTTCTCCCATTCAGGACACTCACGTCTCCGCAGAAGAAAACACGTTGCGTCCAGAACGTAGTGTGTTCTGATTGTAGGCACATACCCTAATGGGTACACGTTCAATGCGTGAAAAAAAACGATGAAACGTTACACGTTCAATGAAAAAAACGATAGAACAAGTAAGTGAAAAATGAACGTCTGAATGAGGCCTAAGAATCACTTTTTCCTTTTCGATAACATTATAATTCTAGGCGCGTATATTCTATACACCAACATGAAGCAGAACATGGTGCATTATACTTTAATGACTCTGATACTTCAACATCATGACTCATTCTGGTATATAAAGAGCTCAGCCTGGGGGGAAGGCAAGGACGTGAATGTAGCTAGCTTTCATCCATGTTACGCCCATAAACACTCATTCGGGAGCTGGATCGGTCTTGTTCCTGCTAAACTATAACCTTTCACTATTTCCCCAATGACTGTGTGAATAAGGGGGAGATTATATACATTTTACTATCCCCCAAATAATGATACACATAGGAAATATTTCCTAACACCTAGGCAGATTATCAAATCATGAAGCCAAATAATATGAGTCTGCACACATTGGAAGCAGCAGTGTGAATTGCGACCAATCCCCACCAAAAACATGAAAAACCAATGCAAAAACCGTATGTGTCACACAAAAGGCGCTCTGCTGTAAAAATTATAAATAGCCAGTGCCGTGACAAAAAACAGGGCCTTTTGGTTTATACGTTTTTGCAAAAAACGTACAGTAAGCTGCCTCACCAACTTCACGGTGGGCCCTGGTAGAGCACTGTATAGTGGGTGGTATGGTGGCTCAGTGGTTAGCACTATATAGAGGGCAGTATGGTGGCTCAGTGGTTAGCACTATATAGTGGGCAGTACGGTGGCTCAGTGGTTAGCACTGTATAGTGGGCAGTACAGTGGCTCAGTGGTTAGCACTGTATAGTGGGCAGCACAGTGGCTCAGTGGTTAGCACTGTATAGAGGGCAGTACAGTGGCTCAGTGGTTAGCACTGTATAGAGGGCAGCACAATGGCTCAGTGGTTAGAGGGCAGTACAGTAAGCTGCCTCACCAACTTCACGGTGGGCCCTGGTAGAGACAGTCCTAACTCTGTCCCTAGATGCTACGTTAAAAACCTGCCTGTGTGTACATACCTCTGGGCAGGTATACGGTTTTTGCATTGGTTTTTCAGATTATCAAATCAGATTAATTTTTAATCTAAATGACATATACTGCCATTTTGCCCTGAATGGATCCCTAGGCCGAATTATTGATTTATATAAGAGCTATAGGCCGGTCGCACAGTAACAGACTATAAACAACCCCTGTAGCCTGATCCAGCAGTAATCTGTCCCCCATAATCTATATTCTATAGGTTACTGAGGAGCAGGGGGCATCTGGAAGGGATTACCTCACGACTACATAGAGTTTGTAGTCAGTAACCATGGCGACACAGGGCTGCATTGAAGGTGTAGGCCCGAATCCAGGCCATTATTTTGACCCAAATGTTTTTCGTTTAAAAGGTCACAAAGGGGGACATAGCCATTATATCTACGCTGGTACGGTAGACATATTACAGCCAGTGTCTGTTTCGTAGCCAAGATTGTCATCAGAAATCTCCATGCCAGAAAAAGATGAGTAATACCAAATGATGGACACATCTCTGTCTCACCCTGTGTAAATGTCGCTACGTAGCCGCAGGGGTTACGATGAATCTGACAAATTACCCGCCACACCTAAGTTTAGGCCTAAATTTGCAAGTGGGAAAATGTAAGCAGCATATGACAGCCGCATGCAATGGCACTGGAGACACGTGACACTTTCCAGCCATAGATATAAAGCCACACTGATGAAGGTCACGTTTTTATAGAGTTTTGCCATCATTTGTTGTAGGACATCACTATGGAGGCCGCGGTGGGCTTCAGAAAACTCAACATAAACCGCCAAAATGTCTGATATCCATTGCACTTACCAGGACACACTAGGCCCATTGCACTTACCAGGATACAGTAAGTCCAGTGATAACGGTAACCCAAGTGCATAATACCAATGCTGCAATCACTCTCAACCTGCCATAACATGGGGGAGGTAATTGGCAGCATTGTATATTCACACAAATGAGGTTTCCGTAGGGCGTCCGTCATATAGGCAAGCAAGATGCAGAGTGTCTGCATGCAGCCTATTGATCACGCCCATACTATTAGACCAGGCGGGCTGCCCAGCACTATATACATGCACCACACAGCACAGAAACCCCAGAGGGCCCGGCAGCATCCTGCATAAAGATAATAGTGCAAAAAAAAAAAGGATGAATGATAATGTGTCAAGATAAAATACTATCTCTCAGACCCTTCATCCTCCCTACTTTAATATTCTGAGATAATGACCTTTGGGTTTTCATTGGCTGTAAGCCCTAATCATCAACATTAACAGAAATAAACACGTAAAATAGATCCCTCTGTGTTTAATGACTCATATTATATTCATTTAACTTTTTGTATTGAATTACTAAAAAAAAAAAAAACTTTTGGATGATATTCTAATTTATTGGGATGCACCTGTACCTTTTGTAGAGTATGCCCAGTTAATACCTTTATACAAACAAATAGGAACTGGGGTCAGTCTATTGCTACTAATATCACTGTAAAGAACAATAAGTAAAGCTATGTGCACACGCTGCATTTTTTATTCATTTTTGGCGCTGTGTTATTATTGAAATGCCAGCAAAGTCTATGAGATTTGGGAAATGCTGTGACGGCTGCATTTTGACTGGTCCTTTTTTGGTGCAGAAAACTCATCCTGAAAAAGGAGCATGTCAATTAAGTGATCCATTTTCTCAATTGACTCCATTGTAATAAAAAAAAGCCTCAAAAATCTGGAAAAAAAAAAAAAAAAAAAAAAAAACAGCAAAAGTGGATCAAAAATGCAATACATTTTCTTTTTTTTTTTTTTTTTTTTTTTAAATGGATGGAGTTTTGGTCCAGAATTTTCTGCACAACAAACTGACCACTTCTTTTGTGCAGGTACATACCCTTAGGGTCCCATTACACTTGGCGACGCTCCAGCGATCCCGACAATACACGACCTGATAAGGATCTCTGGAACGTCAATATGTGGTCACTGGTGAGATGTCAAACAATCAGATCTACTGAGCGACGCAGCAATACGGTGACCTGTATAACGACCTCGGCGGTCATTGGGACCCTGTCTCACAGCAGATAGCCACGAAGGTCTGAGTCGTCAGACTGAGTTCTGAGTCGTTAATGAGGTCGTTGTTAAGGCATCAAACACACCGATGCATGCTGCCCAATGGGAGCCTGACTATCAAAAAATGGTCCAGGCTATTGCGAGACAATCGGCGATGTCACAGTGGGGGCCAGGTCGCCGCTTCATGTCAAACATAGCAATCTCGCTATGTGTAACGGGGACTTAAGAGTTGACTTCTCAAGGTATTTAGCATTCAGCAATCCAATAAGCGAGTCTAGCGGAATTTGCAGTCCACTTGGGCATGGCCGCTGACCTCAGTTATTGGCTGCAGGGCTTTCGATGTGACGTGAGCGCAGCAGACAATACGAGACGCCAGAAACAGCTGGACCTGTGGAGGGTGAGTAAAGCAAACTTTGCTTTTCAAACAAACAGCAGCTATTATACAGTTATCCAAAACCAGAAAACCTCTTTAAAGGCCAATAGCAAGTGTGAGAGTTGCAAGGTTTGTTTTCAATAAACTGATAAAATATTCAAAATTTTTAAAATAAAGTGAAAGAAACATAAAATAAATGTTAAAAAAAAGGAATTTAATATAAAAAAAAAACTTATATAAATAATAGGTAAGTTTCTGATAATATATTCCCTTTAAAAGCAATCCAATACTAGCTAGTGCCCAGTTTTCCTACTACACTGGACATGTAAAAGTGCTCTGTCTGAGGGTCACATGTTGCGAACTTGGAGTGTATTTTTCTACAGCAGAATCCACATGTGTTACATGTAGATTTTAGGGAGATGTCATCCTTTCTATAGCACAGATTCAGATACTGTAAGGCGCCATGCACACATAACATAGCAGCGTTTGGACGCAGTGTCTTACCGCTGTGTCCAAAATGCTGTGCTTTACAGCACAAGCACAGTGGATGATTTCTAGAAATTCTATGCTCACTGTGCTTCTCCCCTCCGCAGCGTTATTTCAGCTGCTATGCGGGTTTCTGGACTTCTGCATCTCTGCACAATGTTCATTTTAATAAAAATGTTCCTGTCTCGAGATATTCTTATAAATGTGACCCTGTGTAATGGATGTGACCAACCATGCAGGAACAAGTCAGATATACCACAGCTCCTGGGCAGGGGAGGAAGTAAGAGAGTATACAGACATTACAGCTGGGGATCACATAATATAAGAGTATACAGACATTACAGCTGGGGATCACAGAATATAAGAGTATACAGACATTACAGCCGGGGATCACAGAATATAAGAGTATAAGAATTACAGCCGGGATCACAGAATATAAGAGTATACAGACATTACAGCTGGGGATCACATAATATAAGAGTATACACAGAGGCATAACTTCAGCCCCCAGGCCCCGATGCGAAAACTCAATGGTGCCCCAAATTATTGCAAATCTTTAATAATATTAGTCTTTTTCTATGGGCCAAAGGGACTTTTAGGGCCCCCTAGGCTGCAGGGCCCGGTGTGATCGCAACCCCTGCACCTATGTAGTTACGCCCCTGAGTATACAGACATTACAGCCAGTGATTCACAGAATATAAGAGTATACAGACATTACAGATGGGTATCACAGGATATAACAGTATACAGACATTTCAGCCAGGGATCACAGAATATAAGAGTATACAGACATTACAGCTGGGGATCACAGAATATAAGAGTATACAGTCATTGCAGCCGGGATCACAGAATAGAAGAGTATACAGACATTACAGCCGGGGATCACAGTTTTTCACAGAAAGGCAATACCCTTACGTCCCCCCTTAAAATCCTTTCTAGAATAATAACGGTCATGTGCACCATGTTAAGATTCTTGTAGCTGTTTAGTAACATAGAAAAATAGGAAGTACCCTGCACAGAATCACTGCCTCTGGAGAAGGGGATCAGTGTAGTAACCCTCCCACAGACCTGACATCTACCGGGACGTCCTCTGTTATACCCAGAAAGGACACAAACAGGAGAGGGCCTCTGTGCAAGAACAGTATATATAAGGGTACTAGCAGTCCAATAGTTCATCACAATGCCCCTGTTTACCGTATGTGGTTAGCACCTCTGGAGGTGGAGGTTCCCCTTTACCTCTTGGACAGCTGTTCAGGTTGCACCACTGATGTCCACTCCTCAGTATACCCTTACATTATACATTTGCAAACCATTACCAACTGCTCTATAAAAACTAAGACATTTAGCAAAAGTAAAACTGCAGGAATAAAGAAGAGGAAAGTGTATACTCACTGATGGAGGGAAGCAGCAACCACAAGCAGAAGGTCAGGGAACTAGTCAGCACAGTCTACACAGCAGCAAGCACAACTATAAAGAGGGCTTTGATTGTGGAAGGGGAGGTGGAGCACACCCAGTCATACCACACCTATCCAGGAACATTACCAAAACCACACACCCAAAATGTCAATACCAGGCTCCACTGACAATCTGACATTCTTCTAGTGGGAGGACACATTTTAAGGAAGAATCAGTTTTCTTCTCTGCACCCTCACTTAAAGGGATACAAACCCCAAAGTATCATATGTAGAATTCCCATTAGCTCTTGTTATTATGCAGAATGTTTTGTTTTGGATTTTTTGTGAAAACAGATAAGACTAGAATAATATCTGCACTTTTTAAGGAAGGGGTGATTGTATTTTGCATAGGATGTAGAGCAAGCGTCATGGTCCTTGTGGACACAGGTCACCGCAGGCTGAATGGAAATGATAGGAAGATTATTTGCATCATGGAGTCTTTGGTTACGGTTTGTTTAGAGTGAAGCAAATGAGGACTATTAACCGGCACTCCCCGATGGTGCACCATCCTCCCAACCGGCAACTGCCTCAAAGCAAGACGTCTCGCGAAGAGAATTACTGTAGAAGGCGCTTGTTCGATTCTTATATACAGGTGCGTCTCAATGAATTAGAATATCATCACAAAATTATTCGTTTCAGTAATACAATACATAAACTGAAAAGCATATATTTTATAGAGTCATTACAGAGTGATCTATTTCAAGAGTTTATTTCTGTTAATGTTGATGATTATGGCCTACAGCCAATGAAAACCCAAAGGTCATTATCTCAGAAAATTCAAGTAGGGAGATGAAGGGTTTAAAAACGCGCTGCCGTATTCCACGAAACATCGCAGGGTGAATATAATTTTGATTTATTAGTCAACGCGTTTCAGGGATCGCTGAAACATGGCAATATGATATTGATTTGTCCTAAATAAGGGGCCAGAAAGCCTGAAACATGTTGACAAATCAATATTATATTCACCCTTTGCTGTCTCGTGGAATACAGCAGCGCGGTTTTTAACCCTTCATCCTCCCTACTCTATATGCACCACACTGGGACTGCAGCAGTCGTGACTGCTTTTATAGTGGTTGTGACTCTCACAACCACACAAGGTGAAGCCTCTGATACCTACTCAGGTCATATTTTATCTCTCAGACCCTTCACCCTCCCTACTTTAATTTTCTGAGATAATGACCTTCAGGTTTTCATTGGCTGTAAGCCATAATCATCAACATTAACAGAAATAAACCCTTGAAATAGATCCCTCTGTGTGTAATGACTCTATATATTATATGTGTTTCATTTTATGTATTGAATTACTGAAATAAATGAACATTTTGAAGGGGCTCACAATGCCTGCTGGCTGGGGCTGTTACAGAGAAGAGACGCATGGATGACAGATCAGTTCATAAACTTCTGAATCCCCAAACAGGCAAGCATAGAGGAAGGCTTATTCTCCTTACTTAGTGGAGTGGACTTCAGTTGTTTCTGGACAGACTGGACCCTGGACCTGGTGGCAGTACCCTGGATTCAACTTGTACCACTCTTCAGTAAGGTTAAAGACTGCATTCCTCTGCTAACTTGTCTCTGTCTGCTGTGCTTCTCACTTTAATCCCCACCATCACCTATTACTACACACCAGGGGCTCACTCCTGCTGAAGGGAGTGCTCCATCTAGCTGCTCTACCATCTGAAGACCACTACCTGCTGTGCTGGTCACCCCTGACTAGATTCCTCAGCTGGCGTCACGGATCATCCATAACCTTCTATCCCTCTGTGAATACTCCCCTTTTACTTGTCCGGTCAGGGCCACGGTGCTGGGTAATCACCACTGTGATATCCCCCATAGACTGTCTACCTGGCTACCGATTGCCCCAGCCCACGCGACAGAAGGATGAATGGAGAAATGAACCAAGACATTCTTAAAGGGATCCTGTGACCTCCAAAAATGCACCTAAGCTTCAAAAACATGTCCCTGCAGCATCCTATGACCATTCTCACACTCCTCTTTTGTCTCCCAAATGCTTCCTGTAAAAGTTCATAAAAACGTTTTAATACTTACTCATTAGCCATTATAATTAGCAGGGCTATATTCTTTTGCCCTTAGGGCTGTTTTGTTTGGTGCCTAGTTCTATTCATGTTCTATACAGGCCCTCTACTTTCCATGGCTGTGCATGTAATGACGTGAATCGCGTCATTTCCGGGTAGGGTGACGTCAGTACACCCACGCCGCTCTGTCCTGCCTCAAGTACGCATGCGCAATGCAGTGCTTGAAGCCGAACGAGCGGCGTGGGTGTACTGACATCACCCTACCAGGCAGGCAGACTCGAAAAGATTGTGTTATTGAAGAATTGCTACTAAACGTATACAGAGTAAAAAGACTGTGTGGCGTCCTTTACAATCTCCGCCTGAGGAGCCACCGACCGCAGTAGGAAGGAGGACAAGTGACAAGGCCTTGTGTAGCTGTGTCCCTGTGTGACTATTATTGCAGCCTTGATCCTGCTCCCACCATAGACTGTCCGCCATCCCACTACTGCCACAACTGCCACAGGGATCCCACTCCACCTACGGGGAGCGTAACCATCCTGCCGCTCCACCATCACCCCGGAGGTCTGTTCCATAAGACATTACATTACCGGAACCGTAGGTGGTATCACAAATCATCCTTTATTTTATTCCTATTGACTTAAACCCCCTTTTTAGCAACCACTAGGGCCACACGACCAGGCAACAGGCCCCGTGACATCCTCTGTGAACTACAACACTCAGGACCAGCTACCCCACGGCCCTGGGGTGGGTCAGCTTTCTGGCGTCACGAACAGGATCCTGTGCCCGGTAAAACCGGGTACTGTGCGCCTTCAACTGTGTTTAAAAAGACTTTGTTTGCTGGACTCCAAAATGGCGAGGTCAGAGACAACGCCATGTGCACGCCCAGGGGCGTGCTTCAGCCCCTCTAGTGGGAGAGCACTGCCAGAGGCGTGAAAATCCAGAGCCGCCTGGGTTGCCAAGGAGAAACCATGGGGGTGAGCCTGAGATTAAAGTACCCCTGCCAGAACCAATAAATGGTGGCAGGAAGGGCGAGGCAAGGAGAAGTCGACGAAGCATGGGTGTGGTCCATGGGTCTGTAGCAATGGCGGTGACTAACCAAGGAAACCTGGCCCACGAGGTGGAGGAAGCAGGCAGCCCTGGAACTGCTGAGCATGGTGTCGCCTCACTCCTGGCGCACGGAGGAGAAGCCAAGTTTTGAGAAGCTGCCCTGGGAGACCTACGGACCCAGTCAAATAACACCCTGGACTGGGTCTGTAGGCGCTGGAGCACACACGTCCACACCGAGTTGTCCCGGCGGGCTGCGCAGAGAAGTCCAGCGACCCAGAGCTGGAGCCAAGGGCAAGAGACCAGGCCATGGGTGAGCCCGAGGTTGCCAGCAGTCACCAGCAGCCGGACCTGCAACCCGTCCTTGAGGAGGAAGTCGGGGTATCCAGGCCCCGCACCATGCCAGAAGTCCCCGAAGTGACTGCTCTGATGAGATGACCGGAGATGAGCCGGAAGACCCGGAGGAGCCAGCCGAGCTTGAGGGAGACATCCTGGAGGTCCTTACAAGAGAGTCTGATGTGGTGATGGAGGCCAAGAGTGAGGAGCCATCCAGCCAGCCTGAATCCCGTGGAGGAGGAACCCGAGGAGGATGAGACCATCAGCGACGTGGAAGTCGGGGCATTCGGCCCCACGCTCTGTGGCGGGATCGCCACCAACATTGACCGGTTGGGCGGGTCGGAGCCGCCGACATGACCGGGGTGCAGTACCGTGCTCCAGTTTCAGCCCCAGAGCAGCCTGACTATGCCAACAGAGGTCCCTGGCAGACCACGGCAGCGCGCCGCCGCGAGCGTTAGTGGGCACAGGAACAGGAGAACCTCCTGGCAAGGAACCGAGCCCGAGGGATCCACCAGTTTCGCAAGAAGACCACAAAGCAAATACTGTGGTGGCATTTCATTTGGACAACAGATGGGGTTTCATCCGGGAACTGGGGCTCTTGGAGGAGATTTTCGTTAGCAGACGAGACGTTGAAGCACACCTTCCCCAAAGGGCACCCGGACAGAGACCTTTACCGCCACGATAAGGTGAACTATGAGCGATACTTTGGTCCCAGGGGGTGGTATGCTCTGAGGGTTTATAAAGTGGTAGAATCAAGAGAAAGTAAACCCGGTGTAAATAGTTATATTTGTATGCTCCTTTATGACAACGAAGGACAATAAGTGAACTGTTTAATATGTTGAGCCTAAACTGAACCAGTTAAGCGATGGACTCAGTGAATATGTGTGCTATTTAAACAGCCAAGTGGTTAAAAGGACTCTGCTGAGAGTGAAGCACAATGACCACCGGGATTGTGTTGCTACCCGGCCCCATTTTGGCAAGTATTGTGCTTTTTTGATTTTTCATTATTGTTGGTCCCATTGACCAGGTAACGTTAAGGTAAAAGTACCTCCCGTAAAGCAATGTTGTTTGCATGTTAATAAAAATATAAATTTTAATCTGTACCGGATCGGGTCACTCGCTGATGAGTGAGTTTAACCAAGGGGGAATGTGGCGCCCACTGGACGGGACGCCACATAGGGGTACTGCACCCATAAAAGAGTGTGTAGTATTCCTGTAACTAGGGAATTGAGCTGTTGCACAAAGGACCCTCACGCAACACATCCACACACACCCTAGGTAGGGGACCATGGGTGAACCCGTTATAGGGAGGATCCAGTCCCATTGGAGGAGTGATAGGGTAGAAAAGTGTGTGGGTGGAGGAGAGTTAGGTCAGTCAGAGAGTGGAGAGCTCCATTGGGAAGTGAGGAGTGCGGACAGCGGAGAGGCTGTCAGGAAGGAAGGGGATCCTAAGGGCACCAGATAGTGCGGTGCGCCTGAATCCAAACCCGGAACATCTGCCGACCGGAGGGATCTGTCCCAAACAGAGGACTGGCTCTGAGCACAGTACGGGTGTCTAGCACTGAGCCATCGAACCGGAGGCCCGAGCTTGTAGAGAAAGTCGTGGCCGACCTTCGGGCATCCAGAAAAAGGCACCGTATAGGGTCTGGGGGACCCGGAGAAGAGTCCTCGTCAGATCTGTGGGAACTGGCTTCAGGCTCTGCGCGTGGGAGCGCTGAAGGAGACAGGAGAGAGCGCAGGAAGGGACCGCACAGGAACAGCAGGCATACTACCGAGGGTCCTGAGTAAAGCATCCTTATTCCCAGTGACTACCTAGGCCAGGCAGACCCGAAAAGACTGTGTTATTGAAGAACTGCCAGTAAGCTTGTACAGAGTAAAAAGACTGTGTGGCGTCCTTTACTATCTCCACCTGAGGAGCTGCCGACCGCAGTAGGAAGGAGGACAAGTGACAAGGCCTGGTGTAGCTGCGTCCCAGTGTGACTATTATTGCAGCCTTGAACTGCTCCCGCCATAGCCTGTCCGCCATCCCACTACTTCCACAACTCTCCGGATCCCGCTCCACCTACGGGAGCGTAACCATCCTGCTGCTCCACCATCACCCCGGAGGTCTGTCCCGTAGCATCGGTAACATTACTGGAGCCGTAGGTTGCATAACAATCATCCTTATTTTAATTCCATTGACTTAAACCCCCCTTTTTAGTGACCACCAAGGCCACGGGACCGGGCAACAGGCCCCGTGACAGCCCCCGTGAACTACAACGCCCAGGACCGAGTACCCAAACGGCCCTGGGGCGGGTCACAATGATCCCAATCACACAACCAAGGAAACTAGTGGTTTCAGAGAGAGATGATTATCCGAGGAAGGAGTGAAACTCCAAAATGTTTTGAATAAAATCACTTTTCCAAGAATTGGCACTATTCTTTTGTGAAACAGCAGTGTGCTTTTAACCTTTTCGTCTCTATAATCTGCAATACTATAAATAGGACAGGTGTACAGGTATAATGATAAAATTGTATAGTAACAACAAAAGTTCATATTCTGCAGAGAACACATAGTAATACGAAACAAAATACTGTGTTTACTCACGATGCCAGGTTGGCACATTTATTCCATCTTCCCATAGTAATCATTTAGAGATCGTAACTATCAATAGGTCATCACCCACAAAACACTTCTGCCTCTTTCTGAAGACAGAAATGGCTAAACCCTGTGCAAGGGTTAGCCACTCATTGCCCCAGGGCTACCAGAATATTTCTCATTTTTCAGGAGCAAGCAATCTTGTAGAACTGGATTGCACGTATTACGTAATAGCCAGAGCAATGTATCCAACAGGGTCTTTAGTATTTGGATGTTAGCGATGTTCTGTCAGTTTTTTGCTACCTTAATCTGAGAGCAGCATGATATAACAAGGAGACCCTGAATCCAATGATGCATCACATAGATTACTAGCTGCAGCAGTTTGCCACATAATTTTTAGATTTAGCAATGCAGTACATCTCAAGAGCTACCCTGCCACACCAGGCTCTTTTATACAATGTCTACAGACAGTGAGCTCCTAATCACAGCAGGGGAAAAGCTGGACTTGGGCTCACATGTTGCTGTGTCCAGCAGTGATAAGTATAGTGCTAAAACAAACAGCGCAGGTAAACCACTGTGATAAGTGAGCATGGCTGAAATCTATGGTGGGTTTACACGTCGGATATCGGATCCAACTCGACCAAAAGTCACGTGGTTCGTGCGTTGGACTGTATCGTTCGTGCGTTGTATGGTGTAAATGTCCAATACGATGCAGTTTAACAGTGTAGATAAAGACGTGGCAAACCATGGCTAGTTAAAAGTCAATAACTAGAATTTCCAAACTATTGATTGTTCTACTCATATACAGTTTTGCTCAAAGGTTTACACACCCTGGCAGATTTTTTGGTTTCTTGGCCTTTTTTCAGAGAATATGAATGATAACACAACACTTTTTTCCCACTCATGGTTACTGGTTGGGTGAAGCCATTTATTATCAAACTACTGTTGTTTTCGCTTTTTAAATCATAATGACAACCACAAACATCCAAATGACCCTGCTCAAAAGTTCACATCCCCCAGTTCTTAATATCGTGTATTGCCCCGCTAACATCAATGACAGCTTGAAGCCTTTTGTGGTGGTTGTGGATGAGGCTCTTTATTTTCTCAGATGGTAAAGCTGCCCATTCTTCTTTGCAAAAAGCCTCCAGTTCCTGTAAATTCCTGGGCTTTTTGCATGAACTGCGCTTTGAGTCTCCCCAGATGTGGCTCAATAATATGAGGTCAGAGACTGAGATGGCCACTCCAGAACTCACTTTGTTCTGCTGTAGCCAATGACAGGTCGACTAGGCCTTGATTTTGGATTGGTTGTCATGTTGGAACGTCCAAGTACGTCCCATGTGCATGTTCTGGTGATGAATGCAAATTTGCCTCCAGTATTTGCTGATAACATGCTGCATAATCTTTCTTCAACTTTGACCAAGTGTCTTGCCTTGTAGCTCACACATCCCTACATTACAGCAATGAAACCTCCAGCTTTACAGTAGGAATGGTGTTCCTCTCATCATAGCCTTGTTGACACCCCTCCAAATGTTTATGGTTATGGCAAAAATTACCTTGTTCAAGAAGTTTGGAGCCATGTCTCTGTGCTTTTGGCGTATTGTAGGCGAGATGTTTTGTGGCATTGCGCAGTAATTGCTTCTTTTGGTGTCTCGAATAATGCACCCATTTTTTCTTCAAGTCATCTTGAAAAAGCCACACACTAGTTTTCAGTGAGTCCTGTATTTCACTGATCTTATTTGTGTTTTTCCCAAAATAATTTCCTGGCAGTTTGGCCAAAATTTCTATGGTCTACCTGATCATGGTTTGGTTTTCACAGAGCCTCTGATTTTCCATTTGTTAATCACAGTTTGAACACTGCTGCTGGCATTATCAATCTGGATATCTTTGTAACCTTTCCTGTTTTATACAGTTCAACTATCTTTCCATGGATCCGTGACATTCTTTTGCTTTCCATGACTCACAATCCAGAAACGTCAGTGGCTAGATGAAGATGCAAGAGTCTGTCTGATCACAAAAACCACTCAGCTTTCATGCACACACACTGATTCAAGAAAAAGGTCATAGGTGAAGATGTTACCTTTATTAGCCATTCCAACCCATTTGTGTCAACTTCTGTGCATGTTATTAGGCCAAAATCACCGGGGTATGTGAACTTTTGATCAGAGTCATTTGGATGTTTTTGGTTGTCATTATGATTTAAAAAGTGAAAACACAGTAGTTTGACAATAAATGGCTTCACCAACCACTGATCATGAGTGGAAAAAAAGTTTGTGTTATCATTCATATTCTCTGAAAAAAGGCCAAGAAAGCAAAATGTCTGCCGGTATGTAAACTTTTGAGCACAACTGTATATCTGGGTTGCACTGGTGAACTCCGACAGACAAGGCCCTTTGCAAAATCAATATAGGAGCGCTAAGCCATCCAATATCTCATCATAAAGCACAATGCTAGCTGCTTTGGGGATTGGGCTTGCTTGTGCAGTTGCAAATATTTATGATATTTCAGATTAATAGGATTCTAGGACCAATGTGGTAAAGGGGTTGTCCACTAGTCTAACAGCCCCATTCTCGAATCAACATGTTTGCCTCTGTTAAAATAACAACACTTATACTCACCTCCATTGCTGACAAGTTTCAGCAGTGTCGCACTCACTTTCCAGGGCTCACATGAAGTTGTGACGATCATGCGACCCCTGCACCCAATCAGCACCGGCTTCACTGTCCTCACACGAACTGCAAAGTTTGGGGTAGTACCGAACACCTGGTGTTCGTGCACAAGATCCCGAACACAGGTTTCCCTGGAAATTCCGTGTTACAGTTCGGGTCCAGGGGCTGTGAAAGAAAGCACACAATTAATAAATGTCATCATTATTATACTTACTGGGTCCTGCTGCAGCTACTTCCGGGCCACTGATTATCTTCCGGAGATATTCACTTCACTGGCTCCACCAGCCAATCACTGACACTGTCGCACAGAATGGGCGTCTGTGATTGTATTGGCTGATTCTAGATTACTCAAACAGCCATTCTAGTATGGTAGAATGTATGGTCTGGTTTCAGCTTACTCCACACAGGCACCCAGCTGTCATTCTATGCCTGCTCTCTTTGCTAGAAGACATGGTTGTCTACTGGCAAATATGTAGCAGAGGTGAAGATAAGAAGACCTGGGTTACGTCGGATGGAGCTTTTTTTTTTAATAAAAATGGAGTCCCTAAATGTATTTTATCTCTAATAAAAAACATTTCTCTGTTGGTTTTGTTTTTGTTAACTTTTACTAGAAATTTAGATGGCTGTCTTATTTGGCCTCAGTCCATGAATTTCGGGCTTATACCAGCTGACAATACAAAGCTATATTAACTCTTCATTACCCAGTGTGCCACAGCCCGCAAAGTTCCACTGAAGACCGGTGAAGTGCTTGAATGGCACATACGATTAATGCCCATTTTCAGGGAGGCTGTGGTTTTCAGCGTGTGGGCCTGAAATTCATGGGCCATTCCACGCTGAATCTGGGAGCTGCAGGATCAGCTAATTCCAGTCCCACATTTCATTTCTTAAATGGAATGAGGGGCTGGCACCAAGAACCTCCAGCTCACACATAAATCTGTATCCTGATATACCAGTCCTATATGAAGGGGGTCCAGGCTTGAATAGCAACATGTAGCAAGCAATAAAGTACATGCTGTGACCCTGCTGGTATGATGATGCATAATGATGTATTGTTATTGTGAGCTGGAGCACAGGCAAATCATTACATTGCTACGATTCAGTTCTGCATTGGTCGCATCCTACATGAACATGGCATCTTCCTATCCCTACAACTTTAATGGATCATCATCATCCTCACTCACGTGAATGTAAGATGATCTTGCAGCTTCCCAGCATCCACGCCCCTGAACACACCTCCTGCTTGTTGCTCTACTGACGCTGCTAGCGAAGACTCTCGGTTCCCATGAGTGGGGCTAGAGCTGAGATCAGGTATATATTTTGATCAATTTAAGAGATCTATAGATCCTAAACTAAAGCTGTACACCTTGCTTCATCATGTGTGAGGGCAAGGACTAAAAAGTTTCTCACTGGACTTCCCCTTAAGAACCGTATGATAGGTTACACATGTAATCTGCGCTTAAAATAAAATGCAGCACAAATAAATTGTAAAAACGCAGGAAAACATGCACTTTGAATTCAACATTTTTTACTGCCAAGGAGCAGTTTATGCATGACAGATAAAAAAACCCAAAGTTTTTAAACAGCTTAAAATGATACGATTAGTTCAGGTCGCACCGTCCATGGACAGTGTGAGCCCTGAGTACAAGCGGCATGAGAAAGGCATAGGAAGGGGGCAGGCGCCAGCCAGTGGTCTGCTTCCTAGACAGGATGAGCCCCTCGTCTCCCACATGCTAAGACCGCGGCGGCGCCCTAATTGTGCAGGCTGTATGGGCTGCGTGAAGGCTGAAGCTGCTTAAACTGCTCTCCAGCCATCCTCACCTAAGGCTTATTCGGCGAGGCTACAGTCTCTAGCCCCATCCCGCTCCTCACTGAGGCTAGGGGCTGTTCGTGCTGAGTCTCATAGCACCCACCCCACCCCGCCCATCCCTATAAGCTCAGCGGGCAAGGGGCTTGAAACACCCCTGGTTACTTTTAACCTGCAGCAAGTAAGTAAATTCCCTCAAAATCAGGGCATACTAAGACAGGTGAAGGGGTTGCAATCGCACCTGGGCGCTTGAAGCCTAGGGGGCCAAAGTCCTTTTGGCCTATAGAAACTATAGACTATAGCTATTGAAGATGTGCTTTCGCATTGAGGCCCATGAGCTTTAAATTACGCCACTGGCCAAAGACTTTATTCCAGGCAGGGACATGAGTGAGATGTGCCAAATAAAAGTGACAATCGAAGAAAAAGTTGCATTTCATGAATCAGTCTAAAACATCTGCACAGGTAATTGCAAATAGAAAAGACGTCTTAAAAATTGAACAAATCTTAGAAAATAAAGCACAAATAGTAAAGCCATTAATAGAGATCAAATGATGCCAAAAAACTGGAGACATAGCAATGATGATTGGGGGTCATAGAGCAGAGGGGAGAGTGCTGGATTGTGCACGTATCAGTGACAATCAAGAGGTTGGCCGGCTGTACAAGCCGTTATCGGGTGCGGTAGGACTGAGGTCTAGTAACTAGTAAACTATGACTAAATCAGGTGCAGTTCAGTTGCGTAGTTACCTAACATTACTATGAATATCATTGATAAACTGTATGTATTCTTAGGCTGCAGTTCTAATCCCCATGCTCAATCTTTTGGCTTCCCGGCAACAAAGTAACGTCCTGGTATTAAGCTCATACGCTATTTTCACGTTTGGTTAATTAACAAGAATTTATTGTCAGCAATCATCGTTCTCTCTGCCAGGATCTGACTCATGAACGATTTTCCCTTTCTGAATATGAGGCTGCTCAGATCAGATACTGTACGGAAAATGGATTTTTGACATGGAATCAAGTTGTAAACTTCATGTTTCTTTCCATATTTAAAGGGAACCTGTCACTTGATTCCTGTAGCCCAGACCTTCGGTGATGTTAGTCGGAGCCTGGCGGCAAAATGCTCGTGTTCCAGAGGGAACGTACTTTGAAGGTTCAGCTGGGAACCATAGCTGGAGACGGGAATAGTCAAGGCACCATTCCTGAACCAGATTCTCCCCAAATAGGTCTAGTTAATTGACAGGTGCACACATAGGAGACACCTGTCAATCACCTACAACTGCACTGGGATAAGCCAAATGGGGCAGCACTTCACTAGTCTGTTTTTTTCCTATGTTCCCCAGCTTGATCCTCAAAGTATTTTATTTTATTTAACAGCCTTCATCTCGATCTCGAGCTATGGTGACTTGATGGATGAAAGTTCTGTAGGAAGATCGATATTGTGCAGCCTAGAAAGGTCCATTAGGGTCTTCTTCAAGCCCAGATAGTCCTCCAGGGTCTTCTCAAAGCCTACAAAGGCTGATCTTCCTCTTCATCTTCCCACCATGAATTCCTTCTCCAGTGACTGTCTCTCTTCAAATGATGTGTAGACAAGTCATAGCCTGTGATCCTTCTGTCTTGTTTCTTATCGTCGGTTTCACTCCACATGTTATAAAGAAAGACCAATATGTAGGAGCGTGTCTTCACCACCAGTAAATGTTCCTCAATGTGAAGACTTTGTCCAGTGACTTCATTGTGGATTTGCCTATACTATGCTATTGACTTCTGTGTCATTGAGCATCTTAAGTGATATTGATCTGAGATTGGTTAAGTCCTTTACAACTTCCAGTCGTTGCGTCTATTTCATATGTCCTGCTGTAATGGCATATCAATACTCTGTCTTCTTGTGTGAGTACATCCATGTTGAGCTTTCCTCTTGACCTTAGCCTTTACACACGAGCTTACCGATCCACATGCGATCGCTGAACGTCTTCGCATGCTGTGACTGTCAAACAGCAACTCACCAGACAACATCGCTGTAACCAGTAAACAGGTACTAGCAGCCCGTGTCTAATTCCTGTTTATCAGGTTACCAGTTTCGCTCAGCCATAAGCGGAGGTGCTGGTAACCGAAAACACGACTAAGAAGCACGTCTGCTAGATACCATGTTTACCCTCGTTACACTCTCGCATAGCGCTGCTGTAAGGAGAAAGTGTAATGCACCATGACGGCCGTGCTCTTGCCTGCAGCTGCTCCTCCTCTTATCTTCTTACCTCCTCACGTCCTGTCCATGGGAGGGGCCATCTCGTCATCACATCGTCCGAGTCCAGCCGTCCACGCAGACATGCCGCCGGTCAGCTCCCAGCCTGCTGCACTGCTCCTCTTCCAACCCAGACCATAGGCGGCCGTCTTAAGCATTTTAAGACAGCTCACCTTACTCGCCCTTCCTCCGGCCTATCACCAGCAGGCTTGGATAAAAAGATCTCAGACACCCCAGACTTTGCCAGGAACTTCTATCTTACTGAAGTTGCAGTCCAGGTCCTCTTTAGTCCTGCATGTTGGTTCTCTTATTAACCGTTTCTTTGTCCTAGATCAGCTCTGGCATTCTTTAATTCTTGCCCCTCTTGCGTACATCTGTCTCCGTCGCTTCTACCCGCTGATTCTCCCCGATTAGTGTCCTGTCACCAAAGGTCGGTTCAACCGGGTGTCGACTCATCGCCCTCAAGTGTCAAGGGAAACCCGTAGGGCCCCCATCCTGGGCTCCTGAGTACCCGTGGTGGTCCGTGCCTTCCTTGGCCTTCAAATATAACGGTCCTTGCAATAAGCTTTTGAATCTGATTTCCTAGTCTGGCTCCCTACGGTATCAGCAGCCGCCATACGTGCGGTCCAGTGTCCCCGATAGACCCCGTAGGGCTGACGTAACCATGATAACCGGTATCTAGGCAGCGCCGCTGCTTAGTTACCAGTGTTTATCAATGGTTACCAGCCTGTGAGGTCGTTGGTCCTTGGTCTCTTGCTGTCACACACAGCGATGTGTGATGTCCAGCGGGAGACCAAGGATCAAAAAATGGTCCTGACAACGTGCAGCAATCAGGCACTCACAGCAGGGACCTGATCCCTGCTACGTGTCCACACACTGTACAGCACTGGAGAGGTCACTGTACGTCACAAACCGTGACCTTTCAGCGAGATCACTAGCGATGTTGCAGTGTGTGAAGTCCTTCATTCCATTTATGGTTTTTTTCATCAGTGTTTTATCATTTGAGTATTTAAGATTGTTGATTTCTTCTTGTTTGGCAAGTCCAGCCTTCCTGACAATAGCTTCTGCATATAAATTGAAGAGAAATGGTTACAGGAGGCTGCTTTGTCTGAGGCCTCCCTCTACTTTAAATCCATTACATGTAACCATGTGCTGTTCGAACCATTGCTTTTGGTGAATATAAGTTGGTCAATGTTGCTTCTTGGTCAGTGTTCTTCTAAGTATACTGTCTGAAATGCTGGAGTGTTTCAAAGAAAAATATACCTGGCTGCAATTCTGCATAAAGACTCCAATTAATTTGGTCTCTCAGTTGGAGCAGAATGACTCAGGGAAGAAATATAAGATAGAACTCTGAACCAGACCTTGAGGTTGAGAAAGTAGATCATCTCTAGTCAATAGGAATTTGTTTAGATGCAGAACATTTCCAGATAACAGCCCTGACTCATTTAATGCCAGGTAATATGAAGAATTGCCAACATTCACCGCTCCTCAAACATAAGGTCAATGCATCAGCGGGAGTCTTTATTACTATGTATTTAACAACTAATAGTTTTTGCTCTCTGATGACCTTATAAACAATTTTTCTGTTTCCCCGATTCCTCCTAGCTACAATTATTGTATTGCTTGCACCTCGGAACAGGTTCTACACGATGAACCAGATCTACTTGTGTGTGAGGCCTGTGGGTGCACGTAGATGGAGGTGGCAAGTTTGGGATAAGGATAAAATGAATCAGGCTGGACTAACTAAATATACAGAAATTCTTTCTAGAGATATCCTGATATGGAAACATAGTCTAGGGTAGAACTAAAGTTACAATATCTATCCCTTGAGGTGAAGGTTTAGTTTGCTGCATTAGCCTTGTATGTAAATACCCTTGCCATAGGGGACATGCCCTTCAGGACAATGTGAGTAGACATGTGGTACTGGAGCTCCCGCAATAATCCCGCAAAGATCTGCATGCTGGCAGGGAATCAAACTAAATTTTAGCCCCAGTCCTGATCTTCGGCATCTTTTGGAAGACTTTGGAGTGGATTACCTGCTTGTTTCTCTTCGCAATGACCAGACAGAGAGGCAAGGTGGACTGCAAGACTGGAGCATCCAAGATGTCACCACGGGAGCTGAAAGACAGAGTGATGGATGTTGGTGCGGCCTGGAACGCTTTGCCAGGCTCCCTCGCTGTGAGCCACCCACAGATTCATGTGTAGCAGGGTCACAGCCCGGGAACACAGAAGTGCGAGCTGGCGCAGACTTGCCTCCCATACAGCAGCCTTCATCGCAATCTCTCACCATGTGCCATCAGGTTAGTCTGTCCCACCGCTGTGTGTAGAAGCACAGACAGCTGAGATCACCCACCGATTCTCCCCGCCGCACAATGAGCAATGAAAACACGTGGGATATCTTTTCCAACTTTATTGAGGGTATAAACGTAACACCACTGATATGTGATTGAAAACAGGGAGTGGAATGTTCTGGCTGCAGCTCAACCGTAGGCACAAATCCACCTTATAAAACCAGAGGGGTAGAGGCCTGATGTCGTGGTCATCCGCAGCAGGTTGGCTCTCACCAGCACCCTCATCTACCAGCCAAGGAGTAGTGAGGGCTTAAGCCCGAACAGCGACCCCCACCGAACAACCACGAAACCTGGACTGCTCCGTCCTGCAACCTGATAGAAAAATTAGCCAAACTGAGCTTGCTTATGTGTAAGCATCCTCCATGGCCAAATGGCCCTTGACCAAATCCAAAATGGTAAATGTGCCCGCCGGGCAGCCATGATCAGCAAACTACGGTCAGACTCCTCCTACTCGGACCAACACCATCTGGAAAGACAAAACAATTAGCATCTCCTTGGTATTGGATATAAGATGCCCAAAGTGTCCAGTCAACATTCTCCATTACCAATTTCAATGGTTCCCATTTCTACGAGTATGTAAAACATGTGCCAAATGTGTGCCTAAACATATGTACCTGAGTGAGTCTGCGGCTGTAAATGATGGAAATGACCTGTACAGCACTGAACCTACCTTGGGGGGATGTCTAAGCAGCAGTTTCCCTCTGTAACAGTTCCCTGGCCTTTCTCACTGGGCTTGTGGGAATTATGAAAGGGGACATGTCCCAGATAAAAAGGGGAATTAAAAAGAGAATTTTGTTTACGTACCGTAAATTCTTTTTTCTTTAATCATCAATGGGAGACCCAGACAATGGGGTTTAGGGCACTGCCCTCCGGAGGTCACACTAGGTACTACAAGTTTGTAGACACCGCCCCCTCCGCTTATAAACCCCTACCGCAGGGAACATCCTCAGTTTGGTCTACAAGCTGCGAGGAGGAAAATAAACCACACCCGAAACATCGGGAAGAATGCCGTGCACAAACGGTTCAACAACCCGGCAAACACTGTCTCAACAGAGAACAGGGCCAATGCAAAACATGCAAAGGAACAACTGGGTGGGTACTGGGTCTCCCATTGATGATTAAAGAAAAAAGAATTTACGGTACGTAAACAAAATTCTCTTTTTTCTGGTCATCATAATGGGAGACCCAGACAATGGGGATGTCCTAAAGCAATACCCCAGGGCGGGAAGAGTTCCTCAACAAGACGGATAACATGGTTCCCTTTTAGAGGTGGGCAACCGCCGCCTGTAGAACCCGCCTGCCCAAATTTGCATCCGCAGAGGCATGGGCATGCACCATATAGTGCTTAGAGAAAGTGTGCAGGCTGGACCAAGTGGCCGCCTGACACACCTGTAGAGCAGATGCTCTATGTCGCAAGGCCCATGAGGCACCTACGGCTCTGGTCGAGTGAGCCTTCAATCCCACCGGGAGAGGCAAACCAGAAGACCGGTAAGCCTCTTGAATGGAAGCCTTAATCCACCTGGCTAAGGTTGACTTTGAAGCCGCGGACCCCTTACAGCGACCTGTCGTAAGAACAAACAAAGAATCCGAACTCCTAAAGGAGGCGGTTCTGGACACATAAATGCGTATAGCTCTCACGAGATCCAGAGTATGGAGGTCGCGCTCAACCTGATGAACGGGAGCGGGGCAAAATGACGGGAGAACAATCTCCTGGTTCAGGTGAAACGTTGAAACCACCTTTGGCAAGAATTCCGGCCGTGGACGCAACACCACCTTGTCTTGGTGAACCACCAGAAAGGGAGACTTGCACGAAAGTGCAGCCAATTCTGAGACCCTCCTCAGAGATGTAATCGCCACCAGAAAAGCCACCTTCTGGGACAGACGAGAAAGGGAAACCTCCCTCAGAGGCTCAAATGGCGGTTTTTGCAATGCCGCCAGGACCATGTTAAGATCCCACGGATCCAGAGGTCTTTTGTAGGGTGGAACCATCCGCGACACCCCCTGCAGAAATTGACGGACCTTCGGGAGAAGCGCCAATCGTCTGTCAAACAGCACAGAAAGTGCTGAGACCTGACCCTTTAAGGAGCCAAGGGATAATCCCAACTCCAAACCCGACTGTAGGAATGCCAACAGTGTCGGGATGGACAAGGGCCACGGGGACCGGCCCCCAGAGGCACACCAGGTAAAAAAGATTTTCCACGTCCTGTGGTACATTTTCCTGGAAACTGGTTTTCTAGCCCGATTCATAGTGGCAACCACTGTAGGGGAGAACCCCCTGGATGTCAGCAGCCAGGCCTCAAGAGCCATGCAGTCAATCTGAGGGCCTTGGAATTGAGGTGGAAGAATGGGCCTTGCGCGAGAAGATCTGCGCGTTCTGGAAGAGCCCACCTGTGTCCGCCTGACAGTTGCCACAGGTCCGGATACCAGGACCTCCTGGGCCAGTCTGGAGCCACTAGAATGGCTACCCTGCATTCTGTCCTGATTTTCCACAGCACCCTGGGAATCAGAGCCAGAGGAGGGAACACATATGGTAGATTGAATCTGGACCAAGTCAAGATCAGGGCGTCCGCTCCCAACGACTGGGGGTCCCATGACCTCGCCATGTATTGCGGAACCTGATGATTCAGCCGTGAGGCCATCAGATCCACGTCCGGAGTGCCCCATCTGCTGCAGATGTCCCGAAAGACGTCTGGATGAAGGGCCCACTCTCCGGCGTCCATCCCCTGCCTGCTCAGATAGTCGGCCTCCCAGTTTTCGACCCCTGGGATGTGAACTGCGGAGATCAGGCAGTTGTTGTCCTCCGCCCAGGATAGGATGCGGTGGACTTCGGCCAGAGCCTCTGCACTCCTGGTTCCTCCTTGATGATTTATATAAGCGACGGCCGTCGCGTTGTCGGACTGAACCCGGATGGGTTGTCCTGAGAGGAATCTCTGAAAAGCCAGGAGTGCTAGATAGATCGCCTTGATCTCCAGCACGTTGATCTGCAATGCCGACTCCGACAGAGTCCAGAGGCCTTGGGCCCTGTGGTGTAAGAACACCGCACCCCAGCCCTTCAGACTGGCGTCGGTGGTTACCACTAACCAAGACGGTTTTATGAAGGACCGGCCCCGCGACAAGTGCTGTGGTTGAAGCCACCACTGCAGGGAATCTCGGGTCGGTTGTGACAGTGTCACCAGCCGATTCAGTGAGATCGTCCTCTTGTCCCACCTGCGTAGGATCTCCAGCTGGAGAGGACGGAGGCGAAATTGTGCAAACGGCACCGCCTCTATCGCTGCCACCATGCGACCCACCAGCTTCATCAACCCACGAAGGGATGATTGTGGTGACAGGAGCACCGCTTGTACTCCCGATCGGATCGCCACCTGTTTGGATTGTGGCAGAGACACCAGGGCTGAGGACGTGTTGAAGTCCATGCCCAAATAAGTCAAGGACTGGGTCGGAACCAGGGTTGACTTCTGAACATTGAGTAGCCAACCGAATTGTTCCAGAGACCGCATGGTCACATCCAGGCTCGCTTGACAGAGGTGTTCCGATGGCGCCCTGACCAGCAGGTCGTCCAAATAGGGAATGACGGCATGGCCCTGCACGTGCAGAAGAGCCATCATGGAGGCCATCACTTTTGTGAACACCCGCGGTGCCGAGGCCAAGCCGAACGGCAGCGCCACAAATTGGAAGTGTTCCTCCCCCACTGCAAATCTCAACCATCGCTGGTGAGCCGGTGCAATGGGCACGTGAAGGTAAGCGTCTCTGATATCTATGGACGCCAAGAAGTCCCCCTGTGACACAGCCGCGATCACTGAGCGCAGTGATTCCATACGGAACTTCCGCACCAGCACGTGGCGGTTGAACAACTTTAGGTCCAGAACCGGGCGGAAGGATCCGTCCTTCTTTGGGACTATAAAGAGGTTGGAGTAAAAACCCCTGAACCTCTCCCCGGAAGGCACCGGGACCACCACTCCGTCTCTGCGGAGTCCCTCCAACACCAAAGAAAAGGCCTGAGCTTTTTCTGGGGAGGGGACTGACCGATGGAATCGGGATATCGGTTTTGACGTCAGCTCTATCCTGTACCCTCGCGAGATCACGTCTCGAACCCACTGATCTTGAACGTGAAGCAGCCACTTGTCCTGAAAGCGAGACAAGCGGCCCCCCACCTGTGGGGAGGCAGGAAGAGAGAGCGAGTCATGTAGAGGCGGGTTTGGGGGTGGCAGCTGCCGCCCCCGCCGGCTTCTTTGGACGACTCTTAGAGCGCCACTGAGAAGCGGGCTTGCCCCCTCGGTCCGTGCGAGCGGACGGTGCTGATGACTGTGAGCTGGACCGAAAGGACCACTGTTTTGGGTTCCTTTTAACGGTATACCGTGGCTTAGGTTTATTCTGCGGTATTTTAGACTCAGCAGAATCCTTAATTAGCTTATCCAGCTCTGTGCCAAAAAGCCTGTCACCAGCGAAAGGAAGATTCTGCAGAATCTTCTTAGATGTGGCATCTGAGTCCCAAAGACGCAGCCACAACAACCTGCGGATCGCTATAGCATTGGCCGAAGCCACAGCTGAGCGAGTAGCAGTTTCCAGAGTCGCCGTTCTGGCGTAGTCCGCATAGGCCCTTGCCCTTTCGGTAAGTGCCAGGACCTCTGGACTGGACCTTGCCAGGTCAGTGATACCATCCAAGCAGGTAGTAATCGCTTGTAAGGTCCAGACCGTGGCAAAGTTAGGGGCAAATGAAGACCCCACAGCCTCATAGGAAGACTTGGCGAGTTGCTCGACCTGTCTATCAGTAGCATCCTTCAGTGAGGAGCTATCAGAGGCAGAGAAAAGGGAGCGTGCAGCAATCCTGGTCATGGAAGCATCCACCTTCGGGGACTGCGACCATTCCTGAAGCACCTCCTGGGGGAAGGGGAAGCGATTGTCCTTGGGTTTGCGGACATAACGCCGCCCAGGATGTAACCTGGGGGCTCTAATCACCCTTCCAAAATTAGTATGGTCCATAAAGGAGCCACTTGGTCTAGCCTCCGGCCGCAGCCATTGATAGACCTCCTTCGGGTGCACCGTCACCTCCTCAGGGGGTGTCACGAGACGTAAGGTCTCGTTGATAGAGGACACCAGATCCTCCACCCCATCTGGTGGTTCAGACACAGATACAGACCCGAAAGTCGAACCCCCATCATCTTCCTCACCATCAGAGGAACGCTCCTCCTCAGAGAGAGTCTGGAGCTCGGGTGAAGCCTCACGACGAGCCCGCTTAAGGGGTCTCACAGCAGAAGAGGGAGACACCCGGGGGTAACTGGAAGGAGTAGCTGGGCTATCCAGTCTCCTATTAAGTGCCTCCAGGGATTGCGACATGGAGGACAGCTGAGACAACAGAGATTCATTGATCCTGTTCTGAGTCTCCCAAGGCCCTGAGATCACCTGAACCTCAGGGTACAGCACCGGGGTTGCTGACCCAGTAGTTGCAGCCCGGGCCTCTGGGCGTCCACAGTTATTGCAGGACCCCTCCACCAGTGTTCCATTGCACGTAGCACATGTAACGGTGGTCTCGGCCGCCTTAGCAGCACGCTTCCCAGCTGAGGACATGTCCACAGTAGGGGTAGATAAGCCCAATTGCAGACAATAAAACCGGGGATCCCGGTGGCTTACCGACCGCTGTAAAGCGGTATGAGGGAGCGGTGTGTGTGTGTGACCTCCGCGCTGTCTTCCGGTCTCCCCTCTTGGAGTGCAGGCGCACGCTGCATACAGTTCCCAGCCGGGAAGTGAGGGTAAAGATGGCCGCCGACAGAGAAACTGTGGGCGGCGCCGAAGACACGCGGGAAACACACACACACGCCCCGCGGTGACGTCACCGCACGGGCTGCATCCCATCCTCCAAGCATCCTTCTCATGAGGGAGCTGGAGCCCGCAGCGCGGGAAAACAGTGTAAAAACATTGTACACAGACTGCAATTACATGTCACACATCCGCAGCCTACAGCCTCAGCCCCTGTGACACACAGGGCGGTCAGCCAGGGTGACCCCAGCACAGGGTACACCCGCAGAACCGCGGACCCGAGGGTAACGCGCGGTCTGAGTGTCATGAAGCACATAAAGTGCCAGACACTACCCCCAGGCACACAGGAGACACCGAGTGCCTCAGTGCCGGTCCGGTCTGTAAGCACCATTTAGGGAGGCCTCGGACGGGGGTGCAGCACCAGTCTGGAGTGTAAGCACCATTTAGGGAGGCCTCAGACTGGGCCGCTCAGCCCAGTCCGGAGTGTAAGCACCATTTAGGGAGGCCTCGGACTGGGCTGGCTCCAGTCCGGTCTGTAAGCACCATTTAGGGAGGCCTCGGACGGAGCGGAGCTGTGCAAGGCTCCCAACTCCCACTCACCAGAGCCCCCCAGAGAGGGATGGAGAGGAGTGTAACAGCGTACCGGGAGAACACCAGGTGTCCAGGCCCTAGGCCCTCCGGTACCTCCACCAGCGTGTGCCACTAAGGGTGAGCGGGGAGGCTGTCACCGATCCCGACTGGGACCTTATTACCTTGTCTTCAGACGCCATCACGTAAGTAGTGAGAATGCAGTGAAGTGCAAGCAAAGCGTGATCCTCCGAGCACACTAAGTTAAAAACTGAGGATGTTCCCTGCGGTAGGGGTTTATAAGCGGAGGGGGCGGTGTCTACAAACTTGTAGTACCTAGTGTGACCTCCGGAGGGCAGTGCCCTAAACCCCATTGTCTGGGTCTCCCATTATGATGACCAGAAAAAAGAGTCAATGAAGGAGGCTGAAAACAGAATAAGCAATATAGAGGACCAAATCCCTCCCCATCCAAAAGAGTCACAAAGTATTAATATGCTCCTAAACAAATCGGATGACATTGAAAAGGGTCTCAGATGTAACAATGTCTGCTGCTGGCCAGAGTCTCTGAACTGGGTGGAGGGTCATGACTTAATTGCCTTTTTTGAATCCTGGTTTATACAATCCTTTGGAAGGGAGGCCCTCTCTCTCATGTTTGCCTTTGAAAAGTCCCATAGAGTCCCCTGCCACCAACGGCCCCAACTCAATCAGTACTGGTCAAGCTGCTGCACTTTAAGGATTGGGATTTCAACTCGGAGGAGGAAGAGACCATCCAAATTTGTTCATTGAGAGGGAAAAATGTTCTCTCTTCCATGACTTTTCAGCAGAGGTCCACAGGAAATCAGCCCAATTTATGGGCATAAAGCGATACCTCTGTGCACTGACTGTTCCCTACGCAACGCTATATCCTGCAAAGCTGCGAGTGACAGCGCTAGGCAGAGTGCATCTTTATTAATCTCCAGTGGATGGGTCACAATGAAGGATCGCTGCGACAAGGATAGGTGGGATTCTGGATTCAGAATTGCCTTCTGCATGACCCCTGCGTCACACTTGTGGGGGGATGAATCTGCCACTGAACATTGCGACACAACTGTCTCCAGTTCTACCTTGGCTATATATATATGTTTGTTGTGATTGATATACTGCCTTGATTGCTCTGTTGGTTTAGTTTTTGTAATGGCCCCTAGACTCTCTCCCCTGAGAGAAATGTTGGGTATCATGGTTAATCAATGCTCGGGGGGGATCGGCATGGAACATTTGCTCCCTGGGGGGCCCAGATAGACTGGTTATCTTACTGATCAATTCTAGATTTATCATATGGCTCAAAAAGTAAAACTAATAGCTTTGAATATAAGAGGGATGTTGGACGCAAGTAAAAAATATGCTATTCTCTAATTTCTTTCTCAATATCACCCAGCCATTATTTGCTTGACATAAACATATTTAATCAAGGATAAAGTCCAGACACTTAAAAGTCCTTGGGTGGATTGGTCATTCCACTCAGTGTAGTGCACCCATGCTCGGGAGGGGGGAAGGTTGAGTATCCTTGTCCATCACTTTGTCCTCTTTGTTTGTGATAGCTCCTCTATTGACATAGAGGGGGGTATGTTTGTCTGATTTGCCCTATTCATGATATTCAAGTGATACTAGTTGCCCTGTATATTCCGCCCCATACTCTGTAGAAGTCCTTAAAAAATCTTTTTTTTTTTTTTTTTTCCTTCAGCAAAAGCCTTCCTGCCCTGGTTTTATTATTGGGTGATATTTAATAATTATCTGCATCCATTCTAGAGCTCTTCCCTCCACAAAAATGGCCATTACACTCACTGAGTTAGATTATCATGATATTTGGCATCTAAAAACCCTAAACTTAAATTGTATTCCTGTTATTCCACATTCCATCATACGCTCTTGACCCACCCCAAGGCCTTGGGTACTCGGTCTAGGGCGTCCTAGCAAAGGGGAATGTCACGGGTGGCTTGCCCGAGCCTGTGGCCCTGGTGGTCGCTGAAAAATGTGTAAAAATAAAAAGGGAAAAGGATAAATAAAACAAAGTCTCATGACGCCACCAGCGCTGCTGCAGACCTCCGGGGATGATGAATGGGCAGCCAGATGATAACGCTCCCCGGGGCAGTATGGTAGGATTGGGATTTCGCACAGGGAGGTGGCTCTGCAGGTACAGTCTCTGGGTTGGACAGAGTCAGGGGCTGGAAGAATTGACACACACACGCTGGGATCTGTTTCCGATACCTTTTACTGATGATAAAGCAGTCACTGTCCAGGGTGCACTCCAGGTAGTCGGGATGCACTTCTGGATTTCCACACCCGATGAATTGTGAGGCCTCCTTGTCCTTGTTTGTGTCTCTAGGTCCTGATCTTTCTGAAACCCTGGCCTGACCTCTCCTGAGCTCTTCACTTGTATGGCAGGCTTTGAAAACCTTTGATTGGGTACCTACTTCTCTCCTGCAGTCCCTGGCTCTCTTCAGTGCTGTGCCACAAATGTCCACAGAAGACTAAAGTCTCCTGGTCCTCCGATGCTTTCTCTGCTGGGCTGACTAACCATTGCAGACTCGGACTCCGGTGTCTGGTTGCTTCCTGGGGTGAACCGGTATGGTCCCTCTGCCCCCACTCTGCTCCTTGCCTTGCCTCCGACCCTCACTCTTGGGCCCTGCACTGGCTAGAATTTCCTCTGGTACGAGCCTAGTGAGGCTCCGTTCACCAGGTTGTCTTCACAGTCCTCCTGGAAATGCACTACTAACTCCTCCCCCGAGCCTGAATTTATAGGGGACCTTGCCTGAAGGCAGCAAGCAGAGCTCCCCCTTAAGGTCTGGGTGGAAGATGTTGCATGTATAGGGTACCTGATGTGGAAATCCCTCTGTGCACCAGGTGGTTCTGTGGCTACCTATACCGCAGGGTGCCACACTTTCGAGGATTGATCTGGCGGTTAGATTTGAATTGATGCTACCTCTAGTGGCGGGGGTTGTGTATTTAACAAGAAGTGTCTCAGACCACTTGCCTATTACATTACAGATGAGATGTGGAACTTTATGTAGTGGGGAGAGGGGTCCCGTACCGGCTCAACCCAAACTGGCTTCTTTAGATTCTTGTGGATACTATCGAGGGGTATACTAGGGAATGCTTGGACAATAACATTGATACTGCCCTGATAAACATTTTGTAGGAGGTGCTGAAGGCATTTTGTAGGGAGATACTTTCAAAAGAAATTTACCTATTTAAAACCAGATCTAGGAAACTGACAACTCATTTCTGCGAGGAGGTTGATAAATACTAACACAAATGTATGAACACACCCTATGATTCCACTAGAAAGCAATGGGAGGGAGCTCAGAAATTGTATATGGACCACTTGACAAAGCTGAACATATACGTTTTTCATAAGCAGAGGTTCTTTGAGGTTGGAGATAACACTGAGCACTTATTAGCTTCCACAGGAGTTTCCAGGAGAGCTCGGCTCATATATTGAATATGATCACAGAAAATAATAAAATAATCTTGGCAGAGTTTAAAAATTACTATACCAAATTATAGGAATTAGATGATTATCTAGTCTAAATTATCTAAAGGGTGTACCGACGTCACCAGGATCGGATGTGACGCAAATAGCGTCACACCGGCTATTACGCCCATACAGCAGGGCGAGGAGGACTAGGATTATTTATCACGTCCATCGGGGCGTGATAATGAGCTGCTCAGGAGGGTTTAGAGTCTCACAGGGAACGCCCTGTGAGACTTATTCAAGGTGAAGAAGTCGCTGATATGTAAGTGTATAATGGTGTTTATTCACAATGTTAAATTTTTTTTACAGAAAAGGACCGCTGCTAATGATCTTTCAGGGTGCAGGGACAGGTATTAATAGGGTTTGGGGGTGATTTGGAGGGGTCAGGTTCCCTTTAATATTGATTTACATTGATCATTTTGATGTTTTATTGGTCTCAATGCATCCACTATGTAATGAATAAAGGTTGTGACTGGAAGTTCATTCATTGAGATCTAGGATGTGATATGTTTGTGTTCCCTTTATTTTTTGAGCAGTGCTAAAAAAAAAGATAAAAGCAAAATATCCCAATTCTTATGATTAGAGAACAGGAATGAAATAAACCTTATTAATTGAAATTATGGCACGTGCTACCTCACAGAGGTAACAGAATAGAGCCGGACATCTTGATTCAGTTTTAGATCTTACTTTAAGTATGTACAAAGAAAGTCCTGAATTTTCTGCCAGGAGTCTTCCTGAGCCTGGCAGTGAGCTTTTAGTTCACCTCCACTTAAAATAGGCACCCCCAGGACTCTATCCACAGCAACGGGGTAGAAGGGACTGCATGGTGGGTCGATGCGATGCCCGGCCCCGAGGGTAAGACAGCAGGTTATAGTTACTTTTCCCACTTTCCTGCAAGCGAGACACAGCAGCCTTCGCATAGACAGAACTCTTCCAATTCAGATCATCTTCTCCCACAATAAATAGGAATGAGCCTTGTGCTTTCTCTATTGGGATCAGGCACTGGCTGTTCGCTGGATCCAGTGGATCATCAAGTGCTTCAGAAACATTAAACACTGCCGTTTCTGAGATCTGGACCTGGCTCATGTTGTATGCCAAGGCTGGAATAGTGACGTCTTTGTAGCTCAGTGGAGCAGCTGTGTTGGCACAGCACCCAGATATACTGACAGCAGCCATCACCTGGGGTAGAAAGGTGATCATCGATAGAGCCAGATCTGCTCCTTTACCAGATCCAATTACACCAACTCCAGACCCTCGAACCTTGCAAGAAAGAAAATAAAAACATACATAAAAAGTGTTATAACTACAATGTGACTGATGTATGTATGGAATACAGGAAGACATTTTGATATCTGACTCCAAAGTCTATTGGGCAGTATACAATTTATAGACGTATATTGTAACATAAAAGGAGCAGACTGCGTTTTATATCTACAGGGTGGGCCATTTATATGGATGAACCTAAATATAATGGGAATGGTTGGTGATATCAAACTTCCTGTTTGTGGCACATTAGTATATGGGAGGGGGGAGAACTTTTCCAGATGGGTGGTCACCATGGCGGCCATTTTGGAGTCAGCCATTTTGGATCCAAGTTTATTTTTTTCAATGGGAAGAGGGTCATGTGGACACATCAAACGTATTGAGAATTTCATAAGAAAAACAATGGTGTGCTTGGTTTTAACGTAACTTTATTCTTTCATGAATTATTTCAAGTTGATATCACCGTTCATTCCCATTTTATTTAGGTGTATCCATATAAATGGCCCACCCGGGAAATTGTCTATGCTGTGAAGATACGAGATGTGCAGCATTTGAAACAACAGATACTGGAAGCCTGTGCAGCATTCTTCTGCAGTGTTACTATCAGTGTGTCAAGAGTGGGAGAAGAGGGTTGCATTGACAATCCAACACAATGGGCAGCACTTTGAACACATTTTATAAGTGGTCATAAACTTGTAAATAACTCATGAAAGAATAAAGTTACGTTAAAACCAAGCACACCATTGTGTTTCTTATGAAATTCTCAATACGTTTGATGTGTCACATGACCCTCTTCCCATTGAAAAAAATAAAGTTGGATCCAAAATGGCCGACTTCAAAATGGCCGCCATGGTCACCACCCATCTGTAAAAGTTTTCCCATTCCCATATACTAATGTGCCACAAACAGGAAGTTGATATCACCAGCCATTCCCATTTAATTTAGGTGTATCCATATAGATGGCCCACCCTGTAGAAAACCACTGCATAGAAATGTCTATTTGCTACATAGATTACTTTTCACTGGGTCCCTATGATGTACGGATGCCTTGACCTTCATTCTGACTGTCACCACTGCTGAGCTCAACCTCCCTGAGCATTTGTGCTTGACAATAGCTAAAACGATAACGTGCACCAATCGGTCTCATTCATACATCCGATGTTTTCATGTACGAGAGGGACAGACTGATTATTCTTTAATAAGCATTTGATCAGAGTGTGGTAAGAGTGTCATGTGATGTTCCCATGAGTGGAGAAATTTAAAAAACACGTCTCCACCGTCTCCATTCTGACAGTCTGTGAAAATCAGACTGCACTTAAATGTTATCCGAGTGGGACCTGAAACTTTCAAGGACCTATAGACTTGCATAGTCTTTTTCATCCCACCCTCAAATCAAAATCGGACTTATCTCTACAATTTTGGCTGTACCTCTCAGGCATGTGAAAGGCCCCAAAGACTATTAGGCAATGAGTATTCAGGTAAAAACCTCACCAAATACACAACGTGTGCACGAGGCCTTACAGATACTGAGGTAAAAAACTCACCAAATACACAACGTGTGCACGTGGTCTTACAAATACTGAGGTAAAAACTCACCAAATACACAACGTGTGCACAAGGCCTTACAAATACTGAGGTAAAAACTTACCAAATACACAAAGTGTTCACGTTGGCCTTACATATATGAGGTTAAAAATCACCAAATACACAACGTGTGCACGAGGCCTTACAAATACTGAGGTAAAAACTCACCAAATACACAACGTGTGCACGAGGCCTTACAAATACTGAGGTAAAAAACTCACTAAATACACAATGTGTGCACGAGGCCTTACAAATATGAGGTAAAAACTCACCAAATACACAACGTGTGCACGAGGCCTTACAAATACTGAGGTAAAAAGTTACCAAATACACGTGTGCACGAGGCCTTACAAATACTGAAGTAAAAACTCACCAAATACACAAGTGTGCACGAGGCCTTACAAATACTGAGGTAAAAACTCACCAAATACACAGTGTGTGCACGAGGCCTTACAAATACTGAGGTAAAAACTCACCAAATACACAGTGTGTGCACGAGGCCTTACAAATACTGAGGTAAAAACTCACCAAATACACAACGTGTGCACGAGGCCTTACAAATACTGAGGTAAAAACTCACCAAATACACAACGTGTGCACGAGGCCTTACAAATACTGAGGTAAAAAACTCACCAAATACACAACGTGTGCACGTGGCCTTACAAATACTGAGGTAAAAACTCACCAAATACACAACGTGTGCACAAGGCCTTACAAATACTGAGGTAAAAACTTACCAAATACACAAAGTGTTCACGTGGCCTTACAAATACTGAGGTAAAAAACTCACTAAATACACAATGTGTGCACGAGCCTTACAAATACTGAGGTAAAAACTCACCAAATACACAATGTGTGCACGAGGCCTTACAAATACTGAGGTAAAAACTCACCAAATACACACGTGTGCACGTGGCCTTACAAATACTGAGGTAAAAACTCACCAAACACACAATGTGTGCACGAGGCCTTACAAATACTGAGGTAAAAACTCACCAAATACACAACATGTGCACGAGGCCTTACAAATACTGAGGTGAAAACTCACCAAATACACATGTGCACGTGGCCTTACAAATACTGAGGTAAAAAACTCACCAAATACACAATGTGTGCACGAGGCCTTACAAATACTGAGGTAAAAACTCACCAAATACACAATGTGTGCACGAGGCCTTACAAATACTGAGGTAAAAACTCACCAAATACACAATGTGTGCACGAGGCCTTACAAATACTGAGGTAAAAAACTCACCAAATACACAACATGTGCATGAGGCCTTACAAATACTGAGGTAAAAACTCACCAAATACACAACGTGGCCTTACAAATACAAGCGTTATCTGTGAAAGCCACATATGGCATTCATTAAAAACACAGACGTCTGAATGAGCCCCAAGACCGAAATGGCAGATCTGCTATGATGCATCTATACCTACCACTTCCCCATATTGCCATACAAAGCATATCACAGATTTGGCCTTATATCCAAGTAATATCGGTGATAACATCTGATGGAATTCATTCATGGCTATAACGCTTACCAGTCCGCTTTCCAGATATAGACAACCCAACATTGTATAATACCTTACAAACCTAAACCATCTCAGAAGGGATCTTACTTTTGGATGCCGGGTTAGAAAGTTGGCAGCTTCCTCAAAATACTCCAGGTGGAATTCAGTCATTGCAGGTGGGAGGTCTTCAAAGGCAAAATATGGCAGAGCCAAAGAAGCAAAGCCACGGCTAGCTAGTAGGCTGGAACGATACTCAACCAGGCCGCCATCATCCCCAAACATGTCAATTACACCAGGAAAGGGACCCTCCCCTACAAATACAATAATGAAAAGTTATCCAACCTGACAGAAAAAAAAAAGAACAAAAAAAGCTAACGTGTGCCTGGTAATACAATGGTTTACTCATCAAAATAGCCTGACATATCACAGACCTTTAGTTTACGTTTTTTTCCTTAATCTACGTGCACTGGGCAGTCACCATAAAAAATGCAACAGCCATTTTATATAGTGAACTGGCCCATTGCCTGTATTAGGACTAAATATACCGTATTTTTTGGATTATAAAATGCACCCCAAATTTAGAGGAAATTAGAAAAAAAATGATTTATAATAGGGGTTCCGTCCTACAACCCCTGGCAAAAATGATGGAATCCCCTGGCTCGGAGGATGTCCATTCCGTTGTTTCATTTTGTAGAAAAAAAGCAAATCACAGACTGGCACAGAACTAAAGTCATTTTAAATGGCAACTTTATGGCTTTAAGAAACACTAAAAGAAATCAAGATGAAAAAAATGTGCTCGTCAGTAAGAGTAACTTTTTTCAGACCAAAAAGAGGGAAAAAATTATGGAATCACTCAATTCTGAGGAAATATTTATGGAATCACCCTGTAAATTTTCATTCCCAAAACTAACACCTGCATCAAATTAAATCTGCTCATTAGTCTGCATCTAAAAAGGAGTGATCACACATTGGAGAGCTGTTGCACCAAGCAGACTGACATGAATCATGGCTCCAACAGGAGAGATGTCAAATGAAACAAAGGAGAGGATTATCAAACTCTTAAAAGAGGGTAAATCATCACGCAATGTTGCAAAAGATGTTGGTTGTTCACAGTCAGCTGTGTCTAAAATCTGCACCAAATACAAACAACATGGGAAGGTTGTTAAAGGGAAACATACTGGTAGACCAAGGAAGGCATCAAAGCGTCAAGACCGGAAATTTAAAGCAATACGTCTCCAAAACAGGAAATGCACAACAAAACAAATGAGGAACAACTGGGAGGAAACTGGAGTTGATAACTGTGACCGAACTGTAAGAAACCGCCTAAAAGAAATGGGATTTACATACAGGAAAGCTAAACAAAAGCCATCATTAACACCTAAGTAGAAAAACAAGGTTACAATGGGCTAAGGAAAAGCAATCGTGGACTGTAGAGGACTGGAAGAAAGTCATATTCAGTGATGAATCGTGAATCTGCATTGGACAAGGTGATACTGGAACTTGCGTTTGGTGCCGTTCCAATGAGATTTATAAAGATGACTGCCTGAAGAGAACATGCAAATTTCCACAGTCATTGATGATATGGGGCTGCATGTCAGGTAAAGATACTGAGGAGATGGCTGTCATTACATCTTCAATAAATGCCCAAGTTTACATTGATATTTTGGACAGTTTTCTTATCCCATCAATTGTAAGGATGTTTGGTGATGATTAAATCATTTTTCAAGAGGATAAAGCATCCTGCCATAGAACAAAAACTGTGAAAACATTCCTTGAAAGAAGACATATAAAGGCCCAGTTACACAGATAATTGTGCAGAGTTTGTTCGCAGATCTCTGGTTGCAGTGAAATCATGGACACATTGTTCTATTTTATGGCCGTGTACAAATGGAACAATGTGTCCATGATTTCACTGCAACCAGAGATCTGCGAACAATCTCTGCACAATTATCTGTGCGTGTAACTGGGCCTTAAGGTCAATGTCATGGCCTGCAAATAGTCTGGACCTCAATCTAATTAAAAATCTTTGGTGGAAGTTGAAGAAAATGGTCTATGACAAGGCTCCAACCTGCAAAGCTGATCTGGCAACAGCAATCAGCGAAAGTTGGAGCCAGATTGATGATGAGTACTGTTTGTCACTCATTAATTCCATGCCTCAGGGACTGCAGCTGTTATTAAAGCAAGAGATGGTGCAACAAACTACTAGTGATGTATTTGGAGTGTTGTTTTGTTTATGTTTCATGAATCCATCAATTTTTCCCTTTGCTTGGTCTGAAAAAAATTACCCTTACTGACTACCACCTTTTTCATCTTGATTTCTTTTAGTGTTTCTTAAAACCATAAAGTTGCCATTTAGTTTTAGTTTTGTGCCATGTCTGTGATCTGCTTTTTTTCTACAACATTAAACAACTGAATGAACATTCTTCGAGCCCGGTAATTCCATAATTTTTGCCAGGGGTTTTATAACCCAATGCATCTCATAAGCAGTGTAGGTTACCCGGGGTGGGGGAGCATGGTGGTGGACAGAGCGGAGTCACAGCAGAAGGCAGGATCGCGGTGGGATGGTGGGGCAATGCTGCAGGGGTAGGGTTTGAGGCTGGGAGAAGGGGGTGACCCGTCGGGTTATCACTGAGTGCATCTCCCAGTACGATAGCTGAAAGGAAAATGGCTGCGGAGGCAGTGCAGATTAAGATCTTGGACAGTGAAAATCTCCATCAGCGCATGCGCCACCTGCACTGCCATTTTAGTTTTGCCCATCGTGTCGGAAGCAGCGCACACACAGATGATATCAGCTGTCCAAGATCTTCATCTGAGCCCGCTCTGCCTCTGCAACCATTTTTCTTTCAGCCATAATGCCGTGAAGTGCACTCAGTGATAGCCCGCTGGTTTACTCCCTCCTCCCAGCCTCAGGCTCCCTCACATTGCCCCACCATATCACCGCTGCCCCCCACCACCACGCCCCCAGGTAATCTGCTGTTCAGATTATGACACACCCCCATTTTCCACCCAATTTTTTGGGGAACAAAATGCATCTTAAAAATCCCCAAAATACGGTAATTATTTCCATGTATCGTATAGTAGCTCTGTAGTATCTCTCTGCATGACATCTGGTCGGAAGCCACAACTGGGTTCTGTTCTAGGGCTTTTCAGTCTTACCTAGGCAACAAAATCAGCCTTCAATAGCCCCTGCTGCTCTGCCATTACTACACCGATGGCATCACTGATAACTTCACAAGTTGTGTATATGGAGTGGATTTTGCATGCAAATTTGCATGCAGAACATATGCGGCATAATGCAGCACATGCTAAAAGATGAGGTGTCCTCAAGTCTCACCAGCACAATACAGATACTTCTGCGCTCAATTTCACCGGTAGTAGGGATTGTTTACTCCACAGCTTGTCAACTCTTTGCAAAAAAAAAATCTGCATCAAATTAACACGAGGATTTTGCTGCTGATTTGCTGTGGAAAATTCTACACATAATATGCAATATTTGAACTTGAAGTCCCAGCGTCCTGCCTGCTATAATAAATGGCTCTGATAGTTTTCAGTAACCGGACACATCTGGAGGATTTATTATTAGCAGCAGTCTCTTATATCCCTATTATGCACACTAGTTCTGGTGAATAAATGAGAAAAAGTAATAAAGTTATGCTGACAGATTATCTTAGGTGTTCTTTTGTTTGTAGAGTTTTGTATTTTTGCCTAGCCTAAAAAACATTTTGGGATTCATTAAAAGTGTTGCACCATTTCTGTAGCTTCCATGTTGCATTATCTATCGCTGGCTGCAGATTGAAGGAACTGAGAATCCAATAGTAAAGTTTCTAACTTTTTTCTTTTTTTTATATTAAAGCTCCTCATTTATGACCATATTATATTTGAATGAGATCGTAATAGCCAAACAGGGCAAAAAATGCCCCAAATACAGGGATAGACAGCTGACCTCAGTGATTGACTGCAGCACTGGTGGTGTAATATCACCACTGCAACCAAACAACTAAGACAAGAACAGCAATGGAGACTGGACCTTGGGAGGGTGAGTATAGAACAGAGATGGAGACTGGACCTGGGGAGGGTGAGTATAGAACAGAGATGGAGACTGGACCTGGGGAGGGTGAGTAATAGAACAGAGATGGAGACTAGACCTGGGATGGTGAGTATAGAACAGAGATGGAGACTGGACCTAGGGAGGGGGAGTATAGAACAAAGATGAAGACTGGACCTGGGGAGGCTGAGTATAGTACAGAGATGGAGACTGGACCTGGGGAGCTGAGTATAGTACAGAGATGGAGACTGGACCTGGGGAGGGTGAGTATAGTACAGAGATGGAGACTGGACCTGGGGAGGGTGAGTATAGAACAGAGATGGAGACTGGGGACTGGACCTGGGGAGGGTGAGTATAGAACAGAGATGGAGACTGGGACTGGACCTGGGGAGGGTGAGTATGGAACAGAGATGGAGACTGGACCTGGGGAGGGAGAGTATGGAACAGAGATGGAGACTGGACCTGGGGAGGGTGAGCATAGTACAGAGATGGAGACTGGACCTGGGGAGGGTGAGTATAGTCAGAGATGGAGACTGGAACTGGGGAGGGTGAGCATAGTACAGAGATGGAGACTGGACCTGGGGAGGGTGAGTATAGTCAGAGATGGAGACTGGAACTGGGGAGGGCGAGTATTGAACTCTTTTATTTACAGTTAACGGAGTCTGTGTGAAAGTTTTCTGAAAGGGGATAATTCCATTAAAGGACTACGAACATCCTGCACGCTATGTACTGGAACAAGCACAGGTCGTGACAATGGTCTGTGTTCAGTGCTGCTGATTGTACACCCCCTGTGTTGTACAGGTCTGGAGGTAGCCGTGCTCCTGGTACCTGGGGGTAGGAACAAGCTGCCCCTCACTGCCCCCTCTCTCAGTCGGATCCTCCGCACTCCGGGGGCAATGAACAGCCGGTGACATTTGGCTTTGGCCAGCACAGCTCCAGGTAAGGCCTTCGGGTGGCTGTGTCCTCTGTGCACCAGGACCTCCAGCTGCAGGGACTTGTGCACACTGCTCCTCTGCAGCCTGTGATAAGGCTCCTCCATCACAGAGGGGGACAGGGCCCACAGCAGCCCCATGGGCAGCACCCCGGCATAGTCACCCCCCACAGAGGCCTGTCTGTGCAGATCCACACAGCCGGAGCAGTCAGCCTCATACTGGGCACAGGAGTCAAAGAGGCGGCCCTGCACATCCTCCACCACCGCCCTCAGGGTCACCGGAGCCCCAGGACTCAGGCCCTGCACTCGGACGTGGAGCTGCTCATCAGCAAGGCCTGACTGAGGGGAAAGCGACACACAGACTGGCCGGAGTGAGGAGAGCACTGCCGGGGCCCTGCACAGCCCTGCCGCCGCCCGGAGACCCACTGCACGGAGCATGACTCGCTTTACGGCTCTGGGTCAGCTGACTATACGGAGCATGACTCGCTTTAACGGCTCTGGGTCAGCTGACTATACGGAGCATGACTCGCTTTAAACGGCTCTGGGTCAGCTGACTATACGGAGCATGACTCGCTTTACGGCTCTGGGTCAGGTGACTGCTTATTCTACGGCTCTTGATCAGCTGACCATACGGAGCATGACTCACTTTACGGCTCTGGGTCAGCTGACTACACGGAGCATGACTCACTTTACGGCTCTGGGTCAGCTGATGGCTCGCTCTATACTAGTGGATCGGGGCAGACATAATTGATTAATGCGCATGCGCCACCTGACTGCATGGCAACGTCTAGATTGGGAGTTGACGTCTTGAGTGAATGATGTCACCGGAAGAGGCGGGTCCTTATCACTCAAGTACAAACCTGATGCCAGAACTGAGCCTAGAATGTAGGGGCTCCTTCATGGTTAGTGGGCGTGGTCATCTTGGTTGGTGGGCGTGGTTACATATCCTTCTGTCCAGTAGAATCATGCTAGGCGGGGCTGTGTGTGGAGGGATGAATGGGGCAGGGGGTGATGTTGGGGATTGACAATGTATTATTCACATGAGAGTGTGCAGGGGTGACAGATGAGGAGTGACTCCTGTTCTGCACATACAGCAGTCTGTTTCTATAGGGACAGGAGACTTTGGGTTTCCGCCCGGTGACCAGGAGACTCCAAACTGTATAGAAAGATACACATCCAGCTGTGCTGACATTGTGTGCTGTGCCCTCTATACGGTCAGGGCTAGAGGGGATACAAGGCTTCACCATCATTGCTTTTCCTGTTTTCTTCTAGATAATGTGGATTTCCCTCCCCTCCCTGCAGAGGACAATACATCTCATCTCTACAAGGAGGAGCGCTGCTGTCTCCACAATCCATGTGAGGCCGGCGAAGAGGTGACACTGCCGATGTCCTATGTCAGATACATGAGTATAATCCCTCCAAAAACACTCTCCTCTCCATATCTATTCGCTTTCTAGAGTTTGTCCTCTGGGTCTCCCACCCTTTTATTTCCTTTGAGCAAGCCTTCTCCCCTCCCCCGTTCCCTCTTTCATTCACCCTTGTACCTTTCTTCTCTCACCCCTGTTCCCTCCTCTCCCCCATTTCCTCCTTCTGTCACCCTCGTTTCCTCCTCCTCCCCCATTTCCTCCTTCTGTCACCCTCGTTTCCTCCTCTCCCCCATTTCCTCCTTCTGTCACCCTCGTTTCCTCCTCTCCCCCATTTCCTCCTTCTGTCACCCTCGTTTCCTCCTCTCCCCCATTTCCTCCTTCTGTCACCCCCGTTCCCTCCTCTCCCTCCCTGTTCCCTCCTCTCCCCCATTTCCTCCTTCTGTCACCCTCGTTTCCTCCTCTCCCCCATTTTCTCCTTCTGTCACCCTCGTTTCCTCCTCTCCCTCCCTGTTCCCTCCTCTCCCCCATTTCCTCCTTCTGTCACCCTCGTTTCCTCCTCTCCCCCATTTCCTCCTTCTGTCACCCTCGTTTCCTCCTTCTCCCTCCCTGTTCCCTCCTCTCCCCCATTTCCTCCTTCTGTCACCCTCGTTTCCTCCTCTCCCCCATTTCCTCCTTCTGTCACCCCCGTTCCCTCCTCTCCCTCCCTGTTCCCTCCTCTCCCCCATTTCCTCCTTCTGTCACCCTCGTTTCCTCCTCTCCCCCATTTCCTCCTTCTGTCACCCTCGTTTCCTCCTCTCCCTCCCTGTTCCCTCCTCTCCCCCATTTCCTCCTTCTGTCACCCTCGTTTCCTCCTCTCCCCCATTTCCTCCTTCTGTCACCCTCGTTCCCTCCTCTCCTCACCTCGTTTCCCCTCCTCTCCCTCCATTTCCTCCCTCTGTCACCTCGTCTCCACCCCTCCGTTCCCTCCTCTCCCTCCCCTGTCCCCTCTCTCTCCCCCATTTCCTCCTTCTGTCACCCTCGTTTCCTCTCCTCTCCCCCCATTTCCCTCCTCTCCCTCTTTCCTCCTCTCACCCCGTTTCCCTCCTCTCCCTCCCGTTCCCTCCTCTCCCCCATTTCCTCCTTCTGTCACCCTCGTTTCCTCCTCTCCCTCCCCGTTCCCTCCTCTCCCCCATTTCCTCCTTCTGTCACCCTCGTTTCCTCCTCTCCCTCCCTGTTCCCTCCTCTCCCCCATTTCCTCCTTCTGTCACCCTCGTTTCCTCCTCTCCCTCCCCGTTCCCTCCTCTCCCCCCATTTCCTCCTTCTGTCACCCTCGTTTCCTCCCTCCCATTCCCCTTCCCCCGTTTCCCTCCTCTCCCCCATTTCCTCCTTCTGTCACCCTCGTTTCCTCCTCTCCCCCATTTCCTCCCTTCTGTCACCCTCGTTTCCTCCTCTCCCCCATTTCCTCCTTCTGTCACCCTCGTTTCCTCCTCTCCCTCCCTGTTCCCTCCTCTCCCCCATTTCCTCCTTCTGTCACCCTCGTTTCCTCCTCTCCCCCATTTCCTCCTTCTGTCACCCCCGTTCCCTCCTCTCCCTCCCTGTTCCCTCCTCTCCCCCATTTCCTCCTTCTGTCACCCTCGTTTCCTCCTCTCCCCCATTTCCTCCTTCTGTCACCCCGTTTCTCCTCTCCCTCCCTGTTCCCTCCTCTCCCCCATTTCCTCCTTCTGTCACCCTCGTTTCTCCTCTCCCCATTCCCCTTTCCCCTTCTTCCCTCGTTCCCTCCTCTCCCTTTCCCTGTCCCTTCCTCTCCCCCCATTTCCTCCTTCTGTCACCCTCGTTCCTCCTCTCCCTCCTGTTCCCTCCTCTCCCCATTCCTCCTTCTGTCACCCTCGTTCCTCCTCTCCCCCATTTCCTCCTTCTGTCACCCCGTTCCTCCTCTCCCTCCTGTTCCCTCTCTCCCCCATTTCCTCCTTCTGTCACCCTCGTTTCCTCCTCCTCTCCCCCATTTCCTCCTTCTGTCACCCCCGTTCCCTCCTCTCCCTCCCTGTTCCCTCCTCTCCCCCATTTCCTCCTTCTGTCACCCTCGTTTCCTCCTCTCCCCCATTTCCTCCTTCTGTCACCCCCTCCGTTCCCTCCTCTCCCTCCCTGTTCCCTTCCTCTCCCCCATTTCCTCCTTCTGTCACCCTCTCCGTTCCTCCTCTCCCCCATTCCTCCTCTTCCCTCTTCCTGTCACCCCCCGTTCCCTCCTCTCCCCTCCCTGTTCCCTCCTCTCCCCCATTTCCTCCTTCTGTCACCCTCGTTTCCTCCTCTCCCCCATTTCCTCCTTCTGTCACCCCCGTTCCCTCCTCTCCTCCCTGTTCCTCCTCTCCCCCATTTCCTCCTTCTGTCACCCTCGTTTCCTCCTCTCCCCCATTTCCTCCTTCTGTCACCCCCGTTTCCTCCTCTCCCTCCCTGTTCCCCTCTCCATTTCCTCCTCCACCCTCGTTCCCTCACTCTCTGTCCCCCTTTCCTCCCGTTCCCTCCTCTCCCCCATTTCCTCCTTCTGTCACCCTCGTTCCTCCTCCTCTCCTCACCCTTCCCTCCTCTCCCCCATCTTCCCTCCTCTCCTGTCCCCTCCTCTCCCTCCATTCTCCTCGTCCCCTTCCTCCTCTCCCCCATTTCCTCCTTCTCACCCTCGTTCCTCCTCTCCCTCCCTGTTCCCTCCTCTCCCCCATTTCTCCTTCTTCACCCGTTCCCTCCTCCTTCCTCCCCCATTTCCTCCTTCTCCTCCTCTTTCCCTCCTTCTCTTCCCTCTTTCCTCCCTCCTCCTCCCCCATTTCCTCTTCTTCCCCTCTTTCCCCTTCCTCCTCCTCCTCCCCATTTCTCCTTCCTCGTCCCTCGTTCCCATTCTCCTTCTTCCCGTTCCTCCTTCCCCCATCCCCCCACCCCCCCCCTCTTCCAACCTCTCTCTCCCCTTCTTTCACATCTTTCTGTCACTTCCTTCTTGTTGCTTTCTTTCCTGCTCTGCATTTTTGTCCACTCCTACCCACATTTCTTTACAGGCCACCGTGCCTCTCGTCCTGTCCGCCATTATTCTTTTCAACGACTGTTCACCTTCCCTGCTTCTCTCCAGTGCTGATTCTGACATTCTCTTGACTTCACACCGGCCTTTTCTTCACCTGCCTCTCCCATTTCCTCCTTCTGTCACCCTCCTCCTTCCCCATTCTCCTCGTCACCCCTCCTCTCTCCCTCCGTTCCCCCATTCCCCTTTCTCTTCCACCCTCGTTTCCTCCTCTCCCCCATTTCCTCCTTCTGTCACCCCCGTTCCCTCCTCTCCTCCCGTTCCTCCTCTCCACCATTCCTCCTCTTCACCCTCGTTCCCCTTCCCCTTCCCCCTTTTTCCCCCCTTCCTCCTCTCCCTTTCCTCTCCCGCCCTCATTCCCTCCCTTCTTCCCTCCCTCCCCCATTCTCCTCTTTCCCCCCTCCTTCCTATTTCCTCCCACCTCGTTCCTCTCTCTCCCCTTTCCGTTCCCTCCTCTCCCCCATTTCCTCCTTCCCTCACCGTTCCCTCCTCTCCTGCATTCCCTCCTTCTCTTACCCTCGTTCCCTCCTCTCCTCCCATTCCCTGCTTCTTTCCCGCCTACTCTCCCTGCTCGTTCCCTCCTTCTCCCCCCATTTCCTCCTTTTCTCCCCTTGTTCCCTCCTCTCTCGCCTTTTCTTCCCCCGTTCCCACATTCCCTCCCCTCATTTCCTTCTTCTCTCCTCATTTCCTCCTTCTTTCCCCTAGTTCCCTCCTTCTCTCCCCATTTCCTACTTCTCTTCCATCGCTCCCTCCGTCTCTCCCCATTTTCTCCTTCTCTCCCCTTGTTCCCTCCTCTCCCGCCTTTTCACCCCCCCCCCCCCCCCCTCGTTCCAACCTTCTCTCCCCTTCTGCTTTGCAGCATCTTTCTGTACATTCCTGTTGCTTCTGTGTGGCTTTTCTTTCCATGGCTCTGGCATTTTTTGTGCCATCCTAGCAGACATTATCTGTGGTACAGGGCCCAACCAGGTGCCCTTCGTCCTGTCCGGCAGATTATTTGTTTTCAAGACTGTGGTCAACCTTCCCTGGCTTCTGCTCCAAGGGTGCTGAGTTGCTGGACAGTATCTCTAATTGAGGCTTTTTTTCACAACTCGGGCGCAAATTTTCTTCAGCACATAGTGTGGCATGAAACCACTCTGACCTTCTCCACCCAGCTTGGGGACAATGGGGAAGGTGGGCAATGGGTTGGCAGAGTTGGAGAGTGGGATTTTTCTCCCCTCAAGCAGTTTTCACAGTGTTTCCTTGGGGAGAGATTTGTATACCTAGATTTTCTTCTAAGGCTGCTGCAGGCACCCGTGCTGCCTCTTTTCTCCTGTCCTGGCGACACAGTATCATGATTTCACATCTCCTGCACCCTTACCTGTTGGCAATAGAAGCCCTTGTGGGCTTTCATTTTTGCAGGCACCATGTCACCTTGATGGGAGCCTTACAGGCGACCTCCTGGACTCCGGTCATTTCACCTCTTCATCTCGGGGGACATCTCTCCTCCAACATTATCTGGACAGCTGACGTGGACACCACCTCCCTGACATCGGTATATCTCGAGGCTACACAATCGAAGGCCTTCTAGTTGCAGATTATATGCCCACGCTCTTATGTTCTCCAATGTATTCAACGAGGAAGGAATTTTATCATGAATACAGAAATCCAATTTTTCAACAATTTTTACAACTAAAGCGCAGGTGACTCGGGTCAAAAAGGATTTTGCTTTCATTGTCACTTATCTCCAACTTCACTTAATTATATGTTGGATGTGTAAAGTTAATTGTTCTACATTTGTATGCATAAATATATTATATCTTTCTCCTTTCTGTTAGAATTATTCATATATTTGCTCCAATCAAACTGTTTAATTAAACTTTAATTTCTATTATTATAAAGCTTGTGTGGTCTAATTGAACAGTGACTGCCGGTTGGATCTGTATCAGGCCTCGTTCACACATTGCTGTAGACGGTTTTCCAAAAAATTGCAAAGTCCTCACATATAGACCCACACTAAATCATTCAGATCTCTATTTTTTTTCGCTCTTCAGCAGCCATTAAAAAAAAACCCTCATTCTCACTTCTGCAGCTATTTTATTAGTTCCCAGTAGGGTTTCTTGGTGTATCACATTGTACAGTACCAGCACAGTGCATGGGATTTCTAGAAATCCCATGCTCACTATATGTCTTTCCACCGCAGTGTGTTTTCAGCTGCGGTGCATTTTTCTGGACTGCCACAGCATGTTAATGCTGAGGAGTTGGAAGCGGTCACCATCGTCTGAATGCAGGGAGAAGCCGCCCTGCACCCCACAGATCGTGAGTACATGGCAGCTGCGGTCTCCATGCGTTCACCTGCGTGTTCCTGCAGGTTCGAAGGCACCACACCCAACACGCAGCGCCTCCGGATCCTGTGCACATACCCTTTCTGGGTTTTTTTTTTTTTTTTTATTAAAAGACACAAATGGCTTTTTGCTGAGGGTCTGACTGCTGATTCCCCCACTGTACATAGGACAGGCTCTGCAAAGGTCAAACTACATATTTTCAAAGGGGTAACAATACTCCTCTTAGCAATTTTGAAGATTATTTTTACCCAGGAAGAAGTATACAATTTACAGTAATTTAAATCTATAGTATATAGATTGGTATACAGTACAGACCAAACGTTTGGACACACCTTCTCATTCAAAGAGTTTTCTTTATTTTCATGACTATGAGAATAGTAGATTCACACTGAAGGCATCAAAACTATGAATTAACACATGTGGAATTATATACTTAACAAAAAAGTGTGAAACAACTGAAAATATGTCTTATACTCTAGGTTCTTCAAAGTAGCCACCTTTTGCTGTGATTACTGCTTTGCACACTCTTGGCATTGTCTTGATGAGCTTCAAGAGGTAGTCACCGGAAATGGTTTTCACTTCACAGGTGTGCCCTGTCAGGTTTAATAAGTGGGATTTCTTGCCTTATAAATGGGGTTGGGACCATCAGTTGTGTTGTCAGAAGTCTGGTGGATACACAGCTGATAGTCCTACTGAATAGACTGTTAGAATTTGTATTATGGCAAGAAAAAAGCAGCTAAGTTAAGAAAAATGAGTGTCCATCATTACTTTAAGAAATGAAGGTCAGTCAGTCCGGATAATTGGGAAAACTTTGAAAGTGTCCCCAAGTGCCGTTGCAAAAACCATCAAGCGCTACAAAGAAACTGGCTCACATGAGGACCGCCCCAGGAAAGGAAGACCAAGAGTCACCTCTGCTGCGGAGGATAAGTTCATCCGAGTCATCAGCCTCAGAAATTGCAGGTTAACAGCAGCTAAAGAACACAAGGAATGGTCATTAGACCAGTGGAAATTTGTGCTTTGGTCTGATGAGTCCAAATTTGAGATCTTTGATTCCAACCACCGTGTGTTTGTGCTACGCAGAAAAGGTGAACGGATGGACTATGAAGCATGGAGGAAGAGGTGTGATGGTGATGGGGTGCTACACCAGATGACCTCGCCTCCACAGTCACCAGACCTGAACCCAATTGAGATGGTAATAGTGTAGTGTTTGAATATATCCATAACTCCTGCTCCACTAGATTGCATAGATTGCAATATACTGTATATTATATATAAATAATGTATTATATATATATAATGTGTATATATCCATAATTGCTATTCGACTATATTGGAGGCTATAAGAGGCTCATGTAATTAACTCAATTCTGGTGGTTTCAGCGATGAGCCCTCTAGGTTAGACTTGATTTTCAAGCCACATATTCAAACCCTTGCCACCCCCTGCCGACTCCAACTCAAAAATATTTCCCACATCCGTACATTCCTTGACAAAGAAACTGGAAAAACACTTGTGCATGCACTTATCATCTCCCGCCTCCACTATTGCAACCTCCTACTCTGTGGTCTCCCCTCTAGCACTCTTGCAGTCCTCCAATCTATCCTAAACTCTGCTGCCCGACTAATCCAACTGTCTTCCCGCTATTCCCCAGCCTCTCCTCTCTGCCTAGCCCTTCACTGGATTGCTATTGTCCAGAGGCTGCAGTTCAAAACCCTAACCATGACATACAAAGCCATCCATAACCTGTCTCCCTGTCTCTGTGACATGGTCTCCCCGATACTTACCTACACACAACCTTTGATCCTCTCCAAGATCTCCTTCTCTCCTGCCCTCTTATCTCTTCTTCCTACAACAGCATACAAGATTTCTCCCATGCTTCCCCCATACTCTGGAACTCTCTGTACCAACACATCAGGCTCTCGCCCACCGTGGAAACCTTCAAAAGGAACCTGAAGACCCACCTCTTCCGATAAGTCTATAACCTGCAATGAGCCTCAGTCTACTGAACTACCCCACGACCAGCTCTACCCTCTCCTACTGTATTCTCACCCATCCCTTGTAGACTGAAACCTCGTAAGCAGGGTCCTCTCTCCTCACCTACTGTATCCTCACAAATCCCTTGTAGACTGTGAGCCCTTCCAGGCAGGGTCCACTCTCCTCACCTACTGTATCCTCACGAATCCCTTGTAGACTGTGAGCCCTCCCAGGCAGGGTCCACTCTCCTCACCTACTGTATCCTCACCCATCTCCTCGTGGGCAGGGTCCTCCTCACCTACTGTATCCTCGCCCATCCCCTGTAGACTGTGAGCCCTCGCAGGCAGGGTCCTCTCTCCTTCTGTACTTGTGTGTGCCTTGTATTGCTCATGATTATTGTACTTGTCTATGTATGCCCCTTTTCACATGTAAAGCACCATGGGAGAAATGGTGCTATAATAATAATTTTTTGTGGACCTCACTCTAGAAACTAAACGGTTTAGACTGGAGGCTTCAGAGAGATCCTCAAATAATTAACTCCAAAACAGTGACCTCACTAGTGAGCAATCTAGAATGGAGTTGATATGAGAGCCTCAAAAATTCATCTCCAATCTAATCATATCACTACTGAGCCATCTAGAATGGAGTGGCTTAAATGATCTAAGATGCATCTCTCGCTTTATGGCTCTGAGTCAGCTGACTGCATCATGCAATCACATGACTGCCACACAGACTAAACCAGAGGATTACAGATCAGATCCACCAATCATTGCACTTAAATTATACCATGTGACCTCCCCAGGCTAAAGGAGTAGATGACAGATCAGATCAACCTGAATTATACAATTATTCCACGTGACCACTACACATCCCAACACAGTAGATGACAGATCAATCTGAATTCAGCAATCCTCATTCATGAAATAGATCACATGACCACTACACAGACCGCTACACAGACTGCCTAAGTAGATGACAGATCAGATCACCCTGAATTCATGATTCTTCACTTTGTGAATAAATCTCATACCCGACTTAAGAAAATGGCTCATATTGTATATATCTCTAGTTACCAACACTTTTATTCGCAATTTAGGGGCACTTTGTCATCACAGTTAGAAACATCTGCAACTCTGCATCATATCTGCAGTTGGGTCACAATGTGACACCACAGAATATGTACTGGCCAGATGGATTCCATAAAACAAATCTGCCCCAGTTTTTTGGAAGATCCAATGAGGCCGACTCCTCAGCTTCCTCACATAAGGCGTGACATATTCTTAAGATTTCCTGTTAGGAAGCTGAACCTTGGGCATCATTGGATCTGCCAAAAGGACAATGATCCATACATACCTCACAGTCCACTGAGGTTTGGTTTCAGAAAAAGTCCTGGAAGACTGGTGGCTATCACTGTTGCCTAATTTGAACCCCATAGAAAATCTTTGATGGGATTTGAATAACGTGGTTGCTGCAAGGTAACCCAATATTAGTGAACTGGAGGCTATTGCCAGTGATATATGGTCAGGAATACTGTTGGACGTCGATACCTGGCAATACATCATGTTTGCAGAAAGTATTAATAGCCAAGCATACTCTGAAAAGCACCAAAAATTCTCGTCATGAGGGGTGAATATTTCTGAGACTGCAAGTCAGTGAAAGTGGCATTTTGCAGTGAATTTTGAGAAACTACTTCTTAAGGGGAACTGTCGGCAGGTTTTTACTAGGTAATGAGCAGTATAATGTAAGGGAGAAAAGCCTGATTCCAGTGATGTGTGACTAAGTTATGTTTTTCAATACAATCAGTGTTTTATCAGCAGGAGATTATCACTACAGGACTAGGTGTATTCTGCCCTAAGCACATATTAGCAGATCTGTGTTAATATACAATGTGTACAGAAAGCTGCCAATCAGTGTTGTGGGTGGCGTTATACACAGCCCAGCATTCTGAACTCTGCTAGATCTGCAGCAGAAAAAAATAGGGATGATATCACAAATGATGCACCCAGTAAACTAAGTGACACATCACAAGAATCAGGCTCTCTGACCCTACATCATACTGCTGTCAGATTAATTAGCAAAAACCTGACAGATTCCATTTAAATTGTGTTCAGCTATTTACTGTACATTGTTCTTGTTTCATTGCTTTATTGCAAAAAGCAGAATGTTTGCTAATTTTACTAATAAAGCTAATTTAACAAATAAACTGTTTAAAATAAGCACCTTATTCTTTCAAAATAAGCAAGTCAATTAAATCAGTTTCCTTATAGGGTGGCAATACATGAATGACCCCACTAAGTGGTGCCGTCATATGTGTGCAAAATAAATACATAATGGGAAAAAATTGAGTACGGGTCCCCATATTTTTCATTCTCGGTGCAGAATAAACAGCCAGCTACAAGCTGCCTCCCCCAGCTGTCTAGTTTTACCTTGGCTGGCAATGAAAAATACAGGGGAGGCCATTATTAGAGTGAGAGCTGCAGCAGACCTCTGAGCGCACACAGAGAGCTTCAGCCGTGCCAGCGGTGCAGTAAGTGAGGACACAGCTGACATGGTTACCATGGTAACTGTCAGGTGACCACTGGCACAGCCGAAGCTCTCAAGGCACTCATTGAAGAAACATCTTAGCGCGTCCTCCAAGCACACGACTGCACCGAGCTTCAGTCGTACCAGTGAGGTCACTTGAGGACACAGATGAGGTACCATGGCAACCTTGTCAGTTGTGTCCTCAGATGACCTCACTCACTGAACTGATTGCACGGCTGAAGCCTTTCAGGATCCTGTTTTTGCTGAAAAACTGGATTTGTGCCTGATGTACAAAACACTGGTGTGAAAGTAACCTAACCCCACTTATTGTGACTTTTATCTTTTATATTACACTGGTATCTGTGTTGGGAAATAAAACCTTTAACAACAAAGTCCTAATATGAAAAAAATTATAGAAATGTGAATGTTCAGGTGGTAGGAGCAGATAGGGGACTTCAGTCATATTCAATTTTGTCAAGAATTACAAAAACATTAATTTTCAGATTTTTAATATGTTATAGAATCTTATATTAATTGAACTTTTCATGTGAAGATAATTTAAAAATAAAACAATCATTAGTCATGCAGATTTCAGGCTGTAGGGAGGTAATCATTGTAATCTGTACTTGTTCGGCACATTGCATATTTAAATAACATTCATTGTGAAAATTGAAAGGGTTCTCCACAAGTAGGACAACCCCTTCTGAATCCACTTGTTTCCCCCACTGTAAAGAAGACCCTGTAGTCTCCTCCTGTTTCAGTGCTGTCAGTAACGCGGTTTATGGGAGATTGTGACATCACACGAGTCCCGCTTCCAATCAGCGCTCACATACTGTTGATTGCACTATGTCCAAAGGAGAAGGAGACCGGCGGTGATTGGACGTGGGTCGCGGTTACACAGTGGTGGAACGGCGGCAGAATGGGAGGCGAGTATAGGGTTAATATTTTCAATAAGGGAAACAAGTGGATTCAGAAGGGGTTGTCCTAGTAGTGGACAACCCCTTTAATACTAAAGGCACAGCGCCCCCTGTGGTTGGTGATTCCACATCACAGCACGCTCATAGTTTACTTTCTACTTCAGTCGTCTGTTTGAGATGTTTGTGGAAGAAATCCTGAATTCTCTGCCAGGAGTCCACTTGTGCCATGGCGTGCTCCTTTGGTTTTCCTCCCCAAACCACAGGAAGACCAATAAGCCTGTGCATAGATGCTTCACATAAGGGGAAATACGGTGGCTCAATGTAATGGCCAGTTTTGGGATAATACACAATTTCTGGCTTTTCTTTCCCTTCCTCAACCAGGAGTTGACAAGCCGCTTGGGCGTGGAAGGTGCTGTCCCAATTTCGGTCATCTTCTGCCACAATAAGCAGAAACTTGCAATCGGCTTTTCCAACAGGAATAAGGCTCTTCCGGTTCGGTTCTTCCAGTGGGTTATGTAATACGTCATGGATATCGGCTACTCCGGGCTGCGGGTGTTTTAACTTTTTAGCGTCAATTCCAACAGGAAGTAAAATAGTGTCGTTATTATAACGAAGGATTGCTCCGATATTGGCCACCGAGCCATTCACGACAACTGTGGCTGTTATCCCTTTAAGGAAAGCGGACATAGAAAACACCAAGTCTCCCCCTTTAGAATGGCCAAGGAGACCGATCCCAGGACCCTTCACCTGGAAGAAAGTGAAAACAGTCATTGGATCTGTGTATTTTGTAGATATGAGCACTTTACACACCATAGAAAAAAAAAAAAACGCTTAATACTGGCCATGATATCTAAACTGTAGGAGCAGGAGATCTGTTTATCGCTCTTCCAGATCATGCGCAACATGTGACAGGCTGAGTCACATGGTGCAAGGTCCTGGAAGATCGATAAACACAGCATCTGCCGGGGAGGGTGAGTATTGCAGAGTTTTTGTTTTGGAAATCGCTGTGAAAAAGCACCACAAGTGGACTGTGTGATTACCCATCTGTTTGTGGTGCTTATTCTGGGGGGTTAGAATGGAGTGTATAGGGAAACACATCCTAAAAACAGGCAAGTTAATGGCAGGGACATAAAAGAAAATGCAGGTGATTTCTGCAACAAAAATGCACATGTGAGCACAGCTTTTGAAAAATCACATTGACACATTCTGCGTCTTTACACAAAAACGCCCAGTGGGCACACACCATTGCATTTATGCATACATTTTTGTATTGAATCCTATACATCTAGTTTATTTTACATTTTTATTATCTGACTGGGGTTTATCAATGAATGTTCAAAAAACAGGAAATATGGTAAGACACCTTTAACATCTATCAATGGGTCTTCTGTACATAGCAAGTCTTATTAGTTATTTATTTTACTGGCCTTCAGTTCGATATCGAGCCAAGACGACTTGATGGATGAACGCTCTATAGGAAGGTCGATCACACATAGAAGACACCTGTCAATCACCTACAACAGTGCTGGGAAAAGCAAAATGGTGGCAGCCTCAATAGGTCCACTGGGGTCTTCTCCAAGCCTAGATAGCTCCACCTGGGTCTTCTCCAAGCCTACATAGCTCCAGCAGGGTCTTTTCCAAGCCTACATAGCTCCACTAGGGTCTTCTCCAAGCCTACATAGCTCCACCAGGGTCTTCTCCAAGCCTACATAGCTCCACCAGGGTCTTCTCCAAGCCTAGATAGCTCCACCAGGGTCTTCTCCAAGCCTAGATAGCTCCACTAGGGTCTTCTCTAAGCCTACATAGCTCCACCAGGGTCTTCTCCAAGCCTAGATAGCTCCACCAGGGTCTTCTCCAAGCCTAGATAGCTCCACTAGGGTCTTCTCCAAGCCTACATAGCTCCACCAGGGTCTTTTCCAAGCCTACATAGCTCCACCAGGGTCTTCTCCAAGCCTACATAGCTCCACCAGCGTCTTCTCCAAGCCTAGATAGCTCCACCAGCGTCGTCTTCAAGCCAAGATAGCTGCACCAGCGTCTGCTCCAAAACTAGATGGCTCCACCAGGGTCTTTTCCAAGACTAGATGGATCCACTAGGTTCTTCTCCGAGCCTAAACAGTTCCACCAGGGTCTTCTCCAAACCTAGATGTGTCCACCAGGATCTTTTCCAAGCCTAGATGGATCTACTAGGGTCTTCTCCGAGCCTAGACAGTTCCACCAGTGTCTTCTCCAAGCCTAGATGGGCCCACCAGGGTCTTCTCCAAACCTACATGGGTCCACCAGGGTCTTCTCCAAACCTAGATGGGTCCACCAGGGTCTTCTCCAAACCTAGATGGGTCAACCAGGGTCTTCTCCAAACCTAGATGGGTCAACCAGGGTCTTCTACAAACCTAGATGGGTCCACCAGGGTCTTCTCCAAACTTAGATGAGTCAACCAGGGTCTTCTCCAAACCTAGATGGGTCCACCAGGGTCTTCTACAAACCTAGATGGGTCCACCAGGGTCTTCTCCAAACCTAGATGGGTCAACCAGGGTCTTCTACAAACCTAGATGGGTCCACCAGGGTCTTCTCCAAACTTAGATGAGTCAACCAGGGTCTTCTCCAAACCTAGATGGGTCAACCAGGGTCTTCTACAAACCTAGATGGGTCAACCAGGGTCTTCTCCAAACCTAGATGGGTCAACCAGGGTCTTCTACAAACCTAGATGGGTCCACCAGGGTCTTCTCCAAACTTAGATGAGTCAACCAGGGTCTTCTCCAAACCTAGATGGGTCAACCAGGGTCTTCTACAAACCTAGATGGGTCCACCAGGGTCTTCTCCAAACTTAGATGAGTCAACCAGGGTCTTCTCCAAACCTAGATGGGTCCACCAGGGTCTTCTCCAAACCTAGATGGGTCCACAAGGGTCTTCTCCAAACCTAGATGGGTCCACAAGGGTCTTCTCCAAACCTAGATGGGTCCACAAGGGTCTTCTCCAAACCTAGATGGGTCCACCAGGGTCTTCTCCAAACCTAGATGGGTCCACCAGGGTCTTCTCCAAACCTAGATGGGTCCACCAGGGTCTTCTCCAAACCTAGATGGGTCCACCAGGGTCTTCTCCAAACCTAGATGGGTCCACCAGGGTCTTCTCCAAGCTTAGATAGGCCCACCAGGGTCTTCTCTAAAGGCCCTGTCACACATAAAGAGATCGCTAACGAGAACACTATTGGGATCGCTGTTACGTCACGAATTTCGTGACGCAACAGCAATGTCGTTCTGTGTGACACGCACTAACGATCTGGCCCCTGCTGTGAGATCATTGATCGTTACACTCTGCTCTGGGTCATTCCTGCGTCGTTGTGCTCCCGCTGGGAACGCTACATCGTTGTGCAACGACCTCGGTATTATTCTGGATCGCTAGTGCGTCGTTTTTCACATCGCTTATAAGATGCCTGTTTGACATCTTACCATCGATGTGTAAACGACGCACCAGCGATCTCTGCACATCGTTATCGGGATCGCTGATGCGTTGTTATGCGAGACTGGGCCTTATACTTAGAGGGGTCCACCAGGGTCTTCTCAAAGCTTAGATGGGTCCACCAGGGTCTTCATCACCGTTATCTTGATTCTTATCAAGTCATTGGGTTGCTGGTCTTCCTCTTTGCCTTGTTCCTTCTATTCTTCCCACCATGATGTCCTTCTCCAGTGGTTGCTCTCTTCGTATGATGTGTAGACAAGTCGTAGCTTGGAGATCTTTGCTTCCAGTGACATGTCTGGCTTGATTTGTTCCAGAATTGATTTGTTTATTCTTCTTACCATCCATGGTATTGATAACATCCTTCTCTAGTACTAAGCATTGACTTAAATCACAGCTACGGTAATGACACCTATGCCCCTTCAGTGTCTGTCTATATAATCAGCTGGTTAGTGGAGTCCTATAGCCTCAGTGATCAGGGTCTCATTATAACTTGTGGGATCCACTCCATTAAACCATTTAACCCCTAATTTAAGCCCAAAGTACAAGATCCAGTTAAGATAACACTACTCACTTGCGGATGTTGCAGCATATAGTTTACTGCTTCTTCAAAGTATTCCAGCTGAAGCTCCTTCATATCTTTAGGTAGATCTTCATAGTTATAGTAAGCCAACGCCAGCGTGGCAAAACCCCTGCTCGCCAGTAAGCTCGCCTTGTATTCGAGGAGGCCTCCACCAGCACCGGGCACCTCTATAACTCCTGGAAATGGCCCTGGACCTGTAGATATAACACACAGAGGGAACAAATCAGATCTGTGATATTTGTCCATGTGGCAAAACTACTAAGTGATACTAAAGGAGTGGTAGAGTTTTACAAGCACAGACATCATGGATGGGGCGTCCATATGGTACCCAGAGTACTCTATAGAACCCATTATTAATTTCAATAGACGCCATGACGGTATTCACTACATGGACAAGCCAAGAGGATGGGTACCCAAACGTGCCACCGTCAGATACCAAGAGAGCACGTCCTGGATTAAGGGAGGAGTGGAGGACCCCGATGTGTGAGGAGGAGGAGCGGAGGACCCCGGGGTGTGAGGAGGAGGAGCGGAGGACCTAGGGTTGTGAGGAGGAGGAGCGGAGGACCCCGGGGTGTGAGGAGGAGCAGAGGACCTAGGGTTGTGAGGAGGAGGAGCGGAGGACCCCGGGGTGTGAGGAGGTGAGGAGAAGGAGTGGAGGACCCCTGGGTGTGAGGAGGAGGAGTGGAGGACCCCGGGGTGTGAGCAGGAGGAGTGGAGGACCCCGGGGTGTGAGCAGGAGGAGTGGAGGACCCCTGGGTGTGAGGAGGAGGAGCGGAGGACCCCTGGGTGTGAGGAGGAGGAGCGGAGGACCCCGGTGTGTTTGGAGGAGGAGAAGCGGAGGACTCCGGTGTATGAGGAGGAGTGGAGGACCCCTGGGTGTGAGGAGGAGGAGCGGAGGACCCCTGGGTGAGGAGGAGGAGTGGAGGACCCCAGTGTGTTTGGAGGAGGAGAAGCGAAGGACTCCGGTGTATGAGGAGGAGTGGAGGACCCTGGTGTGAGGAGGAGTGGAGGACCCTGGTGTGTGAGGAGGAGGACGAGCGGAGGACCCTGGTGTGTGAGGAGGAGGACGAGCGGAGGACCCCGGTGTGTGAGGAGGAGGAAGAGTGGAGGACCCCGGGGTGTGAGGAGCGGAGGACCCCGCTCTGTGAGGAGGAGGATGAGCGCAGGACCCCGCTGTGTGAGAAGGAGGAGCGCAGGACCCCGCTGTGTGAGGAGGAGGAGAAGCGCAGGACCCCGCTGTGTGAGGAGGAGGAGGAGAGCAGGACCCCGCTGTGTGAGGAGGAGGAGGAGGAGCGGAGGACCCTGGTGTGTTTGGAGGAGGAGGAGGAGCGGAGGACCCTGGTGTGTTTGGAGGAGGAGGAGCGGAGGACCCCGGTGTGTTTGGAGGAGGAGGAGCGGAGGACCCCGTGTGTGAGGAGGAGGAGCGGAGGACCCCGGTGTGTGAGGAGGACGAGGAGCGGAGGACCCCGGTGTGTTTGGAGGAGGAGGAGCGGAGGACCACGGTGTGTGAGGAGGAGGAGCAGAAGCACCCCGAGGTGTGAGGAGGAGGAGCGGAGGGTCCCAGGGTCTGAGGAGGAGGAGCGGAGGACCCTGGTGTGTGAGGAGGAGGAGTGGAGGACCCCGGGGTGTGAGGAGGAGGAGGAGCGGAGGACCCCAATGTGTTTGGAGGAGGAGCGGAGGACTCCGGTGTATGAGGAGGAGTGGAGGACCCTGGTGTGAGGAGGAGGAGGAGCGGAGGACCCTGGCATGTGAGGAGGAGGAGGAGCAGAGGACCCTGGCATGTGAGGAGGAGGAGGAGCGGAGGACCCCAAGGTGTGAGGAGGAGGACCCCGATGTGTGAGGAGGAGGAGGAGCAGAGGACCCCAGTGTGTGAGGAGAAGGAGCGGAGGACCCCGGTGTGTGAGGAGGAGGGGAGGACCCCGGTGTGTTTGGAGGAGGAGGAGCGGAGGACCCCAGTGTGTTTGGTGGAGGAGGAGCAGAGGACCCTGGTGGTTTTGGAGGAGGAGGAGCAGAGGACCCTGGTGTGTTTGGAGGAGGAGGAGCAGAGGACCCCGGTGTGTTTGGAGGAGGAGGAGCAGAGGACCCTGGGGTGTGAGGAGGAGGAGCGGAGGACCTCGGTGTGTGAGGAGGAGCAGAAGCACCCCGGGGTGTGAGGAGGAGCAGCGGAGGGTCCCAGGGTGTGAGGAGGAAGAGCGGAGGACCCCGGGGTGTGAGGAGGAAGAGCGGAGGACCCCGGGGTGTGAGGAGGAAGAGCGGAGGACCCCGGGGTGTGAGGAGGAAGAGCGGAGGACCCCGGAGTGTGAGGAGGAAGAGCGGAGGACCCCGGAGTGTGAGAGAGGAGACGGGTGAGGAGGAGCGGAGGACCCCGGGGTGTGAGAGAGGAGGAGCGGAGGACCCCGGGGTGTGAGAGGAGGAGGAGCGGAGGACCCCGGGGTGTGAGGAGGAGGAGGAGAGCGGAGGACCCCGGGGTGTGTAGGAGGAGGAAGCGGAGGACCCCGGGGTGTGAGGAGGAGGAGGAGCGGAGGACCCCGGGGTGTGAGGAGGAGGAGCGGAGGACCCCGGGTGTGAGAGGAGGAGGAGCGGAGGACACAGGGTGTGAGGAGTGGAGGACCCCAGTGTGTGAGGAGGAGAGAGCGGAGGACCCTTGGGTGTGAGGGAGGAAGTGGAGGACCCAGGTAGGAGGAGGAGCGGAGGACCCCTGGGTGTGAGGAGGAGAGAGGAGCGGAGGACCCCTGGTGTGAGAGGAGGAGAGGAGCGGAGAGGAGGACCCCTGGGTGTGAGCATCGGGGCCCTTGTGTGTATGGATGCCCAGGGACATGAGCTGGAGCCGTCACTCACCGGGTGGCAGGAACAGGCTCCCCGCACCCGGCCCTCCCGTATCGGCTCCCGGGTCACTCCTTCCCCCATGAAGCTCCTCTCCTGAGCGGCCTCCGCCAGCAGCTCCTCCCCGGCCGCTCCGTGTCCCGGGTGCAGGGAGAAGCACAGCCGCAGCGGACTCTGCACGTCCTTCTTCACCAGCCGGCGGTACGGAGTCCGGGGCTGCACCGACCACAGGGGCCCCCCGGGATCCACCCCAGTGAAGCTGCCGCCCTCCAGCCCCGGACTCCGGCTCACGTCCAGCTCCCCGCCGCCGTCTGCCCGGTAGTGAGCGGCGGAGGTGAACAGCTCCCCGCCTTCATCACTCAGAGCGGTGCAGAGAGTCACGTCCTGCCCGGGCCTCAGCCCGAGGGCCCGGAGCTGCAGAGGCCGGTCATACAGGCAGCGGCCCGGGGACACCAGCAGCGACACCGCGGAGGACATGGAGCGGGCGGAACCGGGGGCGAAGAGCGGCCGGGAGACTGCGGGGGCGAGGGGCAGCGAGCGGGGCAACCGGGAGAGCAGCATGGCGGCCAGAGCCAGTGTAGGGCAGGAGGCGGGCACTGAGGACTGACCGCTGGTGATAGAACAGAGGAGAAGGGAATATACAGCTGCCACATCCTCCGGGAAGAGGGCAACTGCGCCATATATGATGCCCCACTGTGTCCCCCCTACATACATCCCCCCACAGTGTGCCCACACACTATAAGCCCCCTACAGTGCCCCCATATATGATATATCTGCCACTACAGTGCCCCCATATATTACATATCTGCCACTACAGGGCCCCCATATATTATATATCTGCCACTACAGTGCCCCCATATATTACATATCTGCCACTACAGTGCCCCCATATATTATATATCTGCCACTACAGTGCCCCCATATATTATATATCTGCCACTACAGTGCCCCCATATATTACATATCTGCCACTACAGTGCCCCCATATATTATATATCTGCCACTACAGTGCCCCCATATATTATATATCTGCCACTACAGTGCCCCCATACATACATCCCCCCACAGTGTGCCCACACACTATAAGCCCCCTACAGTGCCCCCATATATGATATATCTGCCACTACAGTGCCCCCATATATTACATATCTGCCACTACAGGGCCCCCATATATTATATATCTGCCACTACAGTGCCCCCATATATTACATATCTGCCACTACAGTGCCCCCATATATTATATATCTGCCACTACAGTGCCCCCATATATTATATATCTGCCACTACAGTGCCCCCATATATTACATATCTGCCACTACAGGGCCCCCATATATTATATATCCGCCACAGGGCCCCCATGCATTATAAATCCATCACAGTGCCCCTCATATATTGTAAACCCCCCCCCCACAGTGACCCCCATACATTTTAAACCCCCCACACACACACAGTGCCCCTCATACATTATAAATCCCCTACAGTGCTCTTATTCATTATAAAAAAAAACACAGTTCCCCTCATACATAAATTCTCCCACAGTCAGTGCCCCCATATATTATATATCCACCACAGTGCCCCCCATACATTATAATCCCCCCTACAGTGCGCCCCATACATTATAACCCCCCCCCCCCCAGTGCCCCTCATACATTATAAATCCCCTACAGTGCCCTCATTCATTATAAAAAAAACACAGTTCCCCTCATACATAAATCACACCACAGTCAGTGCCCCTCATACATTGTAAACCCCCACAGTGACCCCATATATTATATATCCACCACAGTGCCCCCCATACATTTTAACCTCCCCACAGTTCCCCCATACATTATAACCCCCCCCCCCCAGTGCCCCTCATACATTATAAATCCCCTACAGTGCCCTCATTCATTATAAAAAAAAACAAAAAAAACACAGTTTCCCTCATACATAAATTCCCCCACAGTCAGTGCCCCTCATACATTGTAAACCTGGTACAGTGCCCCTCATATATTGTAAACCCGCACAGTGCCCCCATTATATATCCGCCACAGTGCCCACCCATACATTATAACCCCCCCTACAGTGCCCCTCATACATTATAAATCCCCCCACAGTTCCCCTCATACATAAATCTCCCACACTGCCCCTCATACATTATCGACTCCCCCACAGTGCCGCTCATACATTATAAATCCCCTACAGTGCCCCTCATACATTATAAATCCCCCACAGTGCCCCTCACCCTCATACATTATAAATCCCCCACAGTGCCCCTCATAAACAAATTCCCTCAGAGTTCCCTTCATACATTATAACCCCCCCCACAGTGCCCCTCATACATTATAAATCCCCCACAATGCCCCTCATACATTGTAAATCACACACAGTGCCCCTGACACATTATAAGCCCCCTATAGTGCCCTTCATACATTATAAACTCCTCCACGGTGCCCCCCATACATTATAAACCCTTTACACTACCCCTCACACATTATATATCCCACATTGTGCCCATCACGTGGGCAAGGACGGTGGCTCAAGTGGTTAGCACTGTAGCCTTTGCAGCACTGGGGTCTTGAGGTCCTGGGTTCAATTCCCACCAAGGACAATAAGGACAACATCTGCAAGGAGTTTGTATGTTCTCCCTGTGTTTGCGTGGGTTTCCTCCGGGCACTCCGGTTTCCTCCCACATTGTAAAGACATACCGTACTGATAGGATGTTTAGATTGTGAGCTCCAAGAGAGACAGCATTACTCATGTATGTAAAGTGCTATGGAATTAATAGCGCTATATAAATGAATAAATATTATATTATAAAAGAAAACGCTGGTGATTTCTGCAACAAAAATGCACGTGTGAGCACAGCTTTTGAAAAATCACATTGACTGTAATGTTAACCTTCCTAGCGTTATTCCCGAGCCTGACTCGGGGTTAACATTCACTACCAGAAGCGTTAACCCCGAGTCAGGCTCGGGCTTACCCGCGTTCGCGGCAGATGCGGTGAGAAAACCGCATCTGCCGCACTTGTGCCGCACTTGCGGCGCGGTAGCGGTAATCTGCATAGGAACCAACCACCTCTGATGACCCTCATACATTGTTAATATGTGCCCCTGCAGCCTAGTAAACCATTAGCAGCCCTGTTGTTGTGTGCAAAGTGGCTGCAGTAGAAGTGCGATAATGATGGTATATACTTACATGCCTGGTACTTGAGGGCGTCTCCCTGTGTGTGCTGGCACTTGTTGGCAGTGCTCATCATGTCTGCTCTCCCCTCCCTTATGCACGCCCCCTCTCAGCCTGCTATAGTGATGTGAGGCTGATTGCGTCATAAAGGGGCGGGGCTAAATAGCGGCATCGCGGTAGCCCCGCCCCTTTATGACGCAATCAGCCTCACAGCACTATAGCAGGCTGAGAGGGGGCGTGCATAAGGGAGGGGAGAGCAGACATGATGAGCACCGCCCACACGTCCCAGCACACACAGGGAGACGGCCTCAAGTACCAGGCATGTAAGTGTATAAAATCATTATCGCACTTCTACTGCAGCCACTTTGCACACAACAACAGTGCTGCTAATGGTTTACTAGGCTGCAGGGGCACATATTAACAATGTATGAGGATCATCAGAGGTGGTTGGTTCCTATGCAGATTACCGCAACCGCGCCGCAACCGCGCCACAAGTGCGGCAGCTATGCGGCAAGTGCGGCAGATGCGGTTTTTTAACCGCATCTACCGCGAACGCGGGTAGCCCGCTTTTAGCAAATTATTCTAGAACTAAACAGACCGCCAGGGAGGCTACAGCTGTGGGTGCTGCGTCTTTACCGCAGAAACACACAAAAACGCCCAGTGGGCTCACACCATTGCATTTATGCATACATTTTTGTATTGAATCCCACACAAATAGTTTATTTTACATTTTTATTATTTGACTGGGGTTTATCAATGAATGTTCAACAAACAGGAAATATGGTAAGACACCTTAAATTCCCACCAAGGACAATAAGGACAACATCTGCAAGGAGTTTGTATGTTCTCCCTGTGTTTGCGTGGGTTTCCTCCGGGCACTCCGGTTTCCTCCCACATTGTAAAGACATACTGATAGGATGTTTAGATTGTGAGCTCCAAGAGAGACAGCATTACTGATGTATGTAAAGTGCTATGGAATTAATAGCGCTATATAAATGAATAAATTATTATTATTATCACGTGTCCCGCCCCTGGCGGAGACCGTGGAATACTCAGAACTGGGCCCTCTCGTCGTCGTCTGGGGCTGCGGGATGTCATGGTGGCGTGTCCTGGTCCGTGATCCCCTCGTCGGCCAAGCAGTAAAAAGGGGAGTTTGAAAAATAAATCAAAAATAAGAGTGTTGTGACGTCACCCGTGGAATGCGGCCGGTATAGCTGTTGCAGTCAGGACCGCTGGGGATGATGGGAATTGCAGTGTAGATGGTTGACCTCTCCACTGGAAGAGCAGGTCCCCAGGGCAACCGAACAGTCTGTTGTAATGCAGGGCTCATCGGGGGTGTAGGGTTCACAATACAATCAGGCAGTCTCCTGCTGCCGCCCCACAGAATCAGTCTATCTCCCTTCAGGCATAGTAATCACAGTCTCACACCGCATAGAGCTTTAACTGAGTTTACTCTTTTTCTCAGCAGATGTTACAACACAGTCAGTACAGTGGTGGCTCCGGTGTGGTCTAAGCCGCTGGGATGGCTCATCATAATCACCCCCTTTCATGGGCCTTTTTGGTCTGTCCGCACGCTATCTACGGCCCAGCAGCCACGGGCTTTCAGTGGGCGACCTGCCGCGACCCTAGTCCTAATACAGCGGCCTTCCTTTCGCTGCACTGGAGGTTGCGTCGCAGGACATAAGACCCTGCACCCCACCGGAGTCTGTGATTGGAGCATAGAGCTTCCTGGCCACTTCAGCAGAGGCGGCAGTCTGGTTGCAGCCCAGTCCTTCGGTCTCCCCGCTACTTCGAGCACACCTTGGACTCCTTCCTCCTCTCACCACGGTCTACAGCCCGGGACACAGACAAGCCTCAGGGTGGCACAGGCCGCCGGGTCCATGTCCTCTCTCATTCCTGTCTGATGGTGTTCTCGCCTCTCCTTCTGACTGAACTTGACTCTCTGGTGTCTCTCTGCTGACTGAACTCTCAGATCTTGTTGTGTCCTTTTGTTACCTCCCCTAACTGGGTTCTGTCCTAACTTCCCACCCTCAGTGCCCCTCATACATTATAAATCCCCCACAATGCCCCTCCAACATTATGAATCCCTTACCGGGCGCGTGTACATCCTTCACATTGCCTCTTAATACAATGTAAATCCCTCAGTGCCCCACAAGTATTATAAATCCACCACATGGCCCCTAATACAATGTAAACCCCCCACAGTTCCTCCAATGTATTATAAATCCCCCACAGTGCCCCCATATGATATTAATCCCCCACAGTGCCCCCATACGATATTAATCCCCCACAGTGCCCCTCATGCATTTTAAATAAACCACAGTGCCCCCCAAACATTATAAATTTCCCCAAATGTCTCCACTATTACTGCTTACCCTGTCCGTAGCTCCAGGTGATCAGCGGCTTCTTTCTCTGCTAGGAACCTGCAGCCCCTTGGCAGGTCTCCTGGCAGTGCTCTTAGGCTATGTGCTCACGGTCCGGAGGAGCTGCATGTTGTACCCAGCTCCTCCAGACCTGAGTGAATCCGCGGCTGGCCGCAGAGAAGCCGCATCCATCCTGTACTTACCATATATAGCGGGTGCGGGGCTGCTTCTCCCTGCAGTCACCTGATGGGACTTGCTTCAGACTCTGCAGCATGAAATGAACATACTGCGGAGATGCGGAATGCCGTCACCCTGCAACGCAGCTGTCAAAACGCTGCGGTCGGGTAAAGCATAGTGGGCATGGGATCCATTATGCTGATACTGTACTACGCAGCATTTTGGACGCAGCAGCAAGACACTGCGTCCAAAATGCTGCATATACTGATCGTGAGTATGCATCCTTAGGAAGCACGCCCTGCTTCCTGCATATACTTAAAGCAGCAGAGAGCCTGTCTCTTAAGGCCCAGTTACACACACAGATAATTGTGCAGAGATTGTTCACAAATCTCTGGTTGCAGTGAAATCATGGACACATTGTTCTATCTTGTGGCTGTGTACATGATTTCACTGCAACCAGAAATCTGCAAATAATCTCTGCACAATTATCTGTGTGTGTAACTGGGCCTTTAGGGTTGTCTCTGCTGTGATGCTCTGTGCATAAAAAGCACCCTCGCCTTTTGGGAGATGATTGGGAACATCCTCATTCTGTAGGATAGTTGCCTCCTGCTCAGGTCACACTCTGCGATTTGAAGACTTTTGCCTTGAATGATACTAACACCTCTGTCTCCACAGAATCTCCTGTTGGCGGTTCTCTATGCCGGATCCCTCTGGACACTCCGGACCCCACTCCAGACTGGCCATGCCTTTCCTCACGGAGCCTTCTGATACCGCTACCATCTGGATCATCCTTTCCAGGATTACTCTCCACCTACAGAGCCAGTATTCCACAGTTTCTCCTATCCGGTGTGTACGAATCACTCCTCTGGTCCGGGATTCGCGGCATTCAGGTCACCTTGGTGTTGCAACGGGGGAAGGGGAATCCTTGTATAGGGGTACACGTTGTCCAGAGCTCCGCTACATGGTACAGTGTCATGATCCAGAGGGTCCTCCCAGTGGCGTAACTTCAGGCATCGGGGCCCTGATGCGAAAGCTCCAACGGGGCCCCCAATTATTGCAAATCTTTAGTAGTAGTAGTCTTTTTCTATGGGCTAAAGGGACGTTTGGGGCCCCCCTAGGCTGCAGGGCCCGGGTGCAATCGCAACCCCTGCACCTATTGTAGTTACGTCCCTGGGTCCTCCCCTCAGGCACCTTTTCCCCTTTGTAGAATTATCCTTAAAAATATCTTTGGTGTTATGAAGATCACTCTCCTGTGTCGTATCGAGTATTCAGCTACCACTGCACCGCCAGTGGCCCAATGAGTCCACATTACATCATAATGCCCAATGGACCTAACACATACTCCCTGCCAAACATCAGATACCCTGCTGGCAGAGTGAGCTGACCAAAAGAAGAGATGGAAGCTGCAAATGTGAAGACCCAGAAGCTTCTTACAATCCATGGAGGTCTCCACTCCAAGTCTAACCCGCAAAGATTGAATAACACAGGGTGGTTGAGGCTTGATAGGCATCCAAGCCACCATGATGGATGAAAGAAGGAGTATCCTGAGATGCTGAGGGAGATCCTAAGGCAGCAACAACAACAACAAGAGTGCCGGAAGGAAGAACAGAAACATGAGGTGCCATAATGTTTACGGATTCCCGCCAAATTTTTAATGTCGCTTTTGTATGCGTGTTTAATAAACGTATGTTGGATATTTTATGTGCGTGCAGTAAAAATGATAGCGCCGCCTTTATCTCCTCTACTCAATCTCGCAGACATACTTGCTCACTCATCTCCATCTCCAAGACCATTTGGAAAGAACATAAGATACTTAACATCGCTCTTGACCAATTGATCCAAGATGCTGCAAACATCGCTCTTGACCAATTGATCCAAGATGGTGCAGTCCCCTCGTTACACGATCTACAACAGATTCCGAGTTTATCAACGCTAAATTTTGTTCAGTTTGGCTCAATTAAAAAGCTATTACATGAACATCTTAAAAACTCCGAACTAACTAGGCCATTAACCACATACGAAACTCTGTGCGCGAAAACATCTAGGCCTAAGAAAATATTCTCAATCAGACCTTATTAATTGCTGACAGCTGTCATAAAAGGGCGTACATCTCGCACTGGGAGCGAGAGCTGGGTTACACATTCACACCAGCCCAGGTACTTTACTTCTCACGGCCCATCCCAGTGTATTCGTGCGCAGGAGAATTCCTTTAAGATAATTGCGAGATGGTATCTATCTCCATACCAAAGTTCAGGTTGGGGAGTGGATGTCTCTCTTCATGTTGGAGGTGTGGGGAGATGCTTGGCAGCTACTTTCACATTTGGTGGCTATGCCCTGTCATTACAAAATTCTGGCAGCAAGTTGAAAGCCTTATGGTGGGTTTACACGTTGCGATATCGGCGTCCAACTCCGACCAAAAGTCACGTGGTTCGTGAGTTGGACCCGATATCGTTCGTGCGTTGTATGGTGTGAACATCCAATACGATGCAGAAACGATGGCAAACCGATATCGGGGGTCGAATAAGCGTGCTATTCAACCGCCCGATATCGGATGCCGGTTGGAGCCGGGTCGTCCTGTGTGACAGCCCAACTCCGATGTGCAGTACAACGTCCTCCATTGACTCCCATGTTAACTGGTCGTTCCTGGGTTGGGGGCGTACACATCGTCGGGACGTTGTATCCCGATATCGGGACGTCTAAACCGCCGATGCGATCAGGGAGAAACGGGCACTAAATGCCCCGCGCCGTTGTATTACGATATCTGAACGATATCGCAACGTGTAAACCCACCATCATCCGAACTGTGTTGCATAGAGACCTAAAATTGCAACCTGAGACGGCCCTATTGAATTTTCTGATATGGCCAGAACACAGACGAGCATCGGTCTTGGCTCAATATATCATCACTGCGGCCAAGTTATTAATACCGATTTGCTGGAAGTCTCCTAATTTACCTACATTAGCACAGTTGCAAGATAAAGTGCATTTATTATATCATGTAGCGCATACAGTTTCATTGGTGAATCATACTCAAGATGCCTTTTTAGATATTTGGTGCCCATGGGTGGATTTTAGATCTTTCATTCTGACTAAATAAGCTTTGAATTGCATGTTTCTCTCCAAGATTGCTGGTGCTCAATGTGCCATTCCCCCCTCCCTGTAATGGAAGTCTCAATTCCACAGGATATCTGAAATTGCTCCATGATTCAGATATCCAGTGGCATTGAGGTTTCCATTGATGAAGAATGGTCCCACTATCTTTGTACCCCATATACCACACCATACCATCAGTGTTTGTGTTCCAGCAGTCTTGGAGGGATCTATCCACTGTGGGTTAGTGTCAGACCAATAGCGGGGGTTTTGTTTGATAACTTTACCATTCACAAAAAAGTTTGCCTCATCTGAAGGCAATTGTCTATGCTGTGAAGATACGAGATGTGCAGCATCTGAAACAACGGATACTGGAAGCCCGTGCTGCATTTCGTCTGCGGTGTTGCCATCAGTGTGTCAAGAGTGGGAGAAGAGGGTTAATTTCATTCACATGTGGTTGGATAGTTTGTGCTGACACTGATGTACCCTGAACTTGCAGGACAGGTTGAATTTCTTTGGAGCTTGATTTAATCAGCTTGTCCATCCTCCAGACTATCCTGCACTGTAGCTTTTTATCAATTTTTCTCTGCCGGCCACATGCAGGCAGATTGACAGTGTCATTGGATGTAAACTTCTTGACACCGTGGACAAAGGAATATCAAGAACTCTGGAGATGGCTCGTAACCTTGAAATAGTTGACGTTTTTCAACCATTTTGATTCTCAAGTCCTCAGACAGTTCTCTTGTCCTCTTTCTATTCTCCCTGCTTAGTTTGGCACACACAGATGCAAAATGCAAAGATTGAGTCAACTTCTCCCCTTTTCATCTGGTATCGGGTGTGATTTTCATATTGCCCACGCCTTTACTTGCCATGGGTGAGTATGAACGAGCATCACATGCTGGAAACAAAGTTGTTTACGCACAATTTTGGAGAGTTGCCAACAATTTTATCCGACCCCCTTTGGGGGTTTTGTGTGAAATTATCTTTTTCTCTGATTTTTTTGTGCTGTTCCAGTACACACAAAGGAAATAAACATGTGTATGACAAAATATGTGTAACTGAGATAATTATCTGGGCCAAATACTGCACTTGCTGGAAACATTTAGGTGTTGAGTAGGGAATTACATTATAGTTTTGGTAAATATTTCCCAACCACAAAAAAGAAAAGTGCAGTGCAGGATAGGAAACAATGCTGGACATTCTTGGAGACGTTGCTTAGCACTGCTGTGTACAACACTGATTTGGCCGCCACATTGCAGGAGCTGAGTGATTGCAATCTCACCTTTGGAGATTAGTTCTGTTTTACTTTTTCGGGTAAGTATATTTTATCTATGATCTAAATTATTTTGTTTAGAGAATATTTATTGCAATCTGCAGATTAGGGCATAAGGTATTTTTACAAAAATGTTAAAGCCTAAATACATTCCACATATCTACAAATAACTCCAATCAATCACAATATCATTCAGTACCCACTAGACAGGGTGTTGAGATAGGGTATATTGGTTGTTTGGTGGACTGTAATATTCTAAAGGTGCTTTATCTTGAAGGGGTTTTCCATTATTAATTGTCTCCAATGCAAAAATAACGAACTCAGCTATAGTTATCATCCTCAGGACCTGTGCGACTCTTCCACAGCTGCCCCTAGACTTTTTTGCCCGGCGGAAGAAGTGACATTACAATTACGATACGCTTGATTACTGCAGCCAATCCCTAGCCTGATTGAGATCGCTGTCCCCAGTGATTGTAGCATTGGTCATTTGCACTGGAGAGTAGAATAGCAAAGTTTCTTTTTTTTCCATGTCATGAGTGTGTGTCACTCGCTGCTGTGACCTCTGGGTGTCTAGGATCAGAACAGCATGTGGCTAATCTCAGGTCCTCTTTTGAACCCACTTTATTGAGCGATTATCATGAATTGTGTGGAATTATTTATTTTCAATGCTGAAGGGGTTAATAGCTCCTTTCTTATCCTGCTGAGAATCCTTGTAACTTTAATCTCAGCTGTTGCGACTTATGACCACTCCCTTCCTCTATTTAAACTTAGTCCTAGCTCTCTCCTATGCCGGTTAGAGATCTTCTATGCTGACCAATCTGGTGAAGTTATTTCCAGTAGAAGATGTGGAGTTCTTTGTTTGTGTTTTGTCTCTCTTATTTGTCTCTCTCCCCGTGTTGTCTCATCACAGTAGAAAGACTCGTGTCTTGCTGCCCCACTCACTAGCTAGGGTTAGCTCAGGTTCAGATAGAGCTTAGGCATGTGATCGCATGGGGGAAAGGATACATCTAGGGATGATAGGGAACGCAGAGTTCAATCCTAGGTGTTAAGGTGTGGCCCCTTTTCCCTTTACCTAAAATCAGGGTCTCCCTTTTACTTTTTCACTGGTATTCCCTCCTCTTTCACCACACTCTGTGCATTTCCTCGCTGTGACATGACAGTATAGCAATGGAGAAATTACAAGAGAATATTTTAAAGGCAAACTAAACTTTGAAAAACTTTTGTTAATGCCACATTTCAGAAATTTTGAACGACATGGGGGTCGCGGTCATAAGACTCAAACTGATCACTGAAATGAAGAGTAAGAGGCATTCTATGCGAATGTACACATCTCTGAGGATCAGCTGATCACTTCTGCCACCTCGATTCAACTTTTCGTTTGGAACCCTCTGATCGCTATATCGAAAGGGCAGAAGCAATCGTCTGATCCTTAAATTTTGAGCAGAGCTGTGTTCATACTCACAGATTGTTTTTCCTCGTTTTCTACCTCGTCAGACACTTTTTAAAAGTTTAGTTTACCTTTTTATTAGATTAGTATGGTATGCTTTACTTTTTTTAAAAACAGTGCCACTCATGACCACAGGTTGTTTCTGGAGCAGCAGCTATGATTATTGTAAGTTAAAAGGGTTGTCCGGGCTTTAAAATCTGTGTGTATCAAGGCTGCAGAATGCTGACAGTTGTAATTTACACCCTGTTAATATTTTGCATGGTCACCTGGATATCAGCATACTGCATGTGCAGGAGCAGCTCACCCCGTCTAAAAGCGTGTTGTTTTGGAGCCTGGCTGTAACATTGCTACTGAACATTACGCCCAAACTCCAACAAGCCCTGCCCAGTCTCCAAAAGGCAATGCCCAGTCTCCAACAGGCCCTGCCCAGTCTCCAAAAGGCAATGCCCAGTCTCCAACAGGCCCTGCCCAGTCTCCAAAAAGGCAATGCCCAGTCTCCAACAGGCAATGCCCAGTCTCCAGCAGGCAATGCCCAGTATCCAGCTTGCACGCCCCAGTCTCCAGCAGACCCAACCACCCCAGTCTCCAATATGACCACCTCCACCTTCAGCGTGGTTCATTCTTCTTCCCCATGCCTGCGCTGTCACTGAAGCGATCCTCCTTCTGCGTTACTGCTGCAGCCGTCCCCTCTGTGATGAAGACCACTCAGTGTCAGTGATGCAGTGTGTGCACGGTCATCTCCTTTACAGAGGGGACGGCTGCGGCAGTGATGCAGAGGATCACTTCACTGACAGCACGGGGAAGAAGAATGAACCATGCTGAAGGTGGAAGGGGTTATATTGGAGACAGGGGTGGTCCTGTTGGAGTCTGGGTGTGATGCCCAGTTGTGATGTTACAACCAGACGCCAAAACAACACCTCTAGTCGGGGGGTGAGCAGCTCCCTCTTCGAGCGGTATGCTGAGATCGAGGTAACCATGCAAAATGCTAACAGGGTGTAAATTACAAATGGTTAACATTTTGCAGCCTAGATATACACACAGATTTTATGAAAAGCCCGGGTAACTCCTTTAATGAAAATGATCTGCAATAATAGGTACCAGCAAATCGGAGTTAAAGGGGTTGTCAATGAGAAAAAAAATGACAGCAGCAGAAGGTACAAAACTTAAAACAGAGTATTCAGGCTGCACAACCAGTTGTATAAAAGAAATAAAATGTAGACTGCATGATACAGGAGCTCAAAAATTAATTTTTGTCTTGTTTTCAATTTCTTCCGTAAAAGTGATGTAATCCTTGTGATGGAGCGATCTACGCTTTACTGTGAACAGAACATATTCTCTAAAGAACCGTATCAAAAGATCGGGAAATTCAAGATACCGATGAATGGATTTCCATCCCCTCTGTCATCTCATATCTCTGATCTCCACCAATCGAATCAACATTCCTTAAAGTGTCAGGACAACTACATTCAGAATGTAGCTAGCGATCTTCTTTTCTCCAAAGAGGTGATAAAGGATCGAGGTCTGGCCAGCTTGTCCTACCAGGAGTGGGATTCCAAAGATGTGTACGATGCATCAAACGTCATTCCGCAAAAAGGAATGAGAACAATCTTAAGGAGACGACCAAAGCAACACAAGTCAGAGACAAGACATCACCGTGTAAGTGGTGGAGGAACGTCTGTTCCCTCAAAAGAACTGAAAGCGAAAAGTTGCATCAACTTTGGAAATAGTCTGTGGAGGAAACCTGAAGAGGATGATCGAAGACATGCCAAGGAAATGCTCTCCAAAAACTATGTATTGGGTACCTCCACTGAGATGATCACCGATGATCAGACAACTGACGAGCATTACATGACCCGTCAAGAACCGAGAAAGAATAAAGAGGGTCATAAAGACATTACAGAAGAGCGTCAGCTGGAGACACTTCTTCCAGTCTTCTACAAGTGAGCTGGTAAACGGGCTAATGTTCTGGGTTCCACATTTAGCATCTCTAACGATTACTTTTTTTCTCCTATAGGATTACAGGTTATTTACCACCTCAAAAACAAGTGCAAGAAGTCGGTGGAACAAACAAGACCGCAGACACTTTAGCCATTAAGCATTTTGAATTGGCACCACCTCTTAGACTTCAGGATCTAATGAATCCCAAGGCTGGAAAATACGTCTATGCCACAGAAAATGATTTTGAGAGAGAGCTTTACTCGGGTAATGTGTTCCAGTTAGGCCATATTGGTGTGTTAGGTTATGGTCACAAAGTTTAACCACAAGTTTAACATGAACTTCTAAAAAACTTGGGATTTGAATGGAACCATTCACTATCAGTGGCGTAACGAACTTGTCGCAGGGGTCGCGGGTGCGATGGGGCCCATACCTATAAGGGGCCCAGGCTGCCCGAAGCCCCCTGCGACCGCCGATTGCAGCGCCGGGTGCCTGCTGCACATGGATGTGCGTCTCCAAGGACGCACATCCATGTGAGTGCATGGCCAGTGTGTCAGCAAGGGGAGAGGAGGCAGCGGTGCTAATCCGCATTCTACTGCGGAACGCATATAAAGCAGGCTAGTGCCACCTCCTTCACACTAGGAGAAGGCGTCACTTCCGGCTTTGCCGTCACTGCCGCCTCCTCCTGAGTCTGTTTGTGGAGACCTGAGCATCGGGGGAAGCGGGAGAGGTAAGTAAGATTTATTTTTTTATAAATCAGTGCTGTGGCCGGATGATTATGGGAGGGGGAGGGATCACTATTATGAAGTTGGCAAAGTTACTTTATACTTCCTTGGGCATATTTTTAGGCGGGCACCAAAGCATAAGTTTCAAAGGAAGTAGCATGTATGAACAAGATTTCCCAGAAGCTCTCATATTCGGTTATATCCTTTGTTATTTCGCCCTTACTGTTCCCAACACAGATGCACCTTCTAGTAGCTACCACAGGTGCCCTCAGTGTGCCAGCCAAAAGCGCACCTTTCTAGTGCCACCCACACATTTCCTAGTGCAATGCATTTTTTAATCCAGCTAATCAAATATGGATTTGGAAAAAAATGTTATAAATTGTTGTTTTTTTGGGGGGAAGATGTACAGTGAAAAAACATGTTTTACCATGTAAGAGGTAATGTGACACTAGTCACTACAAAAACAAGATTGTGACACATAACGTGAAGCAACAACACAAGATTAAGAAGAGATTCAACGGAACCTGGTGGACAGATAGGGTCATGATATTTATCCCAGAATTGAGACACACGTCAATCCAGGGCGTCCCTCCTGGAAACCGTCACACTCAAAACATAGAAAAGACAGCGCCTCACCAGTTGGTATTGCTCAAACTTCCTTTATTCCGCTCCCATACAGCTCACATATAGCGACGTTTCGATCACATCAGATCTTTGTCAAGCAAAGATCTGATTTGATCGAAACGTCGGTACATGGGAGCGGAATAAAGGAAGTCTGAAGAAATACCAACTGGCGAGGCACTGTCTTTTCTATATGTTTTGGACATAATGTGAAGCAAGTTATTACTTAAACTAGGTTGTGACACAGTTACTACTTACAGGAATGGAGACAAGAGAGAGGACAGGAAATCCGGGTCAGTTCCAGGAGCGTTCACAGCATTCAGGGAGTAGATAAAGAGAAAGTCATGTAATGGTCCAGGGTCAGGTTTTCCAGGAGATCACAAAAAGATTTCAGGGATTAAACAGAGGCGTAATACAGCTCAGAGATGAAAACATCAGGAGAATAATAAAAAGTACAGAGAACAAGCAAAAGAGTAATCAAGCACAGTCCAGATCAGATAACAGAGATCAGAGCAGACACATGAATGCAGGCCACACAGCACTTCAGATGGGATGCACGACTGGCAGTATTCTGGGGAAGGCTGCTCAACTAAGTAACAGATCAATCATTGGAAGCTGGAACACCTGATAAACCCAACCTCTCCAGAACCAGAGTGAAAGACTGCTCTGAAGATCAGCATACTGACAGCTCAGCACACCCAGGTATCAGTAAGAGCATTACCACTATAGTACCCCAAATGCGCTGTGCAGAGGGATCGCGACAGGTAATATAATACTTAACCCTGCAGGGACGAAGTCTGGGCTGCAGTTCTGAGTGGTTCTGGAGATTTCTGTCAGGTTCAGTACTGTCATTTCAGACCATTATACATCTGCCATGTTGGGGCTGGTTATTCGGGCACTTAGTAATTTTGTTTCATTCCAGGTCTCATTGAGAAGTTTTGATGAATTCAAACATGCATCATGGAAGTAGTTTTAAGATCTTTATGATACTGGTAAAGTTTTCAAAAAGTGACATATTTTTCTGCATTGTAGGGGTGAGTAAAATTATACATCAGAAAGAAGCAAAGCAAAAGAACCTCATTATCATGGATAGCAACAGCAGATATGAGAAACACATGCAGCCATCGGTGCCCAGATCTTACAAAGAATGGATCCCTTCTGATGAACAGGCAGGTCAGTGTATTAAAGCCCTGGAACTCTAAGGTATGTCAACATTGAACATAGGACTTAAGACATGCATTGATGTTAAGGAAATACATTGCAAAATTGAGACACTTAGCGTATTAAAAAGGGCCAGATTTATGTGAGCCCAGCAGCCAACGTCAAGGCGTATCTCTCTGCTGAGTCCTTATTTAATGTAATGCCTCTATCCGGATTAAAAAACCTATAACTATGGGCATGTAGGAACGTACTAATAGAAAACTTAGAATCGCTAAAGCTGTTGGAAAGGAGTGAACAGTAAGGAGCCAGAAGCAAAAGGGAACCTGTCATGTCACCCATACCCTCCAATCCAGCAGCATTGACACCCGTATAACTAAATTCCTTGCCTAACCAGCACTAATGTTACTTGTTTACTTAACTCATGGGTAAGGATATGTATTTAGAAGCTCCGCTTTTTCTATGCTAATTAGAGTTTAGTTGACGGGGTGTTGTTTCCCCAGACTAGTCGGCCGTCTTCCCTAGGTGTCGCCGCGAGCTCCTGGAAATGTTACGCATGCACGCGGCTCATTTTGGCAGCGATAGTGCGCCTCTGAATCCAGGTGTACATGTCCTGGCTTCAGAGAGGAGCATTGCACATGTGTCATGAGGGTCTCCTGTCCTTAGTGGACTGCTGACAGGTTTGGGATATGAGTCGCATATTGTCTTGTAAGACTCTGGATGTAGTTGCTTTCTTTTGGTGAAACAGGATTTAAGGAATCTTTCCTTGTTGATGGTTTCTTGGTCAGGTGATGCTGGTTTGTAACCACTCTCCTTCCCTGTAAATAGTCACATGTTCCATCTCCTGATGCCAGTAATAGATTCATTCTATTCTGATCATCTTGGAGGAGAGAAACTAGGTGCAGTTGCTGGAGCCATGTCATCTGCAGTTCTGGTGCTTGGCTATAGCAGTCAAGTTTGTTTTTGTATCCATTATTATCTATGCTATCCTGTCTGTCTACCTTCCCGTGTGATAAACAATTATGGAGGTGAAGTTTAGTGAACTCTCTGGCCTTGGCAGTAGACAGAGTAAGTGGAGGGACAGAACAAGGACTAAGCACGTGATGGCGGGGAGGAAGGGGGGGGGGGGAAGGACCTGCTTAGGATTGTTAGGGGAGCTCAAGGGCCGGACACAGATTAGTGTCAGAAGGTGTCTGTCAAGATAAAGATTCAAAGTGCAAATACATAGAGGGGATATTAGCGCATTAAAAATCAGGGGATCGAACGTGTGATGCGACCAAAAAGGGGCGGGGACTGGGAGCGCATATTGCTTTGTCGCGAAGCCCACTGGATATTGTCATTGAATGTACGGTATCCGGAGGGATTGAATTATCGTACGGACATATCCCACTTCTATTAAATTCATCCTATACTGTGACATAAGTAGATATGGACTCTGGATATGACTTAAAAACGTCAAAATGAAAACTGACTCTTATACTCGTTTTGCTCCGGCATTGACTGCTCCTCTTATTTATGGTGCCGCTGATTAGGCTCATGAGCCTGACAACGTCCCGGGGATGGGGAGGGCAGCTACGATTGGGGCAAGCGAGTGTAATGTGATAAGCTGTCCATTTGTTGATTAATATCTGAATAAATAACCCCTACCCCGCCACAAAAACTGCTCCTCTTATTTATGGTGCCGCTGATTAGGCTTATGGGCCTGACGGCGTCCCAGGGATGGGGAGGGCAGCTACGATTGAGGCAAGCGAGTGTAATGTGATAAGCTGTCCATTTGTTGATTAATATCTGAATAAATAACCCCTACCCCGCCACAAACTGCTCCTCTTATTTATGGTGCCGCTGATTAGGCTTATGAGCCTGACGGCGTCCCAGGGATGGGGAGGGCAGCTACGATTGGGGCAAGCGAATGTAATGTAATAAGCTGTCCATTTGTTGATTAATATCTGAATAAATAACCCTACCCCGCCACAAAAACGTTATTATAAAAACTTTATAAAAACTTTATCATATCTTTTTTGTATTTTAGGTAGATTTACTCAGACATCACCTATAAGAATAATGACTGATGGGAATAATGAATAAGGGGTGTGAAAATACCCATGCAGAACATTGTGAGATTTAAAAACCATAGCTATCTCTCATATTTACATTCATATACAGTCATGTTCAATCATATTTATGGATATATGAATATTACGGTATAACTATGCTCCATCTTATATGTACTAGCAAACTAATATATGATCTGTTAAATACTGGTCTGGTCGACTATTGTTTGTAATTACTCTGACTGAGTAGAGTAAGACATATGTATATTTATTTATGGATCTAAAGGAAGGTTCTGTAAAAACGAACCTGATAGAATATAGTACTCAGTCAGTAGTAAGAGATATAAGGCCAGCCTGTAAATATTATTGGTTATATTAGATTTGGTTTTTTCCTGCAAAAATATTTTTGGAACTTTGACCTGCTCTCTGAAAAAGTTAACTCTTTGATTCTGGAATAATTGTTAAATGATTGCACATGGGTTTACCCCAGAACTTGTGTTTTATTCGTATGGATGAATAAAGAATTGGAGTTTTAAATCAGAATACCCGGTCTGTGCGGAATTTTTCTATTTACTTCACGGCTAGTCTGTCAAGATAACTTGGGGTAAAAGGGGAACCGGGTCGCCTGATCTGCCCCTCAATCTAGGGAGCCCTGAACTCACCCTATCTAAGGGATACTCCAAATGGTGGAGAGGCCTGAGTCTCCACCCTGGCCCTGCTCTTGCATAGCCCTGAGCTGATTTCCCCTCTCTCCTCCCAGCACCCCCATCCCCCCGGAGTGAGGAAGTAATGAAGCTCTCAGATAGAGACAGACAGGGGGACGCAAAACACAAGCTCTCTCAGCATTCACACACAGGGAGAATACAATATATCATTTTGGAAAAAACAAATACAAGCAAGAGATAAAAATACCACATGGAAGTTTTCACCATACACCAAACTAGTTACAACTGTTTTGAGAAACTGCAACACCACACCACATACCAGTATCACTGGAGCGAGCTGAAGCTTTAATCAGCATAGGAGACTGGGTTTCACCATATCTAAAGGGTTGAGATGGCTATGATAGGTCATAAGCAACCTGAAACTGCAGCAGCACATTACCGGCCATCAGGAAGTTAACTCCTGCAAGACTGAGACCAGTGAGCACAAAGCAGTCAACGCCCAGACCCAGGCTGAGCAAAAATAAGTAATGGGTTACTAATCAGACACCACAGTGTGAATAGAGTCAGAAGATAGCAAAAAAAATAAATGAGTGCAGAGTGGAATACCGCATGACAGTGTCCCATTGTAGCATTCTATTGTCAGGGTCTTCCTCTCCCTTTACATCCCGTCGTATCTTTTGGGTTGATCGTGCGACTAACATCCCCTAGTCTATGCGTGGCAGCATAATCGGAAAAAGAGCTTCTGCACTTCTGATTATGGGCAGTGCACCTCTCTGAAGCCTGGACGCATACACCCGGCTTCTGAGGCGCAATGCAAGTGAACAAAGCCACGCGCATGCGCAAGATTTCCGGTAGATGCAATGACGCAGGCTCATGCAAATCATATTATAATCCCAACAGAGGCGTGATAACATGGAAAGAGCAGGGGCGTAACTACAATAGGTGCAGGGGTTGCGATCGCACCCGGGCCCTGCAGCCTAGGGGGCCCCAAAAGTCCCTTTGGCCTATAGAAAAAGACTAATACTATTAAAGATTTGCAATAATTGGGGGCCTCATTGGAGCCTTTGCATCGGGGCCCCTGGGCCTGAAGTTACGCCACTGGGAAAGAGGCTCACTAGTCTGGGGAAACACGCCACTTCGCCTAGTCAAAGTCAATCTCCACTAGTCCATTGTTTTTTTTAATGGAGTTAAGTGGATAACATTAGACAGGGCTAGTTAGGTAGGGAGTTTTGGGGTACACATGTCACTGCTGCTAGGTTGGAGGGCACAGGGACCTGACAGGGTCACTTTACTAGCTAACTCTTGTTCTCATTGGCAAGCTTTGCTCATAGTTTATTACCCCGTACTCTGATCTCTCCATACAACATTTTGCCATCAGCGCTCCGTGGTTAATCCATGAATTTATTCACTTTAAAAAAAAAAAAAAAATTTGTAATAAATGTAATTCTGGTAATAAAAAATGTAAACTGAACAAATATCCTCCGTGACATCGCGACTTGTAAGTTTTGATGTTTACAAAACAAATCTATTCACGTCATTAGAATATGGTGATGAAAGCATGTTTTATATTGATTTACATTATTAATATTTTTAAATTTTTGTTATTTTACAAAACTATATTTGCCAATTAGATATTATCCGGCCTTCGAAACCTAAGAAAGGGGCAGTTCGTTGGGCCGCCCTTCCAACAATGGTAGGAGATAAAACTAAGAGAAACCCAAAGAAAGAGACATCAGCAAATGTGCCTATCCGCCGTAACAGCAGGAGCAAGGAAACAGAGCCTGGTCCGTTAACGAAGACACAGGCTCTGCAGAATATTGTGACCGAGTGGAGACGTGCCTGGATGTTGAGTGAGTATACAGTCAGTATATAATGCAGGACTGGTGCTAGACCTCGTGCAAATAACAATAAGATTTTTTATTAACACACCGAATTCGTGCCACTAAGTTTACTCTTCAAGTTGATAGAGGTTCTAAAACAGTTAGTTATTCTGGGAAGAACTTACTTGTGAGTGTGACGCTACCCACCACTAAAAGCTAGGGTGTGACACACACCCTATTTACAGGAGTATAGACAGCAGAGAAGTCAGGTAATCCGATGTCAGGTTCCAGGAGAGCTTGTAGTATTCAGGGAGTAGACAGAGACAGTCGTGCAACGGTTCAGGGTTTGGCTTTCAGGAGGGCACAAAGAGGATTCTGATAATCAACAGAAAAATATTGGCATCTGAGAGTCCTCAGTGGTTGATACCTTTTAAAGGCTAACTGTAAAGATGGTAAGCATAGCAAGCTTTCGGGGCACCATGGCCCCTTCATCAGGATAATGATACAGATTCTGAAGACACATACATATATATACATAAGCAGGGTTAGATGCTGTAGTAAATACGACGGGTGACGTAAAGCAGAGTCAGGCTAGGGAGGGGGAGAGGAGCTGGGAAAGTAAAGTCAAAATTCTAAGATAAGAGCAACCGATTGTATTATTGTTCTATGATTAGTGGCCTGTGGAGACATGAAGATTCCTCAGTGAGTTGTAGAAAGCCATAAATTGAAGGGAGACAATTCACATAAGAAGTGTCAAAAGTTCATTGTCCTCTAGCTTGAGTCGGTTGGAGATGTGATATCCCCAAATGTGCTTTCAGAATCAACAGAGGCATATTCAGGTCATGGTCCAGGGGTCAAAATACCAGCAGATCACAAGTACAGGGAGCAGACAAAAGGGAAATCAGCAACCGTCTAGTGTCAGATAACAGAGATGTGGACAGACACAGTAGTGCAGGCCAAACAGCACTTTACATAGAATGTATGACTGGCAGAGTTCTGGGAGAGGCTGCTCAGTAAAGTAGCAGAGCAATCACAGGGATGATGGAACACCTGCACCAGCACCTCCCAGAACACGAATGGAGGACTACGCTGTCAGTCAACTACTGACAGCTCAGCACACCAGATACCAAACACAGCAAGAACTCTTATGGCGTCTAAGATGCACTGCATGGAGGAATCGTGACAGTGAGTCTTGATTTCTAAGTCTTCACAGTCTAGAGGAAAGCTGTCCTCAGAAATGATATTTTTTATTCTATTTTTCATACATGATTATGTGGGCAACAATAAGATGCCATTAGCAGCATTTAGAAATATGATTTTGCAGCTACATGGAGTATAGTCAGTAATAGGCTAGATCTGACTTAAAGCATTTTTACTCCAGCATTTTTTTTCCCATTTCACCGCTGTAGTGGGTCTTTACATGTAAACCCCCTGCCCCCTGTCTTATACTCGCCCTCCGGGTGTCTTCATCTTCTATCATCACCACTCCATTCAGTCTCCTGTTATCTGTGACCTACCAGATGCTCTAGTGTTTCATGGAGTGCACCTGGAGGTCATAATTTCAATACAAATCTATAAGGGCCTTGTCCTGGCCTCATTCTGGCTCTCATAGAGATGCATGAGGAACTTATGGCGTAGCTTCTGACTTCCAGCCTTTCATAAGTCCCGGACACAAGATGGCAACGCGGGTCCAGAGTGGTGCCGAAAAAGGATGAAGCTGCTGAAGGGACGTATAAACCAGAGCCAGGGCGCTTAGATTTAAAGTACCACTACAGCCCTGAAAAACAAAATAAAACAGTGGAGTAGTGCTTTAAAGGGAATCAGGTTTTTGCTATGTAATCTGAAGACAGAATTGGCTGCAAGGGTTAACACAGAGATTTAAGTGATGAGTACTGTTGCTTACCTGCAATGTTTATTTTAGCTTCAGGAGATTATCATTGCCAGACTAGCTCAGCTAGTCGGCACGTCACCTTCTGTGATTAGCAGTGTGTATAGACATTGTATATATTGAGCCTGGTGTGGGTGGGGACATCTTTCTCAGCTCTGCTGCATTGCTAAATCTAAAATCTCTGATTATGTCAGAACCGATGCACCCAGTAACCTAAGTGATACATCATTGGCTTCAGAGTGTCTCTGCCTACATCATACTGCTCTCAGAGGAGATAGCAAAAACCTGTTGATAGATTTCCTTTCAATGAGCCAGACTTCCAGAATGTGAAAAAAAACACCAACACCTAGCAGAATGGCACTATTCCTGAAAAAAATGGAACCTCTCATTCTAATTCTGGACATTCCCTTTAAATAGATGCTAAAAGAGCTCGTCCATAGGAGTGCAAGAAGGCTACAAAGCTCAAAGTGAGGAATAATACATATAAAAATGACTAATACAATAAGCTAAATAAACTTTAGTTCAATGTTTACAAGATTCTTTACTGTTTCGTTATTGTATCACGATTTGAATAACTTGGTTTTCCTTATATCACTTATCCTTTTGTTGATTTGAGGTGCATGTTGGAGGGACGCCACCCTGGAGCAGCTGACGAGAGATCTTAGCAATGTGCACAACAGCCAGAAGATCTCGGCTCTTGTAACCATCGCTTCTTCTGCAGTCGCTGCCCCCCAACAGATTGGTGAGCAGCACAGTCACAAACATTAACATCTCCACTATCAATACCCTTATATTTTCCTTACTAACCTGTCATTGGCTTTCTTAGAATTTCCTTCAGAAATACAAAGTCTAGTGTCCAATGCATTGCGAGCGGAGGATGATCTGGTCAGGATGGCGGCTGCCCTGTGTCAGTATCTTCTCCGGGAAGTAAGCGAAGAAGCTAGGAAGATCATGCTGAAATCTCTGGAAAGTGGTATTACACATTCTATTTATCTTGATATAAAGTCTGTGGTATGGCAATGACAACCAATTTGCAGGCCCCATATATCTTTAATCAATTTGTGGCGCCCCTGCGGTTTGGTTGCCAAAAATTGTAATACTATGTCTGAAGGGAACTGGAGCTCCCTATGCTGGGAGTCCAATGCATGCACACACTTAGTGATCCCTATCTAGGAATTTGTGGCACTAGGGTCTATTTTCTGGCTGTAGCTTAATCTCTGGTTGGGGGGAGGAGTTAGTGTCAGTTCAGTGTAGAGTGTGAAGAGAGAGCGAGGAGGAGAAGGTCTGGGGTAAGGGAGCTGGAAGTAGCTCGCCCCAAAGACCACACTGCAAGCAGGGATCCAGTCCCTAGGGTGCTCTGAGATTCCAGAACCTGAGGGCAAAAGCTGGAGACAGGAGAATTCCAGATTCACTGGTTGCTTGTGTGGAACCTCCGAAGCACAGTGATACAGAGGGCCAAAGAGCTGGAGAAGGCACAGCTGCTTCAGGGTTTGCATTGACTGCCTGGGTGGAAATGATCCACAGAGAGGGAGAGAATTGTACAGCTCACATGCACCTAAAAACCCAACAACCCACAGACGACAGCAAGAAGGCTAATTCTCTCACCCAGCAGAGCGGACTCCAACTCCATCAGACTGGCTGGATTGTATACTTGGTGATGCTTGTACGCAGGACCTGCTGCAATATCCAGTAAAAGATAAAGCACAAATACTGTTTCCTGCTATTTCTTGTTCTCCTGCCCTGCACGAACACCCCCACTACTATCATCACCCCAGGGATTAAACCCTAGTTGCAGGGGGTTAAATAACTACTATACCACCTATCCCGGAGCATTCCCTGCAGTGCCAGCCACCTACTGGCTAGACATTCCAACTGGCATCACAAACTATTATATTAGTTTTATTTGTTCTCATTTGTTTCCTTGCAATGTGAGCAAGGCACATCACTGGGTGCAGCCACCGTGATCCCGACCGCTGGCGCAGCTGTTGGGTACCCCAGCCCTTTGTGCATCACACAAACTATTTGCAGTTTCATACATTACCCTCATGTATTGTTTAGCTATCCACTTTGCGTATACCAGATATTCTATTCTCAGGTATTTCTGTGTGCAGGGACAGATGCGGATAGCTGGGCTGCGGCTCAGTGTCTTGCTTTGGAAGGCAATCACAGTTATCTGATAATCAGGAGGATCCTGGAGGAAATGTTCGCAACGACCGACAATAAAAAAGAAGAGCAGGCGCTTTTTATGCTGCGTGAGCTCAGCAACCACACAGTAAGTAATGACAACACAATATTAAGTGCTTTATGTCCCTCTGGACAACCAACGGAATCCCCTATCAACTGGATTTTTACATGGCTATTACATGTTATTACCTTTAATCTAGGTAGCCAGGGAGAAACTTTGAATGACATGTTGTCTGTTAATGGGAATCTGTCAGCGGTTTTTCCTATGGAATCTGAGAGCTGCATAATATAGGACAAGAGACCCCGATTCCAGCGATGTGTCACTTACTTGGCTGCTTGATACAGTTTTGATAAAATCACAGTTTTCTCTTCTGTAGATGCAGCACAGCTGTGTATAACACCGCCCACACCCCTGATTGGCTGCTTTCTGTGTACATTGAGCAAGCTGCCAATCAGTGGTGGAGGCAAAGCCACTGCCCTGCATGTGAGACGTAGTCTGGCAGTGATAATCTCCTGCTGATGAAACACTAATTGTATTCAAACTACAGCACACAGCCTAATAAGTGACACATAGCTGAAATCAGAATCTCAATGCTCAGCTCAATTTTGAACTTTTGTTCTCCCTGTGACACCTTAGTATGGTATATAGACTTTATGTTTTGCTATTTTGGGACTTATTTGTATTTTTAGGATGTGATTCTTCTTTTCCTCCATTAGAACCTGATCCATTCCATGTTGGGGGAAGCACTAAACAGTGGAAACTGGGGAGAAAGACTTATGTCCTGCAAAGCACTGTCCGTCCTCCATGGAAAGATTGGCCAGGTAAACCTCCTGAGTGGATTCCTGAGGATATTCTGGTGTACCTTATGGCTGCCATCTATCGGTGCAGGTGATGATAGAAAACATTTTTATGCACCAGGGTATAATGGTGACATATTATGTGCATTTTGTTGCATATGATAGGGGAGTCGTGGTGCACTTCAGATTAATATGTCATGTGTCCCCATACATTTAAGCTTTCATCACACAAGCGTAGAAAAGAATCGGCCCCATTCTCATCCAGAAAAGTGGGAGGATTTTTTTTTCAATTGTCTTCCGTGTTCCGTCCACATACAATCCGCAGCAGGTATTAATCATTTATAGTCTCCCTTGTTACAGAATGGTAATGTATCCCTAAAAATCGAGGGCCATACTGATGATCTATATGGCATCCAAATTTTGTTTTGCACTGTACTGACTATGGAGACAAATCGCAGCGTGCCTCATTGACTAACATTGGCCCGGGTGCTGTTCAGTATTTTTTTTACCAGATTGCGCTTGTCCGGTTTATACACTCATGTGAGCAAACCCTAAGGCTGCTTTAAATCTCCTGCCAAACAGGAAAATTGTTTGATCGCCAGTCACTTAAAGGGGTTGTCCGATCTAAAACTGATAATTCTGGAGTCACTATATGTGACTACAGACCTGTGAGTCCTCCCAGAGCCCGCACTGTGCGCTGCGAGGATCCGCCTGTTTCTAAGCTGAGAACGGACCACAGTTATGCGGTATGCATGTTCCTAGCAACAACACGGCTAGTGGGCGTGGCCTTTCTCAATGCAAGTGTATGGAGTGGGTTTGTTTGACTATTGGGAGTGGCCATCTAGTGGGCACGGCCTTGCTGAATACGAGTGTATGGAGTGGGTGTGTTTGACTAGTGGGAGTGACCATCTAGTGGGCACGGGCTTGCTCAATACAAGTGTATGGAGTGGGTGTGTTTGACTAGTGGGAGTGGCCATCTAGTGGGTGCAGCCTTGCTCAATACTAGTGTATGGAGTGGGTGTGTGTTTGACTAGTGGGAGTGGCCATCTAGTGGGCATGGCCTTGCTCTATACACTTGTATTGAATGAGGCTGTGCCCACTAGTCGTGTTGTTGCTGGAAACATACATGATAAGTCTGCAGTCACATAGAGTGACACAGAGTGACTGCAGAATTATCAGCTGAAACCAGACAACCACTTTAATAACCTATTTAAGTGAGGCTGACTGCACTTCTAGGTGTGCAGAATGATTGGTAACACAATCGCTCTGTGTGCATAGGCTGTCATTGTTTTCGGCAGCACATGATCTGTTTGCTTGTGTCCTGCACATGTAGGTTGGGAAACCACAGTCTCTCAGTTGCTGCACATCCAACCCCACTAGTTCCTGTACAGACTAGTACTCTATTTGTGGAGTACCTAAAGGCGCCTGCACAGATAGGAATATTATTACCCGCAGGACCAGGAGATGACTGTTCGGGTCTCGCTACTTGATCGGCCGTCGAGTGTCACGTACCTCCTAAAGGTACCGTTACACGCGGCAATATTGCTAGGCAATTTCGCTGGCAATTTGCTGGTTGCAGTGAAATCATGGACACATTGTTCTATCTTGTTGCTGTGTACAAATGTAACAATGTGTCCATGATTTCACTGCAACCAGCAAATTGTCAGTGAAATTGCCTAGCAATATTGCCGCCTGTGACGGTACCTTAAGAAACCAGGGGAGAGGTTGCTAAGTGCATCAGTCGAAACAAAGCAAGCATATAGAGGAAGACAATATGGCTATGACAGGCAGTATAGGAGCAGGTATAGAGTAAACCTGAGCTATCCCTTCAGCTAGAAAACTCTAGGCTTAGCTCTGTCCGCAAGATTACTCTGGATGCCTGGGTCTCATACATTACTAGGCTCCTGGATATAACTCACCTAGATGTCCCCCCTTCTCCCCTCAATGGAGTGAAGGGGCTGGAGAGCAAGGAGGCACAAATGGAATCCAAGTAGAGCAACAGGTATAGCAGGGATCCAGCAGATCTCCAAATAGAAGCTTTGCTGCTGCCAGAGCAACAACACTACAGCTGAACACAACAGTAAGCTTCACAACAGGCAAGTATACATGTTCTATCACCAGCATACAGTGAGGTCAAAGGAGGGTAGATATAGCTGAAGGGAGAATAATCACAAGCTGCAGCTGAAGGCTAAGAGAATACTAATCTAGCAGTAAAAAGGTCCTTAGCCCCTTCAACATAGAAGCGCATGGGTAAAACTCAAGTGAACTCTACAGAAAGTCTGCGATTATGCAAATGCTGAGACCTTCTGATTTCGGGTCCCCCAGAGGTGACTACAGGATGGAGCACACTCATGACAATTTAGAATTGTGTGCTGCCGAAAACAATGATTTTTAAGCAAACGTCCTGATCGTTGATCAGTTAATTGACAGCCTGGCTCCTTCCCAACTGTAAATGCACCTGTAGAGTATCACACAATATCGCATTATGTCCCTGCTTAGTTTAGCACTTATTTCTGGTTCTTATAGATATTCTAGAAGGCTATTTGGACTTTTTTCTATTTGTTTTATTCTGTAGAGTTTAATTGAACTTTTAGAATACTGGCAATACTGTCAAAACCAACTTGCACTAAGTGAGTAATCCTCAGTGAATAACAATGCTTCCTTCTATTCACAGGGGGTAAAAAGCAAATTAAGTCACCTGATGTGGAATGACTGGAGCCCCGGGGTCCGGGGGGCCGCTGCCCAGGCCCTGGGCAAACTGGACCAGGGGAAGGAAGTCCACGACCAGATAAGGTGGGAACATCGCAAGTATGAGCGTCTAATAAAGAGGTTACAAACAACATTTTGTGTCATCTCTCTACAGAGTGTGGAATTTGGGTATTTCCTACATTTTCTAGATAAATTGGTAGAATAATAAACTAAAATTTGAGTCACTGCTAACAGTGAAAACTCAAATGGCCGAGATATTGGGGTGAAATGACTGTTGTGCCCAGTATTCATCTTATAATTGTCCTGAAAGAGACGGTCGACAACTTGTATTTATCATTTGAGGTCCTCTACCAAGAAGGAGTCTTGAAGACGTCTAAAAAACCCCCCAAAAATTAAAGGCTAAGGATAAGAGCACATTACGATTCCACCCACTGAGGTGGATATATATTTATGAGTGACGTCTGACAGAGGCCATGATCTTGATGGATCTTATTTCATCTGTCGCCATAGGGCCATGTTGTTATAAAAATTTGCAAATCACTTTATTAGGGATTTTGTCTTGACTATCCTAAAAAATGGAATAAAATGGCTTCCAGACTCCTGTTTTTCTCCAGTCTATTTTCCTACCTTCAGCTGCACTGATTTCAGAACGTCTTAGTTTGGAGTACAGATGATGGCAGTCATGGGTCAGCTCAGCACCTATCCCTGGGGATATGCTGCTGCAGGAGACCATTCTGACATGCGTATCACTCAGAGGAGGTCATAGGTGTTGACCAATCACTGCCATCATCTGTACTCCAAATGAGGAGGAGACAGGCACAGACCCATCACTGAAATCATCTGTACTCCAAATGAGGAGGAGGTAGGCACAGACCCATCACTGAAATCATCTGTACTCCAAATGAGGAGGAGACAGGCACAGAACCCATCACTGAAATAATCTGTACTCCAAATGAGGAGGAAACAGGCACAGACCTATCACTGTCATCAACTGTACACTTGTAGTTCTGTAGGACAAAGTGCTGTATGTCCCTGAGGAAGGAGCCAGGTGAAGGTTCCGAAACGCGTCGGAAGAATAAAGACACAATTCAGCCCAGATCCTTTCTTGTCTCTGGTGATCCTTTGACGGCAGCGTGGACACAACGGCACTTTGTCCTACAGAACTACAGGTTTTTCGCCGCGGTTATCCGTGGAGGTGCGGTCCTTGCAGCAGCTGTCCTTTACAGGCAACTACATTGATTTCAGGCTTTCATACTGGTTGTGGGTGACACAACCCGACCAAGTGAGCAGTTTTACTCACATATTCATTTACCTCTTTATCTGGAGATAAGACCCTATTGCGCATTTTCTCATTTTCACAGATCAACTGTACACTGACCCAGCATTGCTATAATCTGTACTCCAAATGAGGATAATACAGGCACTGACCCATCACTGGAATTATCTGTATGCTGACCCATCACTGCCATCATCTGTACTCCAAATGAGGAGAAAGACATGTACCCATCACTGCCATCATCTGTACTCCAAATGAGGAGATAGGTACTGACCTATCACTGGCACCATCTGTATGCTGACACATCACTGCCATCATCTGTACTCCAAATGAGTACACTTTGATATCACTGCAGCTGAAGGCAAATAGACTGGGTAAAAACAAGGGTTTGGACGCCATTTACATGCAATTTTACAGGAATCAAGACAAATAACCTAACAAAGTGATTTGCAAAGTTTCATAACTTTCAATACTGAACAAACTATTTTTTTTTAAAGTTTATGTTACTTTTTAAAGAGGGACTAGTGCATGTTATAAGAGTTTTTGATCATGTCTCTCTGTATAGAAAAGCGCAGTCTACTGGGTTTTCCCATACAGTTCACTAAACAGGACACAAACCAAAAAGGCTTTCTTGGGCCTCAATGTTGTGAACTAAGGCAAATGGGAATGGTAATTAAAGATGTTGTCCACTACTTTACCATTGATGGCCTTTCTTTAGGAGAGGTCATCAATGTCTGATCAGCCGTGGTCCGACACCCTGCCGGTCAGCTGTTCTTGGTGCAGGCGGCAGTAGGTGGTTGGAAATGATCAGCTGCCTCGTCTTCTGGTAGTGGCCGCATCCCTCTATTGATTTGAATAGGAGTCGGATGTGCAGTACCGTCTGCGGCCACTATCAGAAGATGGAGCAGCTCCAGAACTGAGCATTTCCGACTGCCGACGACATCGAGAACAGCTGATCTGCGGAGGTGCCAAGTGTTGGACCCTGGTGATCAGACATTGATGATCTATTCTATCCTAAGAAAAGGCCATCAATGTTAAAGTAGTGGACAACCTCTTTAATACTTCTGGAGCTTTTCTTGGTCACACAATAAGGCTGGCTTCACACCACGGTTGTGGTGTTTCAGTTTCTGTCCGATGTTTTGCAGGAAACACCGGACAAACAGAACTGGAGGGCAAATATGCCCTCCGGTCCTATTTTCTGACGGATTCGGCATTTCACAGCAGCAGGAGCTGTCCCTGCTGAAACGTCAGGATCGCGGCTAGCAGGGGAGCTGGCCGCAGTTCTGAAATATTAGCGGGGAGCTCTCAAGCTGCTGACGTTAAGGTGAGCTCACCCCTGAACTCCAGCAGGCTGCATCCGACTCCCGTATCCGATTTTTTGTCGGATCCGGCGCCATTGACTCCCATGTTAGGGGGCGCCGGATCCAGGAGGATCCAATTTTTAGACAAAACCAGATGGCAAATAGCTGCCATTCGGCCGTCTCCGGCACCATAGGTATGCATTAGTGCAAAATCGAGTCCGGGGCTGCAGGTTCGCACTGGACAGCTCCGGACCTGATCACACCATGGTGTGAAACCGGCCAAAATTGATTGTTTTTCACAATACTTTTTATGCCAAAGACATCAATACAAACTCCCCACTTTGATATCTCGGCTTAATAACTCTCTATGTGTGAATGAGCCGGTCATACTTTAGTAAATGTAGCAGGAAACAGCCAAGGAGGGCGAGAATATGACAAGCTGCATCGGGAAGCAGACTAATAGGTAATGATGAGATTGATTATTATTATAATTAAAACAAATTGCTGCAGTTGGAAAGGTTTCATTATAGGCATTTATAATATGAGTGTTATTCCCAGAAAGCATTTGGAGAGCGAGAGCTGGAAGTCAAACGTGGAGGCTTTAGCTCTTATTGGGGTTCTGCAGATAATGACGGCTCAGCTGCTCCCCGGATTCTTGAAGTCCTTTGAAAATGACTTCTTAGCTGTTCGCAGACAGGCCTGTCGGACGGCGGGATTACTTCAGATTAAAGATGAGATGGTGAGTATAGGAATGTATGATGAAACCGGTTCCAGATCAGAATTACAAAATGCAGCACATAACAATGACGCTATATACCATGATACTATAGATAATACCGCACAATACAATAACACTACACATCAATAAGGAAAAGTTGTGTGATGATGGAAAACACAGGATGGATAGACACGATATTGATATGCAAGAGATGGAAAAGAAGATTCAAAACATCTGGATTTATAATGAAGTATGAGCAGCATGTGCAGAAATCCCTGCTCTTACATCCTCAGCTGCTATCACTGAGGTTACTAATGGTCGTCTGAGGAATGTTATTCTACACTGAATGCACTTCGGAAAATCATCAAGATCCGCTGCTGGCAGCTTCCTATGCAATTAATGACATCCCAGATGCTATAGATGGGAGACAAGTCTGGAGACGCTGCACATTTAGGAAACGTAGGCTGCTCACAGTAGCACAAGCAACATCCAGCCTGGCGTGTTGTGTTGAAAAATGACTCCTGGGACACTTTGGAGAAATGACCACTGGTTCCACAACCAATTCAATAGAACACCAAGCTGTAAGGGTCGCAGGAGCAATTTTTCAATGCAACGACAGGTCGCATGTTGCTTGTACTATGGTGAGAAGCTGCATGGCCTAAACATGCTGCCATGGCCTGCATCTTGTCTAGACTTGTCTCTCATGCACAACACGATTTGTGATATAATTGATTAACAATTACACAAAGAGCTGCCAGTAGAGGATCTTGATGATTTACCCAAGTGTATTGAGCACAGCAGAACATTCCTCAGATGACCATTAATAACATCAGTGACAGCAGCCAAGGTGTAAGTCTCGGGATTTCTGCATGAGGCGCTCATACTGAATAAAGTGATATGTTTTGAAAATTGTTTCCATGTTTTTCATTTGCATATCAATGACATGTCTATACATCCTGTGATTTCCGTAATGTTATGACTTTTCTTCTTGATGCTGCAACCTTAATGTTAATATATGATACTAGACAGATAACAAAGCACATAAAGTACAATGACACAATATACTATAAAATAACAATGACACAATATACTATAAACCAAAATGACACAATCTTACTACCATATATAAAAGCCCTATCCAGGCTGTCTGTCTGTGTTTGTCTGGAAAACAGCGCCACCTATAGGACATAGTGTTAATTACAGTTAAACTGGAATGTGAAGAAGCCCATAAGTTTGGTTGATCAGTCAAAGAAAGCAGTGCCACCTATGGGACATCCGTGATTGGGGGCCAACAATGGCCGCAGCACAGGCATTCATTATTACCTGCGCCAGGGTTCGTTCCATTATACACTTGGAGCGGACCCGTCCTGCTGCAGCACTTCCTCCCATTTGCGTTTCGCTCCTCTGCATACAGGTGGAAAGAGATTTCGCGCAGGGAAGAGTGAGACAGTGCACAACGGAAGTACAGAGAGTGCACAGGGGGAGAGACAGCATAAGAGGAGAGAGCGCACAGGAGGGAGAAACAGCACAAGGGGAGAGAGAGTGCACAAAGGGAAAGATCGTGCAAAGGGGGTAGAGACAGCATAAGGGGAGAGAGCGCCCAGGGGGAAGAGAGAGTGCACAGGGGCGGACCTACCGTGGTGCAGCTGGTTCAGCTGCACCAGGGCCCCGACCGGCTAGTGGGCCCCTGAAGCCTGCAGGGGAGCCCCCAGCCGACCCCCATGTCTCTGTGTCAGAAGAGAGGGGGTCAACTGAGGGAAGCTTCCTGCTTCCCTTGGCTGATCCCACCACTCCTCTCCTATGCCGCCCCGGCTCCCAGGACTGCGCGGTAGGAGAGCAGCAGCTCTAGCATTCCCCCCCCTTGCCTACATCCACTAGCCCCCCCCCCCCCCGCTCCTCGCCGACAGCCACTAGCACCCTGCTCCTCGCATACGTCCACTAGTAAACCCCCCCCCCCGCCTACATCCACTAGCACCCCCCCCATCCGCTCCTCACCATCAACTGCTGCACAAGGGCCCTCTTGCACAAGGTCCGCCACTGCACAGAGGCTAGAGACAGCATAAGGGGAGAGGAAGGAGACACAGGAGAGACAGCATAAGGGTGGTGAGCGTGCACAGGGGTGAGAGAGCACACAGGGGTGAGAGAGCACACAGGGGTGAGAGAGCACACAGGGGTGAGAGAGCGCGTACAGTGGGGAGACACAAGACAATGGGAGATAGATCATACAGGGGAGAAACAGCACAAGGGGAGAAACAGTGAATGGGGAGAGAAATAGCACAAATGCAGAGGGATCGCACAGGGGAGAGAGAGCGCACAGGGGAATGGCAAGCAGCAGCGCCTGACAAGCCACGGCTCCCCCGTGCAGCAGCGGGCTCCCCCCGCCCTCCTCGGTGGCACTACGATTAGTAGCAGAAGTAGTTGCACCAATATATAATTGCACAAGTTCTAGAACCGTCCGATGTGATAGAATCGGGCCCCCATCTACTGTACTATAAAAGAACAATGACACAATCTACTATCTGCAGCACGGCTACAGTTCAATGGAGCAGAAATGATGCAGAGAATTAGAATTGGAGTAAATTATAGAATAGCTTCTATGCTAAATATTTCTTTTTTTCATAAATATATAACTACTTTTTCGTTATTAATATATATCGCACTGTATTTTCTTAGGTCATGAATTGCCTCTATCAACTAGTTCAGAATGATCCAGTTTGGAAAATCCAAGCACATGCAATCAAAGGTTAGTGACATCAGAGCGGCGTTCACTCCGTCATACAGTCATGGCTGAAAGTGTTCACACCCTTAAATTGTTCCACGTTTTGTTATACCCATGTTTATTTCCTTTGTGTTTATTGGAACAACACAAAAAAAAACAGAGAAAAAGCTAATTCAGCATAATTTCACACAAAACTTCAAAAACTGGCCGGACAAAATTATTGACACCTTTCCAAAATTGTGGGTAAATATCTATGCTCATTCAAACTCACCTGTGGCAAGTAACAGGTGTGGGCAATAGGAAAATCACATCTGAAACCAGATAAAAAGGGGAGAGGTTGACTCAATCATTGCATTGTGAGTCTCTGTGTGCCACACCAAGCATGGAGAACAGAAAAAGGAGAAAAAAAACATGACAGTGTAGCTAATCTCCCTGGACATGGATGGCAGAGAAAAATTGATGAAAGGTTGCAACGCAGGATAATCTGGATGTTGGATAAGCCCCAATCAATTTCCAAATATATTCAAGCTGTCCTGCAGGCTCAGGGGACATCAGACATCAGCATGTGAATGAATTGAAACATTATGGAGGAGATCCAGGAGGACCCCACTGCTGACATAGACAGAAAAAGATAGACTGCAGTTTTCCAAAATGTACAGTAGTAACCAAAATCCTCCTGGGAAAGTCTCTTGCGGACAGATGAGACAAGATATAGCTTTTCGGTAAAGAACATCATTCTACTGTTTACCGAAACCAGAATGAGGCTGACAAAGAAAAGAGCACAGGACCTACAGTCACATATGGGGTTAGTCAGAGAAAAGAACACAGGACCTACAGTCACATATGATGGAGGTCAGAGAAATGAACACAGGACCTACAGTCACATATGTGGAGATCAGAGAAAAGAACACAAGACCTACAGTCACATATGGAGGTCAGAGAAAAGAACACAAGACCTACCGTCACATATGGTGGAGGTCAGAGAAAAGAGCACAGGACCTACAGTCACATATGGTGGAGGTCAGAGAAAAGAACACAGGACCTACAGTCACATATGATGGAGGTCAGAGAAAAAGAACACAGGACCTACAGTCACATATGGTGGAGGTCAGAGAAAAGAACACAGGACCTACAGTCACATATGATGGAGGTCAGAGAAAAGAACACAGGACCTACAGTCACATATGGTGGAGGTCAGAGAAAAGAACACAGGACCTACAGTCACATATGATGGAGGTCAGAGAAAAAGAACAAGGACCTACAGTCACATATGGTGGAGGTCAGAGAAAGGACCACAGGACCTACAGTCACATATGTGGAGGTCAGAGAAAAGAACACAGGACCTACAGTCACATATGGTGGAGGTCAGAGAAAAGAGCACAGGACCTACAGTCACATATGTGGAGGTCAGAGAAAAGAGCACAGGACCTACAGTCACATATGATGGAGGATCAGAGAAAAGACACATACCTACAGTCACATATGATGGAGGTCAGAGAAAAGAACACAGGATCTACAGTCACATATGTGGAGGTCAGAGAAAAGAGCACAAGGACCTACAGTCACATATGGTGGAGGACAGAGAAAAGAGCACAAGACCTACAGTCACATATGGTGGAGGTCAGAGAAAAGAAGCACAGGACCTACAGTCACATATGGGGGAGGTCAGAGAAAAGAACACAGTACCTACAGTCTACATATGGTGGAGGTCAGAGAAAAGAACACAGGACTTTACAGTCACATATGGTGGAGGTCAGAGAAAAGACACAGGACCTACAGTCACATAGGGATGGAGTCAAGAAAGAGCACAGATCTACAGTCAATCATGGGAGGTCAGAGAAAAGAACACAGGATCTACAGTCACATATGGTGGAGGTCAGAGAAAAGACACAGGGCCTATAGTCACATATGGGGGAGGTTCAGAGATGTTTGGGGTTGTTTTGCTGCCTCTGGCACTGGGGGCCTTGATTGTCTGCAAGACATCATGAAATGTGAAGATTACCAAAGGATGTTGGGTCCAATGTAGAACCCAGTGTCAGAAAACTGGCTTTGTGCAGCGGTAATGGAGCCAGGGTACTCGGACACTCTGGGGTAACAGTTTCTGATCACGGTGGAGGCCCCAGAAGGTTTGCCCTTGTCTGGACATTGTTAAGGGAATTATTTGCAAGGGATAAAGTTTGTTGTGACGCAAAGTGGAGTTCTAGCCTGTAGGTGGCATGGGGGCTGCTGTGCGGGACTCCCAAGGGGATGATGGTGTGGCAGCCAGGTGTTGGCCCTCTCCAGTTAGGGCCTGGTCCCTTAGGAGGTGTAGAATGTAGTTGGGATGGGAGGAGGATGAGGGTTGTGGTGGTGTAAGGTGATGGCTCTGCAGGTGGGTGCAGGAAAGCGCAGGAAGGACAGACAACACACAGGGTTCTTGTAGTTCTTATCCTTTACTGACAGTTCAGTGTAGTCATAACCCAGCTGGGATAAATAGTCCAACAAGCTTACAGCTTGGCCAGCCCAGAATATTCAGGTCCACCTTTCCGAGACACAGGAATATTGGCCTCCTTGCTGCTTCCCTTCGACATTGCTACAGCTGTCTCTCCTAAGTGTTCTGTGGTTCTCAGTCCCAGTAGGCAGGTGACTGCGGGTTCTGTGAGCAATAGTCTTGCTAGTCCTCTTAACCCTATATAGTTCCTCAAGCCTGGGGTGGGTCCCCTATGGTAGCCACTGTACCCAAACCCAGTGACCTCCAGTTTCATGGCTGGTCTTGAAGAATCCAAACCGAATTGGGGCTGGTACCCCTGCTGCAGCTACCTCCTCTGCCCGGCTGACAACGAGCAGTAGATTCATATCCTCAAGACCTGGGACTAGCACCTAACTCCACGTGTAGTAACTAGTTTCCCCAGCTGCCCGACTGGATCTCACTATAGCCTAACTCCTTCTGCCTCCCACCCCTAACCTAACTCCGCCCTCCATCCAGTAGGTGGGGACTGCCCTGAATGTGGGTTTCTTCCACTCAGCACCTCCCTGGCCTGGAGTTTGGATTGTGTTGGGTGCAAATTGGGGGTCTCAACAAAGCTTTCCCTCTTATCTCTGGGCATGGTACCACACATGTAAAATGCATGCAACACCTGAATGGACGCCAAATTTGCATCCTAGGTCTTGTGCTTCCAGCAGGAGAATGACCCCAAACAGCAAGAAGCCCCTGAAATGAATGGAAACACAGCACTGGAGAGATCTGAAGTGGCAGCAATGAGTCCGGATCTAAATCCCATTGATCATCATCTGTGGAGAGATCTCAAAATTGCTGTTGGGAGAAGACGCCTCAAATATGAGAGACCAGGAACAGATTATAAAGAAGAGGCCAAAACTCCAGGAGAGAAGAAGCTTGTGGAGGTTATAGGAGGCACTGATTGCAGGGATTTATTCCAAATGGTGCAATTATATATGAAGTTGAAGGAGCCAACAATTTTTTTACATCACATTTTTGGGGTTTTGTGTGAAACTGTCAATTGGCCTTTTTTCTCAGTTTTTTTTTGTTGTGTTCCAATACACACATAGCAAATATATACGTAATTGCAATAATTTTTTGGGAGAAATACTTCATTTTCAGGAAAAATTTCAAGGGTGCCAACACTTTCGGCCTGACTACATATTCCATATAGGCAGATATAGGCACTGAGGCCTCAATTACTTATGTCCTTCATACATGGAGCACAGGGAAGGTTACATAAGATTCGCTGTATACATTCTTTGTCTATAGATCTACTTTATTTAATCAGAGGTTGGATAGATCAGGATCTCAACTCCAGGCCAAGATAGATCAGGGATCTCAAACTCCAGGCCTCGAGGAAGATCAGGGATCTCAAACTTCAGGCCTCAAGATAGATCAGGATCTCAAACGCCAGCTCGAGGGCCTCCAACAGTGCAGGTTTTCAGGATTTCCTTAGCATTGTACAGGCGATAAGTCAATCATCTGCAGAGGCGATGAATTTAACCCCTGTGCAATGCTAAGGAAATCCTGAAAACCTGCACTGTTGGAGGCCCTTGAGGCCTGGAGTTTGAGATCCCTGGGATAAATGTTGATAACTCAGGATTAGTGCAGGATAAAGAGATGATCGTTTTACATTTAATGAAGGCAACGTGTGACATCCCAGAGATCTCCTCTGTGCTTTTTGTGTCATGCAAACTTTTCACCAGAGTATCTAGCTTTACATATTGTTGCCATGAGTAATTTTATTAGAGGTGTTCTGGTTATAACAAAAATAGTAATCCCATATAGTTGGGGGGGGGGGGGGTCTGAGCTCAGACTTCCTAATGGGTCACTTTATGAGTATCCATCTTTACATGGAACAGTTATAACATATAGCCCTACTGCTCTATATAGTCCAGGGGTAGGGAACATCAGGCTTCGAGAGCAGCCAACAGTACAGGTTTTCAGGATTTCCTTAGCATTGCACAGGGGTTGGAATCATCACCAGTGCAGGTGATTGCATGTCAATGAATTAGAATATCATTAAAATGTTAATTATTTCAGTAATTCAATCCAAAAAGTGAAACACATATAATATATAGAGTCATTACAGAGTGATCCATTTCAGGTGTTTATTTATGTTAATGTTGATGATTATGGCTTACAGCCAATAAAAACCCAACGGTCATTATCTCAGAAAATTAAAGTAGGGAGGATGAAGGGTCGGAGAGATAAAATATGACCTAAATAGGTATCAGAGGCTTCACCTTGTGTGGTTGTGAGAGTCACAACCACTATAAAAGCAGATCACGGCTGCTGCAGTACCCAGCGTGGTGCATATAGAGAAGGAAGGATGAAGGGTTAAACACCACGCTGCCATATTCCACGAGACATCAAAGGGTGAATATAATATTGATTAGTCAACATGTCTCAGGGCAAATCAATATAATATTACCATCTTTCAGGGCATTTCAGGGAGGCCTAAAACACATAGGCTAATAAACCACTATTATATACAACCTTTGAGGTCTCGTGGAGACATACGGCAGCACAGTTTTTAACCCTTCATCCTCTCTACTTTAATTTTCTGAGATAATGATCTTTGGGCTTTTATTTGCTCTGAGCCATAATCATCAACATTAACAGACAAACACTTGAAATAGATCCCTCTGTGTGTAATGACTCTATATAATATATGTGTTTCACTTTATCTATTGAATTACTGAAATAAATTGACTTTTTGATGATATTCTAATTCATTGAGATGCTCCTGTAGATAAAAGGTCCTGTAGGTGCAGCGTGTGTGTGTGTTGGGAAGGGGGAGGCACATACTTTCATCCATGTAGTGTATATCAACTATAAAACAAAGTAGAGTTCGATGTTCAGTATTATGCAGATATAAGGTGTTGAAGTTGTAATACATAAGTTAATAAATGTGTTATATTCTTTCTAGCTCTAAGTAAAATTGGGCATATTACTCCGCGTGTGACAGAGCTTTTATTGCGGGCCGTACGGGCTAAAGAGCCCGGGGTGCGGATCGAGGCCTATCGCTGCATCGCAACATTGCACCTGTGTGATGATGAAGTCCAACACGCGCTTCAAGACAGAGTATTACTGGAGTCCAACGAGCTCGCTTCCAGGTGAGAATTCAAGATGTCTTTTGTATAATATTTAAAGTAAAGGAAATAGAGAGTATCTTTGCCCATTAAAAAGGAATCTGTCCGGGGATTTTCTACTACAATGCTAATGGTATCTTTAAATAGGGCTTAAGCAGCTCTTTCAGGATCAGTAACTTTTATTGCTCTACCCTCTCCGGTCATCTTGCTGTAAGCGTCGGAGAATTCAGTGTAGCGTTTTGGCGAGTCAGGCAGAAGTAAATCCAAACTGCATATGCCTGGTCCCCCTCCCACTGTGCTGGAATCGGTGATAGAAAATCCAGACTGAATTTGCAAATCCATATTCCCTCCACCCCTCAGCAGTGATGGTAAATGCACAGAGAGGTGGGCAGGAAGAGCAGGGAATATGAAGTTTAAATTTACATACGCCTGACTAGCCAGTAAATGACGCTAAATTCTCTGGAGCTTACAACAAGATAAAAGAAGTAGTTAAAGCAATAAAAGTTACTGATCCTGAAAGAGCTGCATAAGCCATGTTTAAATATACCAGGAGCATTGCACTAGAAAAATCACCTGACAGACTCCCTTTAACTCCTTTTCTGCAGAGAGCTGAGACAGACACTGACTGCATTGAATATGGCGCATAACGGCAATCAAGAGATGATGTCACAAGTCAAGAATCAGGTGCTATTCAATCTGGATTCACAATTCTCTTTATTTACGTGTACATGCAATGGTAATGGGGTACTCAGTCACAGCCAGACCAGGGCAGGGGGAACTTTAAGGGTATGTGCCCATGATCAGGATAAGCATCATTTTGGATGAATCATATTTTTGCTGTGTCCACAACGTTGCGTTGTACAGTGGATGGGATGTATAGAAATCTTCAGCCCTCCGTGTATCTTTTCAATGCGGTGTAAACTGACATGTGGCGCATCTTTCCTATCTGCAGCATGTCAATTTCTCATGCGGAGACACGACCGGTGCAGGAAAACCCGCTACGTCCAAAAGCTCTTGAATCCCGATGTGTGCATGTACCCTAATGTGTAAATTAGAATGGATCTGTTGCGCTTGACACGCTTGTCCATCTGTCTGGCTGGCAGGCTTGACCACGCTCTGTCCATCTGTCTGGCTGGCAGGCTTGACCACGCTCTGTCCATCTGTCTGGCTGGCAGCTTGACACGCTGTCCATCTGTCGGAGCTGGCTGGAGATTGGAGTCTTTGTAATACTTTTACCTTCGGAAATGGCGCCATTATTGTCCTTTAATATTCTAGATGACAGACCTCTCCTGACGATGCAAATCTTACTTTGTACCAATATCCATTGCATTTTATGGTTTCCCAGTTATTAAAGCTGTGTCAGAAAGAAGCATTGTTTCCTAAAGTGTTGAGGATGGATGAAGATCTAGCATCACTCCAAACAGCTCTAGAGCAAGTCCTGCCCAACACCCCTGGCTGGAAGCACAAGACACAAGAAAGTGGACTTTTTTGGGATATTGCGAACAAGACAGTATCAGGTACAAGCAGAGTAACTCATCAAGACATGGTTGTGCAAAGTTTGGTTTCACACTTAATTTTATGATCCCAATATGGGACTCCGGACCCAAATATAAGGGCACTCTAATGGGTGTACTGACGTGGTAAAGCCGGATATGACGCAATTTGCGTCATAGCGGCTTTACCGCCCCTTTGATGAGGAGCACAGGCTCCCTGCCTCTAGCACGCCCATCGGGGCGTGAATAATTTACAAGCAGGCGGCGGGGAGACGCAGAAAGGAACGCCTTTTGTGGCTTCTCAAATAATGAGAAGCCGCAGAACAGAAGGTATAAAACAACTTTTATAAACTTTACCATATCGCTTTACACACACAAAGGGATGACTAGAAATGTATTAGCTGGTGCAGGGACAGGTATAAAGAGGCTGGGGGCTCATCTTTTCGAGGTCAGGTTCCCTTTAATAAAGTCACTAAGGGCAGAGTTACAGGTGGTGCCTTCTGCTTATGTTATGAAAAGCTAGGGCCATACTCCCTTTACCAGAGGCACATACATACATACATACAGGAGGCTGGTGTGTTCAGGTCAGGAGACCCCGACCGACCAGTCTATATGTAAACCGAGAATGTGCAACCGGCCTAATAGAACCCAGCACAAATTTACACTCAGATGGCATTATACACTTCAGTCCACCATCATTCTTCTCCATTCCAGAGCAAAGCTGGCCATCAGCCGCAACGGTACGGAGCACCAAAGCACCGATCTGGAGCTGCAGGTATAGTAAACCACCAGTATACTCCGGTCTGATTTGTCAAGTGATGTAATTTAATGTGCATGCTATAGGAATCAAACATAAATGGTAGGAGACTTAACAGATAGATGTCTGAGCCAGGGAGATGAGATTATTTGCACTACAAGGAGCTGGAACATATGGGAGACTCCTATCCCTTGGTGTATAGGCTCAATGAGTGATAAATACATGTAAGTGACCTTGTGTATGTGTTTTCCAGGTTCTAATGGAGAATGAATCAAGATCGGTTTCTGATCAGATGATAAACAGTGCACATTGTACGTCTCCGCTATCAGCCACAGATATCATCCATTCTACACTGAAGCCAACGCCAAGTGCAAAATCTGTCAAATCTGCTCTATAAAGAGAACAGTGGATTTTTAGTTTATTTTCATTCTAGGGGATCTTCATATTGCATTCAGCCCCTAGGCCAGTGATGGCGAACGCCAGGCCTCGAGTGCCGCACACAGTGCAGGTTTTCAGGATTTCCTTAGAGTTTGGGCATTAATAATTTGATTGCCAACTGTCAAATGCAATGGAAATCCTGAAAACCTACACTGTGTGCGGCCCTCGAGGCCTGGAGTTCGCCATCACTGCCCTAGGCGGAGGAGGGTTTGTCTGCATATCTAATAAATATTACTCTAAAAGCCCCGTTACACGGTACGATGTGGCAGCGATCCGACCAACAGTGTGGATCGCTGCCACATCGTGAACTGATCGCTGGTGAGCGGTCACACAGGCAAACTCACCAGCGACCAGTGACATTGTGGAAAAGAATAAAATATTCTTTCCACGATGTCTAGCTCCCGCTGCCAGGCTGCGGTAAGCGGGAGCAGGCTGGTAACCGTGGTAAACAGCGGGTATCTAGGCAGCGCCTAGTTACCCGATGTGTACCCTGGTTACCAGCCTTCTCCGCTTACAGGCTGGTATCCAAGGTACATAGCAGGTAAATAGGGAGAGTGCAGTCCCTAGTTACCCACTGGGTACCTTGGATACCAACCTGTAAGTGATGAAGGTTGGTAACCAGGGTATACATCGGGTAACTAGGCGCTGCCTGCTGTTTACCATGGTTACCAGCCTGCTCCGCTTATCGCTGGTCGTTTGGCCCGTCACATGCGCCGATGCGTACTGACCAGCGGACAACCAACGACAGATTTGTGGTTCTGGCCACTTATCGTTGATACGTGTCCCACATAACGATGCTGTATTGACATCTCTGCAATGTAACAAAAACAGGGACGTTGTAACGATATTGTTAGCAATATTGTTGTGTGTAACGGGCCCTTAAGGGAATCCCTTAGCAGAGCCATGGAGTAGGATGACCCAAAATATACAACTTCGGGTGCAGTTTGTGCTCCTTTCAGGAGGAGTCGGTCTTTTAGGTCAGGCACAGAACAAGTGGTATGCTATGTGCACTTAGAAGTCACTTTGTAATTTGACCAATTGGGTGGGGTTCTGTTTGACACCATTTTTCAAGGATTCTGAGGGATCCCTGACATCGGGTGGGCACACTATGAGTATCTCACCTGCATCTCACATGACTCCTCCATGACAGCCCCTACCTCTCTGAACGGGAGCATGGAGCTGCATAGAAACACAAGCAGCTGACACACTCCCATCCAGAGAGGCAGGGGCCATTCTGGGCGAGTCATGCACCATCTTTACAAGATTCTTGCATTCATCTTGCATAGAGTGTTTCCACTCCAAGTCAGCAAACCAGGGGGACTGAAACACAATTGGAACAGACCTATGGTGGCCTAGTTCACACAGTGCATTTTTGACCTGTGTATTATGCTAATCCTTTCCTGCGTTTTTGGTTAACATCAAAACCTATGTGATTCAGGGGAAAGCTGTCCACACACACTGGGGTTTGTTCTCTGCAGAAAGTGGAAACACCATAGGTTTTGCTGCGTTTATGAAAGAATAAGCATGTCAATTCTTTTGTTTTTGCTATAGTTTCCACTGTGAAATTTGCAGCAAAAATGCAACAAATAAAAACAAAAGAATAAAAAACCCTGCACATACCTGCCAAGAAAAAGGCCACCCCTAGGATGTGCTGCCTTTTGACAAAACCAATAACCAATGTATCTGGACTTGTTCTATAGTTTTTTAGAGCTCCTTATCGGAGCCATACCTTTTTTATTTTTCCATCAATATAGACATATGAGGGCTTGCTTCTAGTGGGACGATTTGTACTTGTGAGTGACATCATTCATTTTACCATATAGTGTACAGGAAAATTGCAAAAAAATAAAGTGCAATTTCAACATTGTTTTATTCACTATATGGTAAACCTGCCGCGTCGGTATGATGCTTCGGGTTGGTACGAGTTTGTAGATCCCAAACATGTATACTTTTACTTTTCTCCAAGTAGAAAAGAAATTCAGAAATTTGAAGGTAAAAAGCTTGATCTGAGGTTTCTAATGATACCATTTTTAGGAAGATGTGATGTTTCAATTGCCTGTTATTGCAATGGTGCGGTGACCAATAAAAACAAAAACTTAATTTTGATGTTTGGACTTTTTTCCATTGCTCTTTTTACAGATTAGATTAGATGATTTTATATTTTCATAGATCGGACACTTCTGAAAGCAATACCAGATGTGTGTATTTTTTGTTATATAGTTTTATGTGCAATGAGGTGACAGGAGGGAGATTTTAATTTTTTTCCCCAAATGTTCTTTATTTTAGTTAGCCCTTAGGCCCGGTGCCCATGGTGCGTTTAATGCAGCTTTATAGAATCTGCATGTCTATGACTGAGTTCAGAAGTGCTGTGCACATGTTGCTTTTTTTCCTTGCAGATAAAGAAATCTGCAACAAATAAAAAAAGTAGAAAAGAAAGATATTCAGATACCCAGTGGTATTGAGGTTTCCATGGATGAAGAATGGCCCCACTATCTTTGTACCCCATATACCACACCATACCATCAGTGTTTGTGTTCCAGCAGTCTTGGAGGAATCTCTCCACTGTGGGTTAGTGTCAGACCAATAGCGCTGGTTTTGTTTGTTAACTTCACCATTCACAAAAACGTTTGCCTCATCACTCATCTGTCGCCGGCCATCGTTGCCATAGTAACCGCTTATTAGGTTACTATGGCAACGGTGTCGGCAATGTCGTCATCGCTTATTCACCGCTGACTCTGCTCATTCAGTGATCACGGAGCAAGGGGAGGAAGCATTCTTCCTCCTCCTGCTTTGTGATGTAGCAGAGCTAAACATTTGGAGAAGAAAGAAGACCAGGATCCTGGAGGGCTGTAAAGGGGAATAATATAGATGGAGTCCCTAAGGGTGTGTGTCTTTATTTCTAATAACACCACACAGAGAAAAGAGTATTTTTTTTTAACCCTTTTATTGGAGATTCTTAATGGCCGGGTCAAACTTGGCCTGACATTAAGAATCTTGGGCTTAATACAAGCTTGTATCACAAAGCTGGTCTTAACCCCTTTATTACCCAGCATGCCACTGCCACCAGGGCCACTTTTGAGCCTGGTAACGCACCTGGAAATGCGCCATTTTCAGGGGCGGCTGTGGGCTGTTGTTTCTTTAGTGTGGTGGGGCCCTAACAATGGGCCCTCACCTGCCTAGTTTTACCTGGGCTGGCATTGAAAAATAGGGCAAAGCGCACACATTTTTTTTTTTGGCAGCAAAGGGAAAATTAGGCAGCTGAGGGTGGCAGCTCACAGCTGTCCTCTTTCATCGGGCTAGACTTAAAATTGCTGCGAAGCCCCACGCATTTTTTTGATATTTATTAACCCCTTCATGACCCGGGAATCTTTCATTTTTCACTCCCCTACTTCCAAGAGCCATAACTTTTTTATTTGTCTGTTAATATAGACATATGACGGCTTGTTTTTTGCCGGACGAGTTGTACTTTCAGAAGCAATCATTTATTTTACCATATAGTGTACAAGGAAATTGCAAAAAAATTCCAAGTGCGGTGAAATTCCAAAAAAAAGTGAAATCACACGTTTGTTTTTTGCATTTTTTAGCCGCCATGTTCACTATATGGTAAAACCGATGTGACGTTGTGATGCCTCAGATCGGTACGAGTTTGTAGATACCAAACATGTGTACCTTCACTAGTATCTAAGTAGTGAAAACAAATTCAGAAGTTTGGAAAAAAAAAAAACGCACTTTTGCGGCATATTTTGTGACCCGTAGCGTTCTCATTTTTCGGGATCTGGGGCTGTGTGACGGCTTATTTTTTGCGTCTTGAGCTGACGTTTCTATTGATACCATTTTTGGGTGGATGCACTGTTTTGATCGCCCGTTATCGCATTTTATAACAATATTGTATATTGTGGCGACTAAAAAACTTAGTTTTGGAGTTTGGACCTTTTTTCCGGTACGCAGTTTAGGGCTCTCATTAATTGATTTGATATGTTGATAGTTCGGGTGCTTCTGAACGCGGCGATACCAAACGTGTATTTTTTTTTTAACACTTTTATTGTGAATGGGGAATAAGGTGTGTGATTTTTTTTTTTTTTTTTTACAGGTTTATAAAAACTATTTTTTTATTCATTCTTATTTTTACACTGACCCTTTAAGAGGCACCTTGCTGCACAGTACGATCGCTTCTGGGAGATACCGATAAGCTGCAGCTCATCAGCATCTCCCAGAATAGAGGACATGTTGTGGTTGGCAGCGCCAGCCAACCACAACCCGGAAGTGCTCTGTGACAGCATCCGGGGTCTAGCCAAGATCCCGGTCTGTCACATGACCCCCGGATATCTCCGTTGCAGGTGGGGAACAGCGTGTTCCTTGCCGCCTTGGATCCCACTGTCAGTGATTGACAGCGGGATCCAAGGGGTTAACAGCACCGATCGTATTCCGGATCCGATCGTTGCTGTTACTCTGACATCTCAGCTGATAAGATCAGCTGAGATGTCGGGGCTTTGATGTGAGCTACGCGCCAGAGCTCTCAAATACCCGGACACGGTCCTCCTACGTCATGGGTCATGAAGGGGTTAATTTCACACCCTATAAGGCCAGGTTATTTGCCCTACACTAATGGCCACTTTACACGCGGCAACAGGAAGATAGAAACCGGCAGGTGTCGGAGACAATTGTACCTTTTACCTTCAAAACACCTTGCAGATACCTAAATTACACGCAGCCACTTCAAGGTGTTTTGAAGGTAAAAGGTACAATTGTCTCCGACACCTGCCGTTTTCTATCTTCCTGTTGCCGCGTGTAAAGTGGCCATAATGTGTATGGCAACCAAGCAGAATCACTGTCCAGATTGAGGAAATCCAGACTGACTACAACAGCCAATCACAGAAGCTCTCAAACAGTGTGAGCTTCTCCGATTGGCTGTTTGTCTGACAGTACAATGAATATGTAATTAGCCTCATAGGTGGCTCCGGAAATAGCAGCGGGAGACAGGTAAGCCCGATCTAGCTATTCTAGCATCTATCCATCTATCGTATTCACTCTATTCTGTCAACTCTTTTCTCACTTTATACAGCATGAGAAATGCCATGTTAAAATCGTTACACACAGACGGCATTCGGATGTGTTCCAAAAAAATCTCGCATAGCAGTTGGATGCAAAACAGATCAAAACTCGGAGGACACTCGTCCAACTCTTGGATCCGTCAATCGGACCGTTTTTCCACTCACCAGTGTGTTTCCAGCCTTAAAGACACAAGCAGTCGCTCTGTATCTTTTCTGCTTTATGATCCAAGCACAAACGTGAGTCATGAGGAGCTGTGTGATCACATGTGCCCACTCATAGAAACTGAATATTCTCTGCTCCCCCCGCCCATCATCCCAGGCAGTGGCGTAACTTCAGGCCCAGGGGCTCTGATGCGAAAGTTACAACGGGGCCCCCAATTATTGCAAATCTTTAATAGTATTAGTCTTTTTCTATGGGCCGAAGGGACTTTTGGGGCCCCCTAGGGTGCAGGGCCCGGGTGCGATCACAGCCCCTGCATCTGTTGTAGTTACGCCCCTGATCCTAGGTGCGCTCAGTGAGAACAACATCCCGATAGGTGACTGCGTGTGATAGTGCGGCGTTCACACACGCCGATCATTTGTCTCCATCATGTCACACTCAAATTTATACTCACTCTCCCTCCAGTCCCCCGCAGGACGGCATTGTCATCTCATGCAGGCAGCCAACTGTATGCACTGTCAGGTGACTAGCATGTAAGCACTCCGCTCCGTCAGCTGCCTGCATGAGATGACAACGCTGCATTGGGGGGACTGCAGCGAGGAGGAGTGTAAAACAAAAAAAACACAACAAACAATGTGTGCAGCACGATGGGGGCCATGTACCAGGATGGAGATGCTGAGTAGGGCTGGAATAGAATAACAGCATTTTAATTAATTTTAATGGGGAAATTTAATTTGACATAAGAGCAAATTGCGCTAAGAGATTGTAAATCAAGCTATTCCTGTATGTTCTTAAAGACAGAGCTCCAATGGCTGTATAGATAATAAAATCAAATACAGAATATTGATCTAAAAACAAAAATCCTATTTTACAGTTGGAGTATGATAAAAAGTTACCATATTTCACCGACTATAAGACGCACTTTTTTCCTCCAGATTTTGGAGGAAAGTGTGGGGTGCGTCTTAAGTGCATGCACAGGTATGCATTGTCTTGCTGTGGGACGGGGCATTGGCAATTTCACCGCACTTGGAATTTTTTTTCCCCATTTTCCTGTACACTATATGGTAAATAAATGATTGCATCTGAAAGTACAACTCGTCCCAAAAAAAGCAAGCCGTCATATGTATGTATGGACGGAAGAATAAAAATGATGGCTCTTGGAAGCAGGGAAGCAAAAAATGGAAACATATTCCGGGTGGTGAAGGGGTTAAATGCTCCTACGCAAGAATCAAGGATATCTCTCATCATCTACTGGACCTGTGGTGGTGTAATGAAGAGGGAGGGCACTGTGCCGTCATGTTATGCTCCAGCCCTCCGCCTTCATTACGTCCTCTACAGCAGTGTTTCCCAACTCCAGTCCTCAAGGCACACCAACAGGTCATGTTTTCAGATTTCCTTAGGATTGCACAGGGGATAATTTAATCACTTGCACAGGGGATAATTCCATCATCTGTGTAATGATAAGGAAATCCTGAAAACATGACCTGTTGGTGTGCCTTGAGGACTGGAGTTGGGAAACACTGCTGTAGAGGACGAGAGATTTCCTCGTTTCTGGCATGGGAGGATGTGACAGCATTTAATGTGAGTGGGCACAGCTTGTAAAAGTTAAGAATTAATCTATATACATAATGGTCATTGGCGTCTTCTAGCCGCTGTAACTGAATCCGGCCACTCTAACAATCCCATAATGCAGTGCGCCAGTGTCAGTTGCAGTTCGTGGCCTTGCGTTACTGTGCAACGACGCGGCTCCCGGGAACAGCTATAACTGCGTGGTATATTCAAATATGTGCAGTTAGGATAAAGAGAACACAGTGGGAGGGGGGAGATACAGGGGGGCATTAAGGGAAACATGGGGGGCTGGACAGAAAGAGAACACAGAGGGGGCAGAAATAGAGGACAGGGGTGCAGAAACCGTACAGAGGAGGGGGCAGAAAGGACACAGGGGAGCAGAAACACTATGTGGGGCAGAAACCGCACAGTGAGGTACAAAGAGAATGGGGGGCTGTACATGGTGGGAGAGCGCGCACAGAGGGAGAAAGCGTGAGAGGACAGCGTACAGAGGAGGAGACAGCACAAAGAAGGAGAGTAGATGAGGGGAGAAAACAGTGCACTGGGGGAGAGATGAGCACACAGGGGGAAGAACACTGAAGGGAGAGCGCACATGACAAAAGAAGACAGCACAGGGAGAGAGCGGACGAGGGAGGAGAGACAGCCGCTGCTCCCAGCACCACAGAGCCAGCCCTCATTGTAGCATCACTGCCTTCCCGATGCGATAGCATTGGGCCTTTATCTAGTGGTTAATAAAACACTGTGTAACACAAGCATTCTACCACTCCTCTGGTGAACTATAACTCCCAGCATGCCATTGGACCTTCAAGACATACTGTGAGTTATAGTTCTCCTTAACTTGACATGAATGGCACCTATGAGATCGTAAAGCAGCACTCCAGTGTTTTTTCTTCAGCGCTGGAGTGGTGCTTTAAATATAAGCCCCCTCCCCTGGTTCTTATACTTACCTTGGCATTTTCATACGGCACTTTACAGACACCGCTCAGGTCCTGCGGCGCCATCTTCCCCTCGTAGCTTTTACCACTTGCGTCAAATCTTTTTTACCCCCAGTTTTCTACCTGTAAAACCTGTGTCGTCTTATGGTCCAAAAAAAGACAGTACTAGGTTTTCTAATCCATGTTGCATCTGACAGTATGCTAAAGACAATAGATACAGACTTAGACGAAAACGTTTCTCAAACCGCAGAATTTCTATTAGCACAGATGTAAAATGCGAAACAGTAAAGTATATTTTAATAAAGTGACAGTAATTGCACAGGCACACCCCACACCTGGGATCAGGCGGTAACTATCTTCAGAGAACAATATCTGTAGAGCAGCGTTTCCATTAATGCAGACTTCTGTCCTCTTCACACTGGATGGAGCCGCCATATAACAAACTGCTGCCTTAATGATGACCTCTGCCGCCCCTGGGTGCAGGATAAAGGAGTGATGATGGGTCACATTCAATGTTCTCTCCATCAGCGCAGTCTGACAATGAACTGACTAGTGGTGTAAGTTATCACTAGTTAAGATGTAGACTCTTTGATACTTCTGGAAGTTTCTCCCGCGTTCCCCTGCAGCAGTTCCATCTGCTTCTCCCTCCACGTCAGGATCCGTTCCGTCACCTTCTTCAGATCGGCCTCCAGAATCTCCATTCTTGCCAAAGCATTACCCTGAAAACGGAAATGCCAGGAGAATTATGCCATGTGACTGCAGCATGATTTAGGGACAGAGACCCCAATTCCAGTGATGGATCACTTATTTTACCAGGTTCAGCAGTTGTGGTACAAATCACTGTTTTCTCTCCTGCAGATCTTGGAATGCTGAGCTGTGCATTACTCTTGCCCACACCACTTATTGGTTGACGTGGGGTTGGACCAGGAGGCATGAGGCATCTAGTCCTGTAGTGATCATCTTCTGCTGATAAAACACTGAATGTATTGAAACAGCCTTAAGTGATACATTGATGGAATCAGGCTCTCTGCCCCTACATCATGGTAGATATACAATCTTCAGATTGCATCTTTCTGGACTAATGAACTTGTTTCTCACCATCTTCTTTCGACATTCTGGTATCTGGGGAATGGTGTGGATGGTTTGGATGTAGACGTCCAGCTTCTCAATGAATTTAACAGCAAGTGGTAACAGTTCAGAGACGGACCTGCGCGGGAGAAACAAAGGAAGGAAGGTGCATCAAATCGGAAACAGTACATTGCGGCCCCATAGGGGACTGGCAGGATTGTAGGATGGGCTGTGGGTTTTATCCATCTTATAATTGTGGATCTACTATAAGGGAAACATTTATACTTACTGTCAAATTTTGCCAGATATCTGCAATATGTGCATGTAACCTTGGCATTTTAAAAGGAAATCTGTCATCAGGTTTTTGCCACGTCATCTGAGAGCAGCATGATGTAGGGGGCAGACACCCTAACTCCAGTGTTGTGTCACTTACTGGGCTGCTTGCTGTGATTTTGATACAATCCCTGTTCTCTCTGCAGTGGTCAGTGTGTATAACTCTGCCCACATCCCAGTGGTGTGTGGTCATGAGTCGGCTAAGGGGAGCTCAGAAAAAAGGCTGTCAAAGTTACACACTTCCATTCAGACCTTGTAGCGAGCTCACTGACAGACACTCGTTGACTCATTCAGCAGCCACTAATAGACTGTGCAACAGAGAGGCCATAAAGGGCAAATGCTGCCACATTTTTAATGTAACCCAATGATTTTTGGCCACACTTACATGCATTTAAGAAAAAAAGAATAGCGGATAACCTCTTTTAAGCCAGTGCTCCGTGACTTTGGGTGGAGTTAGACTGTGCTGCCAAACACATGTTCCAACCCCGACACAGGACATGTGACTCCTGACAGGTAGGAGCACATGGGGACAGCCTTGGGGGTCAGTCATTTCTACTGGAGGATAAATATTTTAAGCATAAACTGTAGTTTAATCTTTTTTTAGCAGGGTACATGCATTCACCTAAAAGATCCCATAGTCATCAGCGATCTCTATGGACTCCCATGAAAATGGACAATGATCTGGTGTAAGCGGAGAAGATGATGCCAGCTATCTGTGCCATCATTATTTTTTTTAAATCAAGTATTTTTTTTATTTGCAAATATCCAAACAGACATAGCCGTATATAATGCCGGAGATTTACTCATTTCAACAACAACCCCAATAGGGATAGAGCAAACCAGCCCCCCACCCACCCACAGTCCCCAACACTAAGGTATAAGGCTCCAGGTTAATCAAACCACTTTGATTCCGTACATAAAAATGTATAAGTACATTCCTCCCCTTACTCCTTTTGGATTACAGTCCCAATACTCTGTCTCTTAATAAACTGAAGGACGCCAGCCCAGGGTAATCAAACCAACCCCCCCAAACGTTTTCATACGGACTCCGCTTGCCCCGTTTAGTGTAGAGGTTACGTTCCATGAGAAGAATAAAGTTGACTTTCTGTACAAATTCTTACCTCGTCGGGGGATTCTCATCAAGTCAATGTAGGGTGATCATCTTACGCGCAATATGTAGCATTCTCGCAACTGTCAGCTTTGCCCATTCATCCATCATCAGATCTCCTACATGCCCCAAAACACACGTAAGTAGGTCTCAGGTCACATTCACACCTTGTATGAGATTTGAAACAACTTTCCAGAAGACTTGCAGTCAAGGATAGGACCCAGAGCATATGGACAACATCCGCTTCCTTCATCCCACACTGAGGACAGTCCTCCCTCAATCCCGCTCTGCACATCCATACCGGGGTCCTGTACACTCTGTGTACGGTGAACAGTTGTGACATTCGTCCGGATTCACTCATGTGGGATCTTAGGGATATATTGTAGAATGTCTTCCCATTGTGTGTCCGATATAGGCCCCAGGTCTTCGGACCATTTTAATCTAGCCGTCAGTGGGCGTCTTTCCAGGAAAGTGTCTAGCAGGCCCCGGTACAACAAGGAGATAAACCTCCTGGTGCCTCTCTGTGACCCGATAAGTAGTATGCTATCTGCCTGGACCTGTATCTGTGACCGTGTGTTTTGCTTGAGAAATGCATGTCGCAGCTGCAGATATTGGTAGAACATCGTGCGCTCTAGGAGAAATCCCTCCCCAACTCTTCGAGCGATTTGAGTATGTTACCATTCAGCAGCTGCGAAACATATTATATCCCGATCCTCCTCCACTGACCAAAGCTCTGCAGTTGCAACAACTCAGTCAATCTGGGGTCATGCCAAATGGGGTATATCTGGTAAGACAAGTAACCTCCCCCTCCCTCCACTGTTTAATTTTCTGCCACACCTTCCAGATCAGCACTACCGTGGGGAACTTTCAGGAGTTCAGCTGGAATTTACCTGCCTCCACGCTAGCCAACAATGGACCACTCTCCACCATATGCCTAAGGATCGTACCTACGGAGCTGTCTAAAGATGGGTCCCCCCCTCCCGCCAGATATAGTAGAACCACCGATTAGGGACCGCCAAACCCCCATCTTCTTTGGCACACTGCAGATACTCTAGTTTGATGAGTGCCTGCCTTCCCTTCCAGATCAGACCCCTCAAGGTGGCATTGATTCTATAGAACCTGTTTTGTGGCAACCATACCGGAGCGTTATGTAAGACATAGTGTGGCATAATGATCATTTTTAGCAGGTTTTCCCTTCCTGCCACTGAGAGGTATAGTCTGCACCAAGCCGAAATCATCTGTCTAAATTTACTCAACGGGGGATTTAAATTACATTTTTCATAATTATCTATATTAGCCGATATTTGAATTCCAAGATGACAAAATTCCCCGACTACTCATATCGGACTCAATGGATCCATTTCTACAGCCATTACCCGGTCCAGCGGGAGCAACATTAATCTGTCCCAATTTATTAAAATCCCAGACAGCACCGTAAGCATCCAGCACCCTCATAACTGCTCTCAAAGAGCTGCCCGCATCTCCCTAAAACAGGAGCGTATCACCCGTATAAAGCGCCACCTTTTCCTCATGTGTCCCAAACTGGAATCCCACAATATCCTGATCCCACCGTATGACTGCCGCCAGCGGCTCAATGGCAATGACGAACAACAGAGGGGACAAAGGGCACCAGTCTCTCATCCCACGAAAAAGGGGGAAATCCTCACATAACTGTCCATTGACCCGCAATCTAGCTCTAGGGGCAATGCTACAATAATCGCTTCCTTCATGGAGCCCCAACATTATATACTGTGGGGGAGTCGGATGAGGTCAATCCCTCCGATAGAGGAACACTCAGCTGAATGTCACCTAATGTATCTGGAGCTTTATGCACAAAGTACTCACTGATGGTAAGATGCCTCAATGGGTAAATGCTCTTGGCACAATGGTTTCGCCAGCCTCTGCCTCAGATTGTGTTTCTCCCTCAGTATCGCCTCCAAGTGGATGTTGATTGTCTGCAGGGCTTCACATTTCTGGTCTGAAATGTTCAAAGATGTGAATGATCTTCAGCTGGAAAGTGCAGGCAATGTACAAGTTTCTCCAGTTTTCTGGTGGTGATAAGTCAGAGTCATTAAAGGTTCCTGACGTGTTACATGAAGTGGTAACCAGATTTTACAATGCGAACATTGATATGATCCTGACTGAACTGATGCCGTTACTGTAAATATTCATGTCACAATGGCTGTATAATCAGATTCAAAAGTTAAACTGCGTCCACCTAGGCTGATTACAATTCCTCAGTGTCCCTCCTCCCTGCTGCCAATCACACTGCTCAGAACAAGCTGCGGTTGTCAGCGATGTTTGGCTGGGAGAAGACTGAATACACTGGGACAAATGAGCGCTCCATTTCTTTCGCTGGGCTAACAGAATGTCTCCTATACTTATTACACGGAAATGGATTCCTGTTCTTCATAGCACACAACAGTTAGAAGCAGCAGCATGGAGGACATTATACAGCAGCACTGAGCGGTGTGACTGTGAATCCAGCACCAAAGTGAATTTTTACTAGAAGCTACAGCAAGATCTTCCTGTGTGTCTAGTCTTTTACTGTGCAGAGGGCTCATCACTCCTCTCCCCTACTCTTTCCACAGAGTACAATAGGGGATGCGACCTGACACCTCACTGTGTTGACAATCTGTGTTGCTTTGACAAGGACAGATATGAACTTGTACTATTGATCTACTCAAAGATGCTTCCTTTAGTATGGATTGTCCATGTGCAACGGTTGTAAGAGCCGGGGTACTCTGTAGCCGGGCCGGCAATCTTTTGGGGAGTCACTGTGGTGGTCGCCCAGCTCTGTGGCCCTGACCAAGCAAATTAAGGGGATATTTACAGGGGATAATAAAGTCTTTCATGATGCCACCTGTGGCATCTGGTCAGGGATAACCAGCGCAGCTCGTATATGTTTCCAGGGGATAGATGGATAAGCAGCTTGTATGGAACACTCCCCACAGGTGGAGCAGGCCTCTGGGATGTAATAAGAGAGTCTGAGTGGATGGTGGTAGTTATGGTGCAGGAAGGCACAGAAGGATTGGACAGACACAGGGGATGCAGTTCTTACCAGGTTCTATACTTGCATATTCGTTCAACAGCAGACTTCGCCTGATACTGTGCTCTTCCAGGTTGCAGCTCAGCCAGCCGTCAGGTTGTCTAGGAACACTCCGCTGAGCTACCCTTTTGTATTCCTTTCTTTGCTGCCCTCTCTCCACTGATTGTCCTCCTTCCCCTGTCCTGCGTCTCTGTGCTACTAGCCCAAGATTGCAGGCCCTGTTGAGCGATGGTCGACACGTCCTCTTGACCTTCTATATAGACACTGTGCCTGGGAGTGTACACGGGGTTGGCTACTACTCATGCAGACTAGTAGCCTCCGGTTTCCTGGCTTGCACGTGCGGTTTCACACCAGATTGGGGCCTGTCCCCTCATGCAGCCTGTTCCTCCAACAACGACCTGCAGGGTGGTTGTGGATTTGTGGTACCTCTGGCCTTTGTTTCCTCGGCCGACCTATCCACTGGTCCCGTTGGGCCCCAGTTCTAGCCTCCCCTAGAACTCCATTCTGTTCTAATGTCGTTCCTCTCTCTTCCTCTGTCTCCTGCAGACTCCTCACTAGCTGACTCCACCCCCCCCCTAAACTACTCCTCCCTCTAGCCAGCAGATGGGGACTGCCCTCTAAAGGGGTCTCTCCTGCCCTGCGCCTCCTGGCCTGGAGTTGGGAATGGTGTTGGATGTAGGGTGTGTCCCCAGCATACCAGAGAGCAATGGCACCACACCTGTGGAGTAGGTGCAGTACCACTGTGGCGACCAAGACGCAGGGGCGCCACACATGCTTGGGGCTCAAATCTGTTGTCACTATCTGTCTAGACTTCTGAAACCTCAGAACACACAGTCAGAATTCTCTGATGCCGGCAGCGGGCGGGTCATGTGATAGCAAGTAAGCAATTTACATACTTCCGGCCACATCCCTACTAGACGTGTCCAACCTCGCTCAATTCACTTACATCGAGTGTGGCCACGTACGTTTAGTTGGTATGTGACTGCATTGATGCAAATCTACTTGCAGTTCTGGAGAATCCTGACAGTGCGCACTTTGGCGACTGAGGATTCACAAGTCTGCATTCAAATAGACAAGCTGCAAACTAACCACAAGCCTGGACAACCTCTTTAATAATTAAGCAGGATCAGGATTCTGCTGTGTAAACAAGCTAAATCCAAATGACTTGCGATAGCATTTACAATTAAAGGTGTTTTCTAGATTAAAATATTGGTGACCTATAGGTCATCAATATCCGATCAGTGAGGTTCGGACACCCGTGTGGACGCTGCATTCACAATATAGCAGTAGCCGCTACCAAGAAGTACAGGTCACCTCCTATCCTCGGATCCACATTGATCAGTATCATATGATCTGAGAATTCTATTAAGTGGATCCCAGGATCACAAGGACCACTGATAATCCCACATGCAAATATAGAGCAGCATTTGCCCTTCTCCTCTAATGAAGTTTCTAATTTTAGTATTAAAAAAGAAAAATTAAAACACTAACCAATGATATAAAAATGCCATATAACTTACTGAGGAAAAAGGAGTGGCCGATATCTGCCGTTTCCTTCTCAAGGGTCAACATTTCTAATTCCAAGCTCTTCTGTAAAAGAAAATAGAGAGAAAAATCGAATATTGCTTTAAAAAGGGACTGATCATTCACAATGAGATCAGGACAGCTGTCAGTCATTACATGTCTCACAGTGGCAATATCGACCTTTCATTTAAAATAGGGAGATCTTTATTAGGCCCATAGATCTTAATATCTCATTTACATATTAAGAAAAACGTGGGATGTTCCATAGTAAATCAGATATTAAGGTCTTATTGTATTCTTCTGATGATGATGTACATGCCCATATAGACTGCTTAGCAGGGGTGATCCCATTGAGAGATTCCCTTTAAAAAAAAGTAATTTAATTATCGCCCTAATCAATATTGAACATTAAAATAAACTTAGTAAAACATCTTCGAAAAATCGGTTTCCTTGTCCTCCTGGACTGATCTTTATCTCACAACGGGTAAAATCTGACTTCAGTAAATACAGACTTACCATATTTTTCGCTTTATAAGACGCACCTGATTATAAGACGCACCCCCAAATTTGGTGAAGAAAAAGAGAAAAAAATATTTTTTAATGTTAAATGGGGTCCGTGTTATAATGCAAGTGTCCGTCTTACAAATCATATAGGACACATGTCCCTCATAGCACCCTCATCTTGATACATTGTTCCTCATCCTGGGATATAACCCCCTTATGCTGGCTCACGTCCCCCAGTGATGGCACACATCCCCTATTGATGGCACACCTCCCCCAGTGCTGGCACACTTTCCCTATTGATGGCACACCTCCCCCAGTGCTGGCACACTTTCCCCAGTGCCGGCACACCTCCCCCAGTGCTGGCACACTTTCCCCAGTGCCTGCACTCAGCCCCCAGTGCAGGCACACTTGCCCCCGTGCCTGCACTCAGCCCCCAGTGCAGGCACACTTGCCCCCGTGCCTGCACTCAGCCCCCAGTGCAGGCACACTTGCCCCCGTGCCTGCACTCAGCCCCCAGTGCAGGCACACTTGCCCCCGTGCCTGCACTCAGCCCCCAGTGCAGGCACACTTGCCCCCGTGCCTGCACTCAGCCCCCAGTGCAGGCACACTTGCCCCTGTGCTTGCACTCAGCCCCCAGTGCAGGCACACTTGCCCCTGTGCCTGCACTCAGCCCCCATTGCAGGCACATTTACCCCTGTGCCTGCACTCACTTTCCTGTGCAGGCACAACTTGCCCCCATCACTGTTTAAAGCTCCCTGGTGGCGTGCACAGAATAAAAATAAAAAATCATTACTTCACCTTCCGACGATCGCGCTCCCTTCTGCCAGCTGATCGGTGACTTCCTGCTTTGGTCTCGGCATCGGGTCATGTGACCAGAGTGCATCATGTGATCGGATGTCATCACTATGCACTCCAGATGCCGAGACCAAAGCAGGAAGTCACCGATCAGCTGGCAGAAGGGAGCGCGATCGTCCGAAGGTGAAGTAATGATTTTTTATTTTTATTCTGTGCACGCCAGCAGGGGAGCTTTAAACAGTGATGGGGGCAAGTTGTGCCTGCACAGGGAAGTGAGTGCAGGCACACCTGATATGCGCTGCACCCCTGTCCAGATCTTGGTGCTGGTTTCAGCACCAAGGTGATGGACAGCGGCAGTGCAGTGCATATTGGAGGAGGTTACTGAGCGGGAGCACGTGACCTCCCGCTGCCTCCTGAGGACCGCAGCCAGCCCGCCCCGGCTCCGGACACCACTGCACAGCTGCACTCAGCCTCCCCAGCACTAAAGAACCGTATATTCCCATTATAAGACGCACCCCCCACTTTCCCCAAAAGTTGGGGTAACAAAAGTGCGTCTTATAATGCGAAAAATACGGTACTTTCCCATCACGAGATAGGACATGGCGGTTGGTGCTCATGAAGTTCTATGGAGAACAGTAACTGTGGTTTCAAGAGAACTTGCAGCAGAATGTGTATAGCTCCTTCCTCTGTAGAACTTTACAAGCACAAACTCATCTCCAATCTCTGATCGGAATGTCTAAGGCTACTTTCACACTACAGTTTTCTCTTTTCCGATGCTGTCCGATAAAAATCGGACAGCATCGGACCAATTTTGGCCCCCATGCAGCCCTATGGGCATCGGACCGAATCGGATGTGCACTAAATGGCATCCGATTTGGTCCGATGCTGTCCAATTTTTTTATCGGTGCAAAAATCGGAGCATGCTCCGATTTTTGCACCGAAAATAAAATTGGATTGCACCAAATTGGATGCCATTTAATGCACATCTGAATCTGACAGGACCCGATGTTTTTAACATGGGGCCCTATGGAGCAGGGTCCAAGGAAACATCTGATGTGTCCTCGGACCCGATTTTACTGTACTGAGCATGCTCAGTACAGTAAAGCTGCCCTTAACCAGGAAAGCAAGGGGTAAAAAAAAATAAAAAAATAAATAAATGTATGCTCACCTTTCCCCGAGGCCCCCCATCGTCTCCCGCACGTTCCCGCAGGCTCTCGGTGTCCTCCCGGTGTCTCCCATGTCTGCAGAGGTCTTCTTCTGAACAGGACCTGCCGTGACGTCACAGTCACGTGACCGTCGGTTACACCATGTTAACAGGCAGTCAAAAATCGTAGTGTGAAAGTAAGCCTAACTTAACTGACTACAGATTTTACCTGTGAACAGAGAATGAATGGTCTGTTCTTCTCTGAGAAGGAGAAAGAAGTAGCATTCTCTTACAAGATCTCTTACAAGGTTTCTTAAATTCATATGAACTATTGATTTATGCAAGACATTTAAACGACTGTTACTCCTTAAACCAACATTTCACTCTGGGATGCAATATCGAACACAACAAGGATGGAGTAAGACAGATCCTCGCCTTGTTGATTTCAGCCTTTAGTGCAGAGATCTTCTCCAACTCTTCTACACGAGTAAAACACTGGGTCCCTCTCCAGGTCTGGTCAAGGTCAGCCTAGGTGAAATAAGCAGAAGGGTCTTATTTTTGGTATCCTACAGCCCCTTTCAATCAGAAAGATATGGTTGACTCTACATTTGGATATTGATGGACAAAAAAAAACAAAACAAAAACAAATCAATATTGTAAGGAATAAGCAATATTCCAATAGAAGCCATCTTGTCCAGATGCTACCATATCTCACTCCTTGGAGATCACCCCAACTTTTTTGTATTCAAGGCGTATTCAATTTCCAGTATGTTAATTAAACTGAGGAAATCACCAAATGGCCACACAATAGAGCATCCTACAAAATGGAGTTAAGCATGAAAGCTCCCTACCAAATATACAAAGGAAGACCACCTGGGAACTTCCCAGCTAGGTGTGAGAATGAATTTCCTTCTATTTGCATATTCAATAGAAGAGTCAATTACAGCCCAGACCAGAAGGCATATTTCACACTCACTGAGAGGTGCCTTAATGCAGCAGTGACAGGGCAGCTGTGGTCCTTCTCTAATGCCTAGGCAGTTCTCTCACTGGCCTGAGGATAGAGGAGGCGCTATAGAGCTGCCAGGTTTGATGGCCAATCTGTCACAAGTAGTGGCAGCAGTGGGAACTGCCTGGGGATAAAAGAAGGGCCACAGCTGCCTCGTCAGCGCTGGTTTATAAGGGTATGTGCACATCAGTCGTTTCTGCATCTTTGCAGAACGACCGGGAATCGGTGGAGATTAGCAGAAACTGAGTTTTCTGCACTCGCTAGTGTCCCTGGTTTTGTTAGCGTTTTGCTAACGATTTGCGATCGGGTTACTAGCGGTCGTACAGAGTGTTCTTGGCGATTTCCCCGGCGTGTTCCTTAGCGATTTCCAGACTGGTCTTTGCTGCACTTGTTCAGCTGGACCCGCTGGAAAAACGCTGAAAAGAAGTCGCTTGCTCTATCTTTGAGAACCGGTTGGAAACCGGTGAATAAACTGAAAACGTCAAGACGAAAATCGTTGTAATGTACACAGCGTTTTCTAAACTCCATTGACTAGCATGTTAATCCTACCGGTGGGTAGGATTAACATAAATTAACATAAAACTCAGCGGGAACCGCCGACGGAAACCGGTCAAAACCAGCCCACAAAACGACTGATGTGCACATACCCTTAAGGCACCTCTCAGTGAGGGCGATATATGCCTTCTGGTCTGGGCTGTAATTGACTCTTCTATTGAATCTGCAGATAGAAGGGGTAAGTGGGTGTACAGGCTGGCTTCCGAATGCACACTGTCGCCAAGTGGTGACGACACCTTTTGAAAGCGTTGTGGTTACTATGGCAACGCCTTCAGGTTGAGCTCAGTTACTGATCGGGTTGCACCTCCCAGTGACCTCATGCAAGGTCCTTTAGCTACCAAGAGATTAATTCAGCGCAGGACACTCAGAAGTTGTCGGAAGGTGAGAATTTATTATTTTTAACCATCCCTTTATTAAATATCACTTTAGCAGTGTATATAGATACAATGCTAAAGTGATCTTACACAGCACCGACAGCACTTGTCACAGGCCACACACCCCCTCCCCCCTTCCCGCTGATCTTTCTGTGTCCACATACCGGACAGAGAAATGGCAACTGGAGTTGCCAATCCGATGCTGTCAGTTCCTGTTCATTGGATCCTGCAAACAACAGGATCCAACAAACAGGAACAAAATAGTAGTATGAAGCCAGCCTTAAAAATTTTGTGCGTTCCCTGAAGGATCGTAGAAATGTCCAAATGGCCCATTGGCAGAAAAAGGTTCTCCACCCCTGCTAAATGGAAAATAAATACCATTCTTTTACAACAAGTAACTTGTGGCGATGGGGGGAGGAGCTTACAGACGGGGGCATCATCTCAGGCAACAGTGGGCAGAGGAGGAGCTCAATGGGCGTGACCAAACACCCTAGATTGATGGGCGCGAGCTCAATTGTAGAGTACATGGCTGAGCCGACTGCCCCTGTGCAGTGGGCGTATTCATTATGGAAATAACCATTACTTTTACAATCCACGTAGACATAGGGTTGATAATAGAAGCGGGAGTCTGTATGGATTGTAAAAGTAATGCTTAGGCCGCTTCACATTGCGGGTCTGATCCGATCCGTGGCTGTCAGGGTGAACCTGACAGCTCGGACCGGATCAGCACACAGAACCGGAGGGCTAATATGCCCTCCGGTCCGGTGTGGTGCAGCACGTAGATCTGATAGGATTCAGGACCGCGGCTCGCTGGGAGCCAGCCGCGGTCCTGAAACAGCGGCGTGCTGCCGCAGGTGTCCGGATCCTCTCGGACGGGGCAATCCGGCCCCATAGGCTCCCATAGTTAGGAGCGCCAGATTGCCCTGGATAATCGGGAGTAGGCAATTAGGGGAGATTTTTCTCCTCTCGGACAAAAAAACGTTGCAAGCAACGTTTTTGGTCCGTGAGAGAAATCTGAATTGTCCCGGAGAGATGGAAACCGGATGGCAGAGAGCTGCCACCAAGCTCCATAGGACACTTTGGTGGTCAATATCCGGTCCGGGGCTGTCAGGTTCACCCTGACAGCCACGGATAGGATCAGACCCGCAATGTGAAGCAGGCCTTAGTTCCTTAATGAACACGCCCGTCGCCTCAGTCACGCCCTCTACTATTGAGAAAACTTCTATCAATCTCAGGCATTTAATCACGCCCATTGTGCTCCTCCGCCGCCCACTGTGGTCTGGGAGATGACACCCCTATCGTTGCAATCTTTCTGCCGCTTGTTGTCAGGCTGCATACTCATGATCAGTAGACGCAGCGTCTTGTTGCTGCATCCAAAACGCTGTGTAGTAAGTACAGTATCAGCATAGTGGAGGGGATTTTAAGAAATTCCATGCCCACTATGTATAAACCCGACTGCTCCTCAGCAGCATGTTCATTTCTTGCTGCGGAGTTGGAAGCGGTTCCGAACAAGTGCACGGAGGGAGAAGCCGCCCTGCACCTGCCGCACATGGCGAGTACAGGGATGCTGCGGTCTCCCTGTGGCCACCCGCCCTCGGTGGGTGTCACCTCAGCACATAGCCTAAAACTATGCCAAATAAATGCTTCATTCAAAAAGTACACCTGTCCTGCAAATAACAATATCTATATGTGTAAATTGGCCGGAAAAATAACAAACTTATAACTCTTGGAAGAATGGAAAAACTAAAAGTGTTTTGATGTGAAGGGGTTAATGCCAGCCCCTCTGCACCCGCTGCAGTCAGTGGAGCTTCAACAAAAATGACCGTTAGGAAAATACGAATAGAACGTTCGGAATAGATTGAATCTCAACGTTCCATCTGCGGCTGCACAGACTCCGGTCACGTGACTGCAGGCCGGCGCCGCTCTGTGCAGCGCGTCCTTACTGTACCTGTGACAGCACTCCCGCCCCCACACACCGCTCCAGCAGTAACGCCGCTGCCGATGGCTGCACCGGATCCCACGGATTAGCTGCCATTACCGATCACCGCAGACCCAGAAACTCCCAAGATAAATAAGGCGCTAAATACAAGGCTGACCAATCGGAATCCGCGTTCTGGGCTGGTCCATTCGGCGACCCGTACAGGCGCCATGCTATGGATGGCACAAACACGCCGCGCCATCTTGTGTGTGGCACGCCGCACAGTAGTGAAGGAGGAGTCGCGGTTTCCGGAAGAGCCGTGTCCGGGATTGTGGAACCGGGCACCGAATCCTTCATGTGTGTTCCCGTCCGCCTGGTCTCCGGTGCAGGGGGGGTGTGGGCTCCGGTGTGTAACTTTGTGATTGCTGGGTGTGATCTGATGGGAGTTGGTGTCCCCTGTGAGGAGGAGGCGCTCAGTGCTGGGATAGTGTGGGTCACTTCTCCCCAGTGTCAGGTCTCTGCTTGCTGTCAGTGAATGAAGGCCCTCCCTCCTCCATAGCTGCAGGTTTATTATCACTCACATAATTGGGAAGTCCTGTCTGTCATCCACTTCAGTCTGACTGACCCTGTATCACAGTGATGAGTGTGCAAATATGGCGCCCACTAGCGGTACTGGCCCACTGCACAGGCCCAACAGTGGTGCCACCACCATCCGAAAGTGACCACAGGAACCTGCCACCGCCGCAAAACTCACCGCTCACACCACCCTCAGACTTTGACCAACAACACCGCCAAATGACTAACTGTGCCTAACTGGCGTGTGAATGGGTAGTAAGGCCACCGCCATTTTTGGAAACCCAACTGCACATGCGCACGCTGGGTACACACAGCGGTTGGACACCAGCACTGACAGCACAAGGGGAGGAGAGAGCGGACGGGGGGAGACAGCACAAGGAAAGAGAGAGCGGACAGGGGGAGAGACAGCACAAGGGAAATAAAGCAGATGGGTAGAGAGACAGCACAAGGAAAGAGAGAGCAGACAGGGGGAAGAGACAGCACAAGGGGAAGAGAGAGCGGACAGGGGTAAGAGACAGCACAAGGGGAAGAGAGAGCGGACAGGGGGAGAGACAGCACAAGGGAAATAAAGCAGATGGGTAGAGAGACAGCACAAGGAAAGAGAGAGCAGACAGGGGGAGAGAGAGAGCGGACAGGGGAAGAGAGAGCGGACAGGGGGAAGAGACAGCACAAGGGGAAGAGAGAGCGGACAGGGGGAAGAGACAGCACAAGGGGAAGAGAGAGCGGACAGGGGGAGAGACAGCACAAGGGAAAGAGAGAGCGGACAGGGGGAAGAGACAGCACAAGGGAAAGAAAGCAGATGGGGAGAGAGAGAGAGCGGACAGGGGGACAGACAGCACAAGGGGAAGAGAGAGCGGGCAGGGGGAAGAGACAGCACAAGGGAAAGAAAGCAGATGGGGAGAGAGACAGCACAAGGAAAGAGAGAGCGGACAGGGGGAGAGACAGCACAAGGGAAAGAGAGAGCGGACAGGGGGAAGAGACAGCACAAGGGAAAGAAAGCAGATGGGGAGAGAGAGAGAGCGGACAGGGGGACAGACAGCACAAGGGGAAGAGAGAGCGGACAGGGGGAAGAGATAGCACAAGGGAAAGAGAGCGGACAGGGGGAGCGACAGCACAAGGGGAAGAGAGAGCGGACAGGGGGAGAGAGAGAGCGGACAGGGGGAAGAGATAGCACAAGGGAAAGAGAGCTGACAGGGGGAGCGACAGCACAAGGGAGAGAGAGAGCGGACAGGGGTAGAGAGAGAACGGACAGGGGGAAGAGATAGCACAAGGGAAAGAGAGCGGACAGGGGGAGCGACAGCACAAGGGAGAGAGAAAGCGGACGGGGAGAGAGAGAGCGGACAGGGGGAAGAGATAGCACAAGGGAAAGAAAGCAGATGAGGAGAGAGAGCTGACAGGGGGAAGAGATAGCACAAGGGAAAGAGAGCGGACAGGGGGAGCGACAGCAAGGGGAAGAGAGAGCGGACAGGGGGAGAGAGAGAGCGGACAGGGGGAAGAGATAGCACAAGGGAAAGAGAGCGGACAGGGGGAGCAACAGCACAAGGGAGAGAGAGAGCGGACGGGGAAGAGATAGCACAAGGGAAAGAAAGCAGATGGGGAGAGAGAGCTGACAGGGGGAAGAGATAGCACAAGGGAAAGAGAGCGGACAGGGGGAACGACAGCACAAGGGGAAGAGAGAGCAGACAGGGGGAGAGAGAGAGCAGACTGGGGGAAGAGATAGCACAAGGGAAAGAGAGCGGACAGGGGGAGAGACAGCACAAGGGAAAGAAAGCAGATGGGGAGAGAGAGAGCGGACAGGGGGACAGACAGCACAAGGGAAAGAGAGCAGATGGGGAGAGACAGCACAAGGGAAAGAGAGATCATATCATAGGAGAATAAGCTCAAATTGTGCATATAAACGGGTTTTATTTCCCAACTAAGAAGGACACAGTGAAGAACAATGCCCACGTACAGAGGCGCAGATCAGTCCCAACAAAGTAAATAATACATTTTACAGGGTAAAAAAGTTTACACTCCAGTTATTACAGATCACAGGCAGATTGTACAACCATACATAAAGTGCATTAGTATATAGGGACCTTAGTCCTCATTAAAGTGCTATAGCAGGGTTCTATACATCTGACCAAATAGCCTACAGAGGGTAAACAAGCAAGTATATCAGTATCAGAACAAGTATATCAGTGTCAATTAACCATTGAGACCTATCAGCACCTATGCCGCCGGGCACCGGAGGAGAGTCCCCGTGGCTACCCTAAAGATTGTTTCATGACCTTGTATGTCACAATGGTCACTTCAGCAGGGAATGGTGTGTCATAAGATTGCCCACCTTATATATTGGTGCCATCTCCAAAACCCTGTAGCCTCGTTCTCTGATGAACTCCAGACCATCCTCGGACGTGCTTGTGACAGGGGTATTCTCACAAAGAAAGTGTTAGAAGGATTAATCGGAAAGTATCCCAAAATACCGACCCTCTATTTGTTACCGAAAATCCACAAGGATCCCGTCACACCACCAGGACGTCGGATCGTCTCTGGCATAGGAGGTCTCTGCAATCCGATTTGTCAGTTCATTGACTTTTATTTAAAACCAATAGTAGAGACTAGGGCTGGGCGATTAATCGAATTAATTCGATTAATTCGCCCCCTGCTGTGGCCACGATTGTGGTTTTATTAACAATCGTGTAATTCGATTTAAAATGGCGCCGCTTTGCATTGTGGGTGTTGTAGTTTCTTAGGAGGAGCAGCCGTCAATATGTACAGGGAAAGAACTTCAACTCCCAGCAGACGTTGCCTGTGTTGGCTGGGTCGTAATAAGTCCTGCCCCCCCCCCTCGTCATCATCAGGCCCGCTCATTGGCCCGTGCTCTTGCTCTCCTGCACTGCGCGGGAAGAGAAGAAATGAGAGCCGATGAACTTGAAGAGGATTGTGCTGGTCTGGAGGAAGGAGAATCAGCTGAGAAGCAGCTCCAACCTCCGGGTAAAAAGGTGAAAGACCTCCTGCTGTGACTGTGCTGTGCAGGCAGAGAGAAGGAGTGAGTGGGGGAGGGGCTGCCCGGGGACAGCTGCTGGGAGCAGGAGAAGCTGGGTATGTATCCCCTTCCTGCAGCAGAAAGAAGTGTATGTGTGAGGTATCTGTAAAATATGTGTTTGAGTGTCTTCTGTGTGAGCTGTGTGTCATGTCTCTGTGTCTTCTGTGTGAGCTGTGTGTCATGTCTCTGTGTCTTCTGTGTGAGTTGTGTGTCATGTCTCTGTGTCTTCTGTGTGAGTTGTGTGTCATGTCTCTGTGTCTTCTGTGTGAGTTGTGTGTCATGTCTCTGTGTCTTCTGTGTGAGTTGTGTGTCATGTCTCTGTGTCTTCTGTGTGAGTTGTGTGTCATGTCTCTGTGTCTTCTGTGTGAGTTGTGTGTCATGTCTCTGTGTCTTCTGTGTGTCTTCTGTGTGAGCTGTGTGTCCTGTCTCTGTGTGTCCTGTCTCTGTGTGTCCTGTCTCTGTGTGTCCTGTCTCTGTGTCTTCTGTGTGAGTTCTGTGTCCTGTCTCTGTGTGTCCTGTCTCTGTGTGTCCTGTCTCTGTGTGTCCTGTCTCTGTGTGTCCTGTCTCTGTCTTCTGTGTGAGCTGTGTGTCATGTGTCTCTGTGTGTCATGTGTCTCTGTGTGCTAGTTGTATCTGTGTGTAATGTCTCTGTGTGTGAGTAGCGGGGTGCAGAAGGACAGAGGAGCAGCAGGAGAGACAAATGAGAGGAGGACGGGGTGCAAGAGGAGCAGCAGGAGGGACAGGAGAGGAGGACAGGGGTGCAGGAGGAGAGAGGAGCAGCAGGAGGGACAAATGAGAGGAGGACGGGGTGCAAGAGGAGCAGCAGGAGGGACAGGAGAGGAGGACAGGGTGCAGGAGGACAGCCGAGTAGCAGGAGGGACAGGGAGGAGGAGGACATGGGTGCAAGAGGAGCAGCAGAAGGGACAGAGGAGAGCAGGACGGGGGTGCAGGAGGACAGAGGAGAGCAGGACGGGGGTGCAGGAGGACAGAGGAGCAACAGGACAGGGGTGCAGGAGGACAGAGGAGCAGCAGGAGGGACAGGACAGAGGAGCAGCAGGAGGGACAAAGGAGAGGAGGACAAAGGTGCAGGAGGACCGAGGAGCAGCAGGAGGGACAGCGAAGAGGAGGACAGGGATGCAGGAGGACAGAGGAGCAGCAGGAGGGACAAAGGAGAGGAGGACAGGGGTGCAGGATGACAGAGGAGCAGCAGGAGGGACAGAGGAGAGGAGGACGGGGGTGCAGGAGCACAGAGGAGAGGAGGACGGGGGTGCAGGAGGACAGAGGAGCAGCAGGAGGGAGAGCGGAGAGGAGGACAGGAGCAGCAGGAGGGACAAAGGAGACGAGGACGGGGGTGCAAGAGGAGCAGCAGGAGGGACAGGAGAGGAGGACGAGGTGAAGGAGGACAGCCGTGCAGCAGGAGGGACAGGGAAGAGGAGGACGGTGGTGCAGGAGGACAGAGGAGAGCAGGACGGTGGTGCAGGAGGACAGAGGAGAGCAGGACGGTGGTGCAGGAGGACAGAGGAGAGCAGGACGGTGGTGCAGGAGGACAGAGGAGAGCAGGACGGTGGTGCAGGAGGACAGAGGAGAGCAGGACGGTGGTGCAGGAGGACAGAGGAGAGGAGGACGGGGGTGGTGGAGGACAGAGGAGAGGAGGACGGGGGTGGTGGAGGACAGAGGAGAGGAGGATGGGGGTGCTGTATACATATACTGTGTGTATGATATATACTGTGTATTCTGTATACATATATAAAAAAAAATCGAGATTTAAATCGAAAATCGTCCATAGGTTTAAATAAAATCGAGATTTTGATTTTTTCCAAAATCGCCCAGCCCTAGTAGAGACCTTACCCTCCTATGTCTGTGACACTACGGACGTCCTGCGTCGGATTGATGGGATCCCTGTGGATGAGGGTGTCCTTTTTGTTACAGCAGACGTGGAATCCCTGTACACTTACATACGTCATGAGGATGGTCTGGAGGCGGTTGAATTTTTTCTGATGGCCAGCGGTCGGGATGGTGAGATGTGTGGACTTATACTTCAGCTGCTCCGTTTTGCCCTTACGCACAATTTTTTCGTCTTCAAGGACAATTGCTATCTACAGGAAGTTGGCACTGCCATGGGTGCGGCCTGCGCGCCCTCGTACGCAAACCTCTTCCTTGGATACTGGGAGAGGGGTCTCCTTTGCGGCGCGGGCGGGCCGACGCCAATGTGCAGTGCTGGTGGAGATATATTGATGATCTCTTCGTAATTCGGGAACAATTCTGTTAACATCAGACTGACCTATAAGTATGATCAGCACAGAATTGATTTCCTGGATGTACAAATGGAGGTGGACCCGAATCATATGATTCAAACGGATGTTTTTCGGAAATCCACCTCGGTTAATTCATTGCTTTATGCCACATCAGCCCATAACCCGTCCACTATTCGAGCAGTCCCGATCGGCCAATTTTTACGAATAAAGTGGATCTGCTCCTCGGATGCTCTTTTTGAGAAGCAGGCCTCTGATCTGTCCGCACGATTTAGGGTACCGTCACACGTGGTGATCTCCCGGGCGATTCCATAGGCGACGCTGAGGCGTGGCCTGTCGCCGGCGATATCGCCAATGCGTCGCCTAATGTAAATGGGCGAGGGCGACACGTCTTAGTGGTCGCCTGGTTTCACAGCAGTGCTGTGAAACCAGGCGAGCATTCTTGGGTGATGTGTGCTGATCGCCCTGTGTAACATCTCATGAGCGATGTCAAAGGCGACAGCATACATCGCCTATACCATTCTGGTAGGCGTTTATGGGCGTATTTAGTAGCTCTGGGGGTGTGCGTGGATTGGTGGTAGCTCGAGCGTTACGATTGGTTGCCTTGTTCCTCGGCGCCATATTTGATGATGTTCAAAGGTGTCTCAACCAGGAGCGTACATACTGTACATAGATGTCGCCTCTGTCTTTGCGGCTGTGTGCTAAAAGTTCAGAGTTGTGCTGCCACAAATTTGTGTTAACAGAACGCAATTGCAAAAACATGTAAAATAAAAGCTGCATGAGCGCTGTAGTTGCAGGCGTCCTGCATGTCAGGACGCCCAAGATTACATTTATTATACTGTAGCTCATGCGGCGCTTCTGGGCCCCCGTCAACATGTGACACATCGCCCGTGCGTTCATTCGCCCGAGTGTTGTCAATCTGTATATGTTTATAACCTGAACCATAACCTAAAAGCGCTGTAAAAATTCTCTGTACAATACGCGAGCGTCATGTTTTGCTTTGTTGGCAATGCCAATGCGTTTAGTGATAATCCGCGACACAACACACGAGAGTTGTCTATAAAGTACAACAAGGACACATTAAGTAATGATTGGTTCCAAACAAACACCAATCACACGTCTTCAAGGCGTCACACAGCATTATGTTAACGCCTATCTCTGAGATGCAGCTCAAAATTACGCCCACATCGCTAATGTGGTGGCTCTGTGTGACGCGGAAGCGGCGACCAACAACTTGATCGCCCCTGGGCCTTTGGCGATTCACAGGCAATTTCCGTTCGTGTTGTCGCCCCGTGTAAATGGGCGACGGCGACCTTAGGCGACACGCAAATACGTGCGCGCAGCGGTGTAACTAGGTTTCATGGTGCCCGGGGCAAAGATCTATTTCGGAGCCCCCCCCAGAGTAGGTGAGGAGCCGGGGGGGATGTGCTCTGCAGCTTCGGTCGAGGAGCGCGGGGGGGGGGGGGGGTGCTGTCAGCTTTCAGGCCCGCCGCCCAGGGCCGGCTCCAGGTTTTTGTGGGCCCCGGGCGAAACAGTCTCAGCGGGCCCCTTTATCACATACCACGATTCATGAATCTAGTATAGAAGCTGCGGGCTGTGTATATAATATACAGGCTCCTGGGTGGGCTGTATATCTAATATTCAGGCTGTGCAGGGCTGAATATATTATCTGAAGGCTGCTGCTGGGCTATATATATTATCTGGAGGATTTGCCAGCCCAGCACAGCCTCCAACTACATACAGCCTAGCAGCAGCCTCCAGATAATATATATAACCCAGCACAGCTTCCAAATAATACGTACAGCCCTCTAAATACCCCAGCACAGCCTCTAAATATCACAGCACAGCCTCCAAATTTTATATAGCCCTGCAAAGCCTCTAAATACCCCAGCCCAGACTCACTAGAGCCCAGCACAGCCTCCATATAGAGCCTCCAATAGAGCCCACCATAGCCTTCATAGAGCCAAATTATATATAATTACCCACCGGACACCGGCACCCATCTGTGTGCTGTATTCAGAGTGAGCTCTGCTCCAGCTCGCTCTGCCTGGCCCTGGCTGCAGCCTGCACTGCCTCCGTACAAAAACTTCTGAGATGGAGGCGGTGCTGGGCGGCATGGACACAACTGTGGACCGCAAAAGGAAAGGAAGAAGCGGAGGCTGAGTGATGGGGGTCGCCTCTTCTATGCGTTAGGAAGGAAGAGGAAGTGAGGGGGCGGAGTGGGGGCGCCTCATCTATGCGTTCCACATTATGGAACGCATAGGCAGCGGCGGAAGTGACGGCGAAGCGGGGGCTGGCGGCCGGCTTCTGTACAGCATGAAAGCACCGTACCGCAGTCCACGCCGGTAAGAATAGATAATACCGGCGTGATGCGGGCCCCTGCAGCCTTGGTAGGGGGTTGCCGCCGGCGCCCCTCTCTGAGTTGCGCCCGGGGCAAAGGATCCGGCTGCACCCCCTAAATACGCCCCTGCGTGCGCGAGCACGTGCGTCGCCTATGGAATCGCCCGGGAGATCGCCACGTGTGACGGTATCCTTAGAGAAAGAGGTTATAGCAACTGGGCAATCAAAATAGCCTATTTGCGTGCAAAACACACCTCGCGTAGTGATCTCTTGTACAGTAATAAGACGGTGGATGTGGGACCATCACAATCTGTGAGGTCCATATCCACTTATAATCAAGAGTAAAGATCCATGCGTGAGGTGCTGAACAAGCATTGGTCGGTCCTCCAATCGGACCCCTTTCTGAGGGACTCGGATTATTCCATGATGACTGCACGAAGGTCTAAAAACCTTAGAGATGTACTAGTGAAAAGCCCCTATATTCCCAAAACACCTAATACCATTGGCTCTAGAGGCCCCCTCAAGGGCTGTTATCCTTGCGAGCATTGTGTGGCATGCAGCAATGTCATTCACAGTTTCTCTTTCTCCACTTCTGATGGCCAAAAAAACTATGAAATCTGACATTATATATCATTCCTTCTCTTTGGTTGTTGTGGTTACTCTTGTCTGGTTTCTGTGATTCCTTCTGTTTGGTTGCTGTGGTTCCTTCTCTTTGGTCGTGGTTACTTCTCTCAGGTTGCTGTCATTCCTTCCTTCTCTTTAGTTGTTGTGGTTACTCCTGTCTGGTTTCTGTGATTCCTTCTCTTTGGTTGTTATGGTTGCGTCTGTCCGGTAGCTGTGATTCCTTCTCTTTGGTTGTGGTTGCTTCAGTCTGGTTGCTGTCATTCCTTCTCTTTGTTTGTTGTGGTTACTCCTGTCTAGTTGCTGTCATTCCTTCTCTTTGGTTGTGGAAAAATTCTGTCTGGTTGCTGTCACTCCTTCCGTCTCTTTGTTGTGGTTACTTCTGTCTGGTTGCTGTGAATCCTTCTCTTTGGTTGTTGTGGTTACTTCTGTCTGGTTGCTGTGATTCCTTCTCTTTGGTTGTTGTGGTTACTCCTGTCTTGGTTGCTGTGATTCCTTCTCTTTGGTTGTTATGGTTGCTTCTGTCTGGTTGCTGTAATTCCTTCTCTTTGGTTGTTGTGGTTACTCCTGTCTGGTTGCTGTCATTCCTTCTCTTTGGTTGTGGATACTTCTGTCTTGGTTGCTGCGAATCCTTCTCTTTGGTTGTTGTGGTTACTTCTGTCTGGTTGCTGTGAATCCTTCTCTTTGGTTGTTGTGGTTACTTCTGTCTGGTTGCTGTGAATCCTTCTCTTTGGTTGTTGTGGTTACTTCTGTCTGGTTGCTGTGAATCCTTCTATTTGGCTGTTGTGGTTACTTCTGTCTGGTTGCTGTGAATCCTTCTATTTGGTTGTTGTGGTTACTTCTGTCTGGTTGCTGTGAATCCTTCTCTTTGGTTGTTGTGGTTACTTCTGTCTGGTTGCTGTGAATCCTTCTATTTGGCTGTTGTGGTTACTTCTGTCTGGTTGCTGTGAATCCTTCTCTTTGGTTGTTGTGGTTACTCCTGTCTTGGTTGCTGTCATTCCTTCTCTTTGGTTGTTGTGGTTACTCCTGTCTGGTTTCTGATTCCTTCTTTGGTTGTTGTGGTTGCTTCTGTCTGGTTGCTGTCATTCCTTCTCTTTGGTTGTTGTGGTTACTCCTGTCTGCTTGCTGTTGTTCCTTCTCTTTGGTTGCTGTGATTACTTCTGTCTGGTTGCTGTGAATCCTTCTCTTTGGTTGTTGTGGTTACTTCTGTCTGGTTGCTGTCATTCCTTCCGTCTCTTTGTTGTGGTTACTTCTGTCTGGTTGCTGTGAATCCTTCTCTTTGGTTGTTGTGGTTACTTCTGTCTGGTTGCTGTCATTCCTTCTCTTTGGTTGTTGTGGTTACTTCTGTCTGGTTGCTGTCATTCCTTCTCTTTGGTTGTTGTGGTTGCTTCTGTCTGGTTGCTGTCATTCCTTCTCTTTGGTTGTTGTGGTTACTCCTGTCTGGTTGCTGTCATTCCTTCTCTTTGGTTGTTGTGGTTACTCCTGTCTGGTTGCTGTCATTCCTTCTCTTTGGTTGTGGATACTTCTGTCTGTTTGCTGTGAATCCTTCTCTTTGGTTGTTGTGGTTACTTCTGTCTGGTTGCTGTGAATCCTTCTCTTTGGTTGTTGTGGTTACTTCTGTCTGGTTGCTGTGAATCCTTCTATTTGGCTGTTGTGGTTACTTCTGTCTGGTTGCTGTGAATCCTTCTCTTTGGTTGTTGTGGTTACTCCTGTCTGGTTTCTGATTCCTTCTCTTTGGTTGTTGTGGTTACTTCTGTCTGGTTGCTGTCATTCCTTCTCTTTGGTTGTTGTGGTTGCTTCTGTCTGGTTGCTGTCATTCCTTCTCTTTGGTTGTTGTGGTTACTCCTGTCTGCTTGCTGTTGTTCCTTCTCTTTGGTTGCTGTGATTACTTCTGTCTGGTTGCTGTGAATCCTTCTCTTTGGTTGTTGTGGTTACTTCTGTCTGGTTGCTGTCATTCCTTCTCTTTGGTTGTTTGTGGTTGCTTCTGTCTGGTTTCTGTGATTCCTTCTCTTTGGTTGTTGTGGTTGCTTCTGTCTGGTTTCTGTGATTCCTTCTCTTTGGTTGTTGTGCTTGCTTCTGTCTGGTTGCTGTAATTCCTTCTCTTTGGTTGTTGTGGTTGCTTCTGTCTGGTTGCTGTCAGTCCTTCTCTTTGGTTGTTGTGGTTGCTTCTGTCTGGTTGCTGTCATTCCTTCTCTTTGGTTGTTGTGGTTACTTCTGTCTGGTTGCTGTCAGTCCTTCTCTTGTTTTTGATTGTTGTTGGTTACTTCTGTCCTGGTTTTCCTTGTGATTTTCGTTCTCTTTGGTTTGTTTTTGGTTGCTTTGTTGGTTCCTGTCTTCCTTCCTCTTTGGTTGTTGTGGTTACTTCTGTCTGGTTGCTGTGAATCCTTCTATTTGGTTGTTGTGGTTACTTCTGTCTGGTTGCTGTGAATCCTTCTCTTTGGTTGTTGTGGTTACTTCTGTCTGGTTGCTGTGAATCCTTCTTTGGTGTTGTGGTTACTCCCGTCTGGTTCGTGAAATTCCTTCTCTTTGGTTGTTGTGGTTACTCTGTCTGGTTGCTGTCATTCCTTCTCTTTGGTTGTTGTGGTTACTCCTGCTGTGTTTCTCTGATTTTCTTTTTCTTTGTTGCGTGATCTTTCTGTCTGGTTGCTGTGCTCATTCCTTCTCTTTTGGTTGTTGGGTTAACTCCTGTCTCTTGCTTTTGTCTTTTGTTCCTTCTCTTTGGTTGCTGTGATTACTTCTGTCTGGTTGCTGTGAATTCCTTCTCTTTGGTTGTTGTGGTTTACTTCTGTTCTGGTTCTGGTCTTACCTTCTTCCTTCTCTTTGTTGTGGGTTTTACTTCTGTTCTCGTTGCTGTGAATTCCTTCTCTTTGTGTGTTTCTGTGTGTGTTACTTCTGTCTGGTTGCTGTCATTCCTTCTCTTTGGTTGTTGTGGTTACTTCTGTCTGGTTGCTGTCCTTCTTCTCTTTGGTTGTTTGTGGTTGCTTATCTTTCTGGTTGTGTTATTTCCTTCTCTTTGTTGTTTGGTGGTTACTCCTGTCTGGTTGCTGTCATTCCTTCTCTTTGGTTGTTGTGGTTCTTCTGTCTGGTTGCTGTCATTCCTTCTCTGTTGGTTTGTTGTGTGATACTTCTGTCTGTTTGCTGTGAATCCTTCTCTTTGGTTTGTTGTGGTTACTTCTGTCTGGTTGCTGTGATCCTTCTCTTTGGTTGTTGTGGTTCTTCTGTCTGGTTGCTGTGATCCTTCTATTGGTGTTGTGGTTACTTCTGTCTGGTTGCTGTGAATCCTTCTCTTTGGTTGTTGTGGTTACTCTGTCTGGTTTCTGATTCCTTCTCTTTGGTTGTTGTGGTTACTTCTGTCTGGTTGCTGTCATTCCTTCTCTTTGGTTGTTGTGGTTGCTTCTGTCTGGTTGCTGTCATTCCTTCTCTTTGGTTGTTGTGGTTACTCTCTGTCTGCTTGCTGTTTTCCTTCTCTTTGGTTGCTGTGATTACTTCTGTCTGGTTGCTGTGAATCCTTCTCTTTGGTTGTTGTGGTTACTTCTGTCTGGTTGCTGTCATTCCTTCTCTTTTGGTTGTTGTGGTTGCTTCTGTCTGGTTTCTGTGATTCCTTCTCTTTGGTTGTTGTGGTTGCTTCTGTCTGGTTTCTGTGATTCCTTCTCTTTGGTTGTTGTGCTTGCTTCTGTCTGGTTGCTGTAATTCCTTCTCTTTGGTTGTTGTGGTTGCTTCTGTCTGGTTGCTGTCAGTCCTTCTCTTTGGTTGTTGTGGTTGCTTCTGTCTGGTTGCTGTCATTCCTTCTCTTTGGTTGTTGTGGTTACTTCTGTCTGGTTGCTGTCAGTCCTTCTCTTTGGTTGTTGTGGTTACTTCTGTCTGGTTTCTGTGATTCCTTCTCTTTGGTTGTTGTGGTTGCTTCTGTCTGGTTGCTGTCATTCCTTCTCTTTGGTTGTTGTGGTTACTTCTGTCTGCTTGCTGTTGTTCCTTCTCTTTGGTTGCTGTGATTACTTCTGTCTGGTTGTTGTGGTTACCTTTGTCTGGTTGCTGTGAGCCTATTTTCCTGGAGATTAATTGAAGTTGTCCTCCTGCATGACCTTAAAGGTACCGTCACACCTGGAGACATCGCCGCCGATTTCGCAGGCGACGCAGGGGCGTGGCCTATCGTCAGCGTCATCGGCGGCGAGTCGCCCCATATAACTCGGCGATTTTGCTCCGAAAAATCGTCTGAGAGTGGTTGCCTGGTTTGACAGCGCTGCAGTGAAACCAGGCAACCACTCTCAGGTGATGTGTAAGCATCGCCCTGTGTAACATCGCAATTGGCAATGTTATAGGCGATGGGAGCCTTAGGCTCCCATGTAACAGGACCGCTGCTGGGGTTTGTAGACACCCCAACAGCAATGTGTCCTGTAACATTGCCACAGCGTCGCCGGAGATATCGCCGCGTGTAAACACGCAACAGCGATGCTGGCGGGGTGCCAAAAACGTGCGCGATCCCGTGCGTCGCCTGCGATCTCTCCGGCGATGTCACCTGGTGTGACGGTATTTATGTGCAACGAATTAGAAATACCGTATATACTCGTGTATAAGCCGAGTTTTTCAGCACACAAAATGTGCTGAAAAGTCCCCCCTCGGCTTATACACGAGTATATACGGTAGCCCCAGCTGTATACAGCCCCCCCCGTGGTATCCAGGGCCCCCCTTGCTGCACACCTGTAAAGTAAGATGTCAGTATACTTATCGCTGTCCTGCCGCCGCCGCTGCCGCTGCTCGGTCACCGCTCTCCTTCGGGTCTTCATGCTTCCTTCTCCGACGCACAGGAAATGACGTCATTGTTCGAGCGCCGGAGAAGGAAGCATGAAGACCAGGAGCAGCGCGGTGACCGAGCAGTGGAGCGGCGGCGGCAGCGATAAGTATACTGACATCTTGCTTTACAGGTGTGCAGCAAGGGGGGCCCTGGATACCACGGGGGGGCTGTATACAGCTGGGGCTGCTGTATACAGCTGGGGCCCCTGTATACTACTGATGGGGGGGGGGGGGAGGTCTGTATACCCCTGGGGCTGCTGCTGTATATACCCCCTGGGGCTGCTGCTGTATATACCCCCTGGGGCTGCTGCTGTATATACCCCCTGGGGCTGCTGCTGTATATACCCCCTGGGGCTGCTGCTGTATATACCCCCTGGGGCTGCTGCTGTATATACCCCCTGGGGCTGCTGCTGTATATACCCCCTGGGGCTGCTGCTGTATATACCCCCTGGGGCTGCTGCTGTATATACCCCCTGGGGCTGCTGCTGTATATACCCCCTGGGGCTTCTGCTGTATATACCCCCTGGGGCTGCTGCTGTATATACCCCCTGGGGCTGCTGCTGTAACACTGCTGGGGCCTGTATGTACCACTGGGGAGGCTGCTGTATACCACACTGCTGGGGGCTGTATACTACCACTGCGGGGGCCTGTATACCACACTGCTGGGGGCTGTATACCTGTGCTGGGGTCCACCCTCGGCTTATACACGAGTCAATAGGTTTTCCCAGATTTTGGGGGCAAAAGTAGGGGGGTCGGCTTATACACGAGTATATACGGTAGTCAAAGTAATAAAAAAGAAACAGTGCTTTCAGACCTTAAGTAATAATGCAAAGAAAACAAGTTTGTATTCATTTAGAAACAACAACACTAATGTTTTAACTCGGGAAGAGTTCAGAAATCAATATTTGGTGGAATAACTATGATTTTTAATCACCGCTTTCATGCGTCTTGGCATACTTTCCACCAGTCTTTCACACTGCTTTTGGGTGACCTTATCCCACTCCTGGCACAAAAAATTAAGCAGTTCTTTGATGGCTTGTGACTATCCACCTTCCTCTTGATTACATTCCAGAGGTTTTCAATGGGGTTTAGGTCTGGAGATTGGGCGGGCCATGACAGGGTCTTGATGTGGTGCTCCTTCATCCACACAATGACTGACCTAGCTGTGTGGCATGGGGCATTGCCCTGCTGGAAAAAAAACAGTCCTCAGATTTAGGTAACATTGCCTGAGCAGAAGGAAGCAAGTGTTTTTCAAGGATAACCTTGTATGCGGCTTGATTCATACGTTCGTCACAAAGATTAACCTGCCCAATTCCAGCCTTGCTGAAGCATCCCCAGATCATCACCGATCCTCCACCAAATTTCACAGTGGCAGCAAGACACTGTGGCAGCAAGACACTGTGGCTTATATGCTTTTCCAGGTCTCCGTCTAACCATTAGATGACCAGGTGTTGGGCAAAGCTGAAAATTAGACTCATCAGAGAAGATTACCTTACTCCAGTCCTCTATGGTCAAATCCTTATCGTCTTTGGCAAACTGCAGCCTGGCTCTCCTTTGCTTCTCATTGATGAAAGGCTTTTTTTCTAGCTTTACATGACTTGAGCCCTGTCTCTAGGAGCCTGTTATGAACTATTCTTGTTGTGCACTTCACCCCAGCTGCCATTTGCCATTCCTTTTGTAGGTCACTTGATGTCTTCCTGCAGTTGCTGAGTGACATTCGAATAAGATGACGGTCATCCCGGTCAGTGGAGAGTCGCCTTCACCCTCTGCCGGTCTGTAGCTTTGTTGTCCCCAATGTCTCCTGCTTGACCTTGTTGTAATGGACTGCTGTCTTCAAAATTTTACGGATGGAGGCAACATGACGCTCACTGTGTCCCTCTGCTAGTAAAGCCAGAATTGAGCTCTTCTTTTCCTTACTCAAGACTTTTCTTTTCAGCTCCTTTGGCATGGTTCAAAGTTATTTTTTCATTCAAATTACTTTCGGCTATTCTGGCCCTTGTTTTGCCATCCATCTTGTCCTATTGCAAGAGGATTGTGAAGACCACAGCAGGGTTTTTTATACTTTCCCTCGTTAAATATGATTTGGTTCAGGTGATCACCTATTCAGAAGCGCATTAAGTAGAATGAGGTGGACTTTGGTTAGAATTCAACCGACACTGGACTGGAATGGCTGTCAGACATGTAGAGATGGGGATTGTTAGAAAACTGTGCAATGGTCTCTTAATTTTGGCCAGAGCTGTAGATACGGTCGTTTAATTAAAGAAAACTGGCTGCCAATAGTTTTGCGTCTACTATTTATTAATCAAAACATAGAGAGTAATTCATGGTTTACAATGCCAGGACTTAGTAATTTGTAGTGTAACATCTTGCTTTAATTTCTGCACTGCACCAACGGGGCCTTGAAGCCACTTGGGTGTTCAGACATCTTAGGATCTTGATCATTTGCAAATTTGCAAACAATTCCTCCTTATTGCTCTGGATCCGGGCCCCAACTCATCCCAATGGAGCTGTATAGGGTTTACATCAGGGGATTGGCTCGGCCATTGCAACAGGTGAACATTTTTTGTTGCAAGCCAATTTTTGAGTATATTGTATGTGTGCTTATGATTATTGTCTAGATGCTATTTCCAGCCCCTGCCTTCTTTGGTTTTACTATGTGGCAGCATTACATTCTCCAGTATATCCTTGTAAATGGTGACATTCATTTTCCATCAATTTCCAATACAGAGGGCCAATGGCAGATGCAGAAAGTGGAGGCAAACCCTGACATTGCTACCACCATGTTTCACTGTAGGTGTTAAGTACCTTACATCATTACATTATCCATTTGGGTGGTATATATAGTGCTGCCTTCTCTACCAAACAGACTGAACATGGATTCATCCGACCACAACACCTTAGACCAATCTGCTTCTTTCCATTGTTCTATGACAAACCTAAGTTGGACCTTTGGGTTCTCTGCAGATATGAAAGGCTTACCATCGATGCCAAAAACAAAAACCAACACTGCACTTGCAGGATGCAGTAAGGCCCCACTATGTAAAGCAAGCACCAGGTGCAGGCTAATAAATCACCTCAACCTACACAAGTTGTGGGAGGCGACTTGCCATGCACATATTGGGCCTGCATAGGACACCATTCACACTGATACATATGATGCAGAGTGTCTGAAAGCTACCCACTTGTTCTGCTGCCTGACCAAATGGGCCGCACAGTACAATACCTCTGCACCACTAGATGAATGGGGCCCAACTGCACCCCAAATTGATAAAAAAGTGCAAAAAAGTTTTTTATATGATAAACCAAAAACCTTTATAAATGGGATATTGGTTCATGCATTGGCCAAGACACTTATGCTCATGATCCCCGTCACGGATCCCCATGCTCATGAGTCCTAACAAATTTGTACAAAAACTACTAAGAAAAAGCAGCATTAGAAAAAACTTGCCATGTAGTTTTTGTACAAATGTGTCCAACGCTTGAACCCGCGAAGCGCGAAACGGTGCCATCGTCCATCCTGCCACTCCCTCCCCGCACTATGTATCACCGCTAGATATGGAATAAAGAACCACCGCTACACAAATCTGGTGAGTGCCGTCTTTTCTTTATGAAATATGTCAGCTACCTGATTGTAGACTGTCTGCGCTGTAACCTGAACTACTATGTGAACTGGTTTACAGAGTAAAGTACCCGTGTAGAGTGACAAAGCCTCCGTGTGTCTGTTCATCTGCTGCTCTGCTCCACAGATCATCTCCACATTCTGCACCACCATTACAGGTGCATCTCTGCCCTGGGGACTCAGCTCCACCTGCAGGGAGCTGCTCCATCCAAGCTGCAGTACCATCTCCCCCAGAGATGTGAAGCTGCGCTGGTGCCCATCACCAGAATCTGCAGGTGGCGTCACAACAAACTTTTACTCTCTTTACTACCATTCCCTAACTCCTTTACCAGTTGGCCACCAGGGCAATCCACCAGTGACATCCCAATCACAGCAGGGCCCAGACACCCGAGGCCCCATACAACCCTGGGCTAGTCACTAACACATAAAGGGATAAAACGATGTGAAACACAATTTACATCCTTCGAGCTGACAACCGTTTGTTTCTGGTTTACTAAATCACTAGGAAAATGGCAACAACCAGACAGAAGGAGGCACAACGGCCAGACAGAAGGAGGCACAACAGCCAGGCAGGAGGAGGCTCAACGGCCAGGCAGGAGGAGGCTCAACGCCAGGCAGGAGGGGCTCAACGGCCAGGCAGGAGGGGGCTCAACGGCCAGGCAGGAGGGGGCACAACGGCCAGGCAGGAGGGGGCACAACGGCCAGGCAGGAGGGGGCACAACGGCCAGGCAGGAGGGGGCACAACGGCCAGGCAGGAGGAGGCACAACGGCCAGGCAGGAGGGGGCACAACGGCCAGGCAGGAGGAGGCACAACGGCCAGGCAGGAGGGGGCACAACGGCCAGGCAGGAGGGGGCACAACGGCCAGGCAGGAGGGGGCACAACGGCCAGGCAGGAGGGGGCACAACGGCCAGGCAGGAGGGGGCACAACGGCCAGGCAGGAGGAGGCACAACGGCCAGGCAGGAGGGGGCACAACGGCCAGGCAGGAGGAATTATACTTTAAAATAACAAAACCTTTTTATCACTACTGTATATAAAGCTGGTGAAGTCTTTTCTAGTTTCTCATATATGTCATAGTTTTGATGTTGACGTCCATCTAGTTCAGCCTAATGCCGGTAACAATGTTCTCTTGTTTGTATTTCGCCTTTATAGTTTTGTTCTCAATAAAGGCGCAGACGTCCAAGGTCAAATTAAGCCTCTCGTGCAAAATCCTCTTAGACAGAACATAATCTGCTGTCCGAGTTTCACATAAGCCGGGGGAGATACAGCTATAGTATCAATGGCACAAAGAGCGGGTTCACACAGACATGTTTTACAGACTGCAATGCACAGTCTGGTGGCGGTGCCGGTGTATCCTATGTGATGTGTGTATGTATAGCAGAGTACCAGTGTCTCCTATGTGATTTACATACAGCAGAGTACATACCACAGTATGTCTTTTGTGATTTATACACAGCAGAGTCTTGGTGTATCATATGTGATGTATATACAGCAGTCTCAGTGTACTCTGATTTATATACACAATGTCTCGGTGCATCCTGTGTGAGTTATACACAGCAGAGTCTCAGTGTATCCTATGTGATTTACATATACATCAGTCTGTGTATAATATGTGATGTATATACAGCAGAATCTTACTGTATCCTATGTGATTTATTTACTGCAAAGTCTCTGTATCCTATGTGATGTATGTACAGCAGAGTCTCAGTGTATCCTGTGATGTACAGTACAGACCAAAAGTTTGGACACACCTTCTCATTCAGAGTTTTCTTTATTTTCATTTTCACTATGAAAATTGTAGATTCACACTGAAGGCATCAAAACTGTGAATTAACACATGTGGAATGATATACTTAACAAAAGTGTGAACTGAAAATATGTCTTATATTATAGGTTCTTCAAAGTAGCCACCTTTTGCTGTGATTACTGCTTTGCACACTCTTGGCATTCTCTTGATGAGCTTCAAGAGGTAGTCACCAGAAATGGATTTCACTTCACAGGTGCCCTGTCAGATTTAATAAGTGGGATTTCTTGCCTTATAAATGGGGTTGGGACCATCAGTTGTGTTGTGCAGAAGTCTGGTGGATACACAGCTGATAGTCCTACTGAATAGACTGTTAGCTGCTTTCTTCTTGCCATAATACAAATTCTAAGTAAAGAAAAACACGTCGCCATCATTACTTTAGGAAATGAAGGTCAGTCAATTCTAAAAATTGGGAAAACTTTGAAAGTGTCCCCAAGTGCAGTTGCAAAAACCATCAAGCGCTACAAAGAAACTGGCTCACATGAGGACCGCCCCAGGAAAGGAAAACCAAGAGTCACCTCTGCTGCGGAGGATAAGTTCATCCGAGTCACCAGCCTCAGAAATCACAGGTTAACAGCAGCTCAGATTAGAGACCAGGTCAATGCCACACAGAGTTCTAGCAGCAGACATGTCTACAACAACTGTTAAGGGGAGACTTTGTGCAGCAGGCCTTCATGGTAAAATAGCCACTAGGAAACCACTGCTAAGGACAGGCAACAAGCAGAAGAGACTTGTTTGGGCTAAAGAACACAAGGAATGGACATTAGACCAGTGGAAATCTGTGCTTTGGTCTGATGAGTCCAAATTTGAGATATTTGGTTCCAACCACCGTGTGTTTGTGCGACGCAGAAAAGGTGAACGGATGGACTCTACATGCCTGGTTCCCACCGTGAAGCATGGAGGGGGAGGTGTGATGGTGTGGGGGGGCTTTGATGGTGACACTGTTGGGGATTTATTCAAAATTGAAGGCATACTGAACCAGCATGGCTACCACAGCATCTTGCAGCGGCATGCTATTGCATCTGGATTGCGTTTAGTTGGACCTTCATTTATTGTTCAACAGGGCAATGACCCCAAACACACCTCCAGGCTGTGTAAGGGCTATTTCACCAAGAAGGAGAGTGATGGGGTGCTGCACCAGATGACCTGGCCTCCACAGTCACCAGACCTGAACCCAATTGAGATGGTTTGGGGTGAGCTGGACCGCAGAGTGACGGCAAAAGAGCCAACAAGTGCTAAGCATCTCTTGGAACTCCTTCAAGACTGTTGGAAGACCATTTCTGGTGACTACCTCTTGAAGCTCATCAAGAGAATGCCAAGAGTGTGCAAAGCAGTAATCACAGCAAAAGGTGGCTACTTTGAAGAAACCTAGAATATAAGGCTGGCTTCACACTGCAGTTTTTTCACTGATCAGGTTTATGTGCCAAAACCATGAGAGGAACCAGGGGAGGAACTTGCCCAGAAAAACTATAATTGAAAGATTGACACCTGTTCTGAGTTTTGGAGATACTCCTGGTTTTGGCACACAAACTGGATGGACACTGATCAGTGAAAAAATTGCAGTGTGAAACCAGCCTTAGGCTGCGTTCACACATTGCGTATTTTGCCGTGTGTTTTTACGCGCGCTTTTCAAAATACGCAATGTGCCTTTTGTCTGCCTGCAAAGTGAATGGGAAAGTCACTTTGCAGTGCAGACAGCGCGCAAAAATACGCAGTGCGTTTTCCGGGAGAAAACGCAGCTCCGTAAACAATTGATATGTCAATTGTTTATGCAGCTACTTCTGCTTATTCTCCCAGAGGGGAGGAAGAATCCTGCTTCCTCCTCCCCTCTGTGACAGCTGTGACCGCCCATTAGATTCCACAGTGTGTTAATACACACTGTGAAATCTAAATTAAACAAAAGCAAGTGTCTGAAAAATAAAAAAGAATGAATACTTCACCTGTCCGACGCCTTCTGCCGCTGTGCGATCCCCGGTTCCAAGTGAGATCTCTTCTGACAGGACCTGTGGTGATGTCAGAGGGGCGTTCCCGGGCACTCGCGGTCATGTGATGCATATCACATGACCGCGAACAGCCAATCAGCGCTGGGAATGCCCCGGGAACGCCCCCCCTCTGACGTCATCACAGGTCTTATCAATATACTTCTCACTTAGAACCGGAGAGCGGGAGAAGGCACCGGACAGTGGGAGAAGGCACCGGAGAGGTGATGTATTCATTCTTTTTTATTTTACATACGTTTGCCTTTGTTTAATTTAGATTTCACAGTGTATATTAATACTCTGTGAAATCTAATGGGGCTGTCACAGAGGGGAGGAGGAAGCAGGATTCTTCCTCCCCTCTGTGACATCACTGCGCTTTCTGGAGTAAAGAAAGCACAGTGTGTGAAAGCCCCTGCGTATTTTGTTGCGCTTTTTTGCGCGGCCGAAAAACGCGGCAAAAAGCGCAGCAAAATACGCAAATGTGTGAACGTAGCCTTAGACATATTTTCAGTTGTTTCACCCTTTTTTGTTAAGTATATAATTCCACATGTGTTAATTCATAGTTTTGATGCCTTCAGTGTGAATCTACAAATGTCATAGTCATGAAAATAAAGAAAACTCTTTGAATGAGAAGGGGTGTCCAAACTTTTGGTCTGTACTGTATATAGAGCAGAATTGTGGTGCATTCTATGTGATGCGTATACATTAGAGTCTCAGTGTATCCTATGTGATTTATGTACAACAGAGTCTCGGTGTATCCTATGTGATGAATATACAGCAGAGTCTGTGTATCCTATGTGATTTATTTATATATATATATATATATATATATATATATAATATATATATATATATATATATATAAATATACACACATCAGTCTCAGTTTATCCTATGTAATTTATATTCAAGAGTCTTGGTGTATCCTATGTGAATATGCAGCAGAGTCTTGGTGTATCCTATGTGATGTGTATACAGCAGAGTTGGTGTATCCTATGTAATTTATGTATGGCAGAATCTTGGTGTACTTTGTGTGACTTATACATAGCAGAGACTCTGTGTATCCTGTGTGATGTATATACAACAGTTTTGGTGTAGTCTATGTGATTTTATATACACAGTGTCTCGGTGCATCCTATGTGACTTAGGATACACAGACTGTACTGTATATATGTCTAGATGGTTGAGAATGCGCAAAATAGGGTCTTATCCTTTATAGACAGGTAAAATGCGTTAAAACTCAGATTTGCTCACCTGGTACGGTTGTGTAGCACACAACCAGCGTAATCGCTTAAACAATGCAGCTGCTGCAGGGACTGTACTTCCACGATGTGCGGTGCTGTGATCAGGTTTTTTGGACGAAGTACCTTATTGTCCGCGCTGCTGCCAGGAAGATAAATACACCAATGACACTGGACGTCTGAGTACTGGTGATAAAGGTTTATTTCCAACGCGTTTCGGAGCCACGTACCGAGCTCCAACATCCCTGAGGAAGGAGCTCGGTACGTGGCTCCGAAACGCGTTGGAAATAAACCTTTATCACCAGTACTCAGACGTCCACTGTCGTTGGTGTATTTATCTTCCTGGCAGCAGCGCGGACAATAAGGTACTTTCGTCCGAAAAACCTGTGTATCCTATGTGACTTATATAAAGCAGAGACTTAGTGTAACCTATGTGATTTATACATAAGGCTCAGTGTATCCTATATAATGTACAGTATATACAACTATCTCAGTGTATCCTGCATACATTGGCTGTGTATACATCACAGAGGATACAATGGGACTCTACTTCATGTTCGGGCCCTTTCACTCCCCTCTTTTGGACTTTGTTTTTGGGCCTCATTCTTAGCCATCTCAGTGCACAGATTAGACTCCACTAATATGTAACATATAAAAAAACATATGAAATACGGTAAGTCCCCTTTAAAGTTCGATCTGTGTTTGGTTAAGTAGATCTGTGATGGGCTGAGCAGGTGCAGCAGGAGTTTGATTTTACCCTTTATTATATTTGAGGTGATCGACAATAAAGACACATGACGGTTCACTAATTGCAAATCCTGAATCTGTCAAGTCCGGGCCGTGCTTCTAGTGTCGCATACATAACATGGGTTCACCTCCGTTCTAGCAGTTGGGGTTAAGGGCACAGACTCTGGTGACGTATGACAGTGACACCCGAGGGGATGCCCAAAGGTGCACATATCCCGAAATAAAGGCTGCTGTCACCACTGCTGTCACCACTGCTGTCACCACTGCTGTCACCACTGCTGTCACCACTGCTGTCACCACTGACATAGAGCTAAAAGTGAAGGTGGCCCAATATAATAGAGCAAAACCTCAGGTGGTGAATACGGCCAGGCAGCCATTCATGGCTAAGGTTGGTCCAGGCTACTGTACATAGCTATAAATAATATATACACTAATATTAATGCACATAAATAATGCAAACAACAGACACAAATAATACGATTGACTTATTTTATTTTTTTTACATTTTTCTTTTGTTGTATAATGACTTCTTTCTTATAGTAGTTGTATTTTTTATTGGCAGCATTAACTTATTTACTTACAAATAATAATAATATTAATAATAATAATACTGTTCTTTGCGGGAAAGGAAATAAATAGTACAAACAAATCCCCCCCCTCCCCCCCGAGCAAAACGATCATTTTCTTTCTTTCTTTCTTTCTTTCTTTCTTTCTTTCTTTTCTTTCTTTCTTTCTTTCTTCTTTCTTTCTTCTCTCTTTCTCTCTTTCTCTCTTTCTCTCTTTCTTTCTCTTTCTCTTTCTTTCTCTTTCTTTCTTTCTTTCTCTTTCTTTCTCTTTCTTTCTCTTCTTCTCTCTTCTCTTTCTCTTCTTTCTTTTTCTCTCTTTCTCTTTCTTTCTTTCTTTCTTTCTTTCTTTTTCTCTCTCTCTCTCTCGACCTCGTGGTTTAATTGACCATATTACCTTTCTGTCCGTGGTGATTCCAGACGTCTTTTCTTTTCCTTTAGATATTTATTATGATTCTTCTCTTCTTTCTAAATAATCTTAATTTACCATCCCACTTGAGGACATCACCATACACATACAAAAGTTTAAGTAACTTATGTAAGGGTTTGTGTGCCCTTGTAGGTGGTTATGCTCATTATAGAGTACCAGAAAGGGGCCCGACTCTAGAAAATGGGCAGTTATATACTATGCCAAGTACTCACAGCGCCACCGAGGAGGGTGGGAGGAGCCCACTGCTGCACTGACTTGGCAAGCACGGCCCCCTCCTGTGCGCCGTCTCTTCCCCCCCCCCCCACCTGTGCGCCGTCTCTTCCCCCCCCACCCGTGCGCCGTCTCTTCCCCCTCCCCCCCTTCCCGCTCTTGTGCGCTGGCTCATCCCCCGCTCCTGTGCGCCGGCTCTCCCCCCTCCTGTGCGCCATCTCTTAAGCCCCCCCCCGGTGCGCCATCTTGTCCCCCTGTATGTTGAGCTAAGGCAGCAGCAGGATAGGTCCCACCCAAGGGTATGGTGAAATGGGCGCAGGTGATGATGAATGAGTGCACTGCGGTCAGTGTCCCAGATGGCATGTGGGCCCTCCATCACAGATGCCCCATAGGTGGCGCTATTTTTTTTTTTTTTTTGATTGATTGATTGATTGATCAACCAATTTTATGGGCTTTTTCACATTCCAGTTTAACTATAATTTACACAATGTCCAATAGGTGGAGCTGTTTTCAGGACAGCCGTACAGACACACAGACTGGATAGGGCTTGTAGATAGTAGATAGTTCTGATAAAGTACATCTATAACTTGTGAAACTTCATAGCTATTCTGCATATATTTCAGTAAGCGGCCGACTACAGGGAACCTTACATTGACGCCTGGAACGTTTGGATCTTCGGATCAGGACCATGGGTAACAGTGCGCTGAAGGCTCATCTAGAGACAGCCCAGAAGACCGGCGTGTTCCAGCTGACGGATAAGGCGCTGGTGGAGGTGAGCGCTGCTGGAGTCTGGGAGCAGATATTTATATATTAATGGTTTTTTTTTATTTGCTTTGTATAACTATTTTATGTATTTGTTTCCCCAAAGTTCCCGGAGGAGCTCAGAGTTATCCGGAACCTACGGACCATCAACCTGTCCAGCAACAAGATAGACGTTCTGCCTCCATCAGTAGGGAAATTTGGGGTTTTGAGGAGCCTGTCGCTGAACCACAACAGACTGGTAATATTATATCTGAGAGATATGACAATTAAGAAATGCTTGTTTGTGGGGTGAAATGATTTCTTGTGCTGCACACAAACCATTGTTCTCGGCAGCACCTTTGGTTAATGAATACTCGTTTGTCAGGTTAAGTGATGTTTAGTGCTGCCCTCTCTCTCCCCCAATCATTGTTCTCGGCAGTACATTCCTTTAGTATGATTAAGTTGCCATATAATGTGATTTTTCTTACTGAGACAGCTCTGCTTTCATAGTCACACATATGTATAATAGCACCGGGCGTCAGGCTCTCTATTTCTACCCTAATACTTGTTCTCTTTCTCCCCAGCCATGCTTCCTGATGAGTTGTGCAAATTAAAAAAGTTGGAGACCCTTCACCTCGCCGCCAACCATCTCGCCCGCCTCCCCGCAGACTTCGGGCAGCTCGCCGCCTTGAAGACGTTAACCCTCTCCGGTAACCAGCTACGTGCCATCCCCTCCCAGCTCTGCAGCTTACGGCACCTGGACGTGGTGGATCTGTCAAAGAATAAAATTCAGGCCATTCCAGATGAAGTGTCCGGGGTGCAGGCCATAGAGATCAACCTGAACCAGAACCAGGTAAATAAGTCGCTGTCATCCATATGGAAATAACTAAGGAATCAGACTGATTAGATTGGGGTCAAAAAGGAAAAGCAGAACGCCCTAAGTGCTTGTATTTATAGAGACAGGGGCAAGACCTGCAACCGGGGAAACTATATTGTGCAAATCTGTATTCAAACTTAGTAACCCATGGTGCTCATGCACTAACGTATCATTTGACCAGCAGGGAAAGATACTAAATGTGTCACTTTTAGGGAATCCATCTTTATTCCAATAAAAAAATGCATTCAAATAGCTTCTAATCCTCTCCTTTTCCGCAGTCTATTTGCCTTCCTTTTACTGCTAATATCAAGTATACTCATGAGTACAAGATGAGTGAGTCACACTTCTCATTTGGAGTAAGATGATGGCATATGTAGCTCTTGTCTCATTTGGGGTACAGAATGGCAGTGATGGTTGCTCCTGTCTTCATGTGGAGTACAGATGATGGCAGGATGTCACGCTGTCTCTCTGGTCTGTACAGATGATGCATAGGTTGCACTGTCTCCTCTCATGTGGATACAGATGATGGCAGTGATGGGTTCTCCATGTTTATACGATAGATCTTATGTCCTGTCTCCTCCTCATGTGGAGTACAGATGATGGCAGTGATGGGTTAGCTCTTGTCTCATGTGGAGTACAGATGATGGCAGTGATGGTCAGCTCTTGTCTCATTGTACAATGATGGCAGTGATGGTCGCTCTGTTCATGTGAGTACAGATGATGGCATGATGGTCACTCTTTCTGTGAGTAAGATGATGTCAGTGATGGTCACTCTTGTCTCATGTGAGTACAGATGTGGCATGAGGTTAGCACCTGCTCTTATTTGAGTACAGATAGACAGTGATGGCCAGCATCTGTCTCCTTCTCATTTGGAGTACAGATGGCAGTGATGGATATGCACCTGTCTCCTCCTGATGTATAGTACAGATGATGGCAATTATGGGTTTGCACCTGCCTCCTCTGACGATGATGGCAGTGATGGGTTACAGTCTGTCTCCTCCTCATGTCTAATACAGATGATGTCCGTTATGGGTTAGTGCCTGTCTCCTCCTCATGTGGAGTACAGATGATGGCTGTCAGGGGTTAGCTCTTGTATCATGTGGAGTACAGATGATAGTAGTGATGGGCCAGCACCTCTATCCTCATTTTGGAGTAATTGATGGCAGTGATGGGCCAGCACTCGTCTCTGCCTCTGACTGTTGTACCTGTCAGTTAAATCTGCAGCAGCCATTCCCCAGACTTAGTGAGAGAAAGGCACTGAGCCGATCCATTACTGCAATCATCTGTACTCCAAATGATTACATTTTGATATCACTTCAGCTAAAGGCCTATAAATGGATTAAAGAAAAGCAAGAGTTTGGAAGTCACTTCTATTCATTTTTCTTTATTTTTTTTTAAGGAATAAAGAGAAAATCCCCTTAGTGGCTTCCAAACTCCTACTTTACCACTCTGTTGTCCAGTCTTAAGCTTGAATTATATCAGAACGTCTTCATTTGGAGTATACATAATGGCAGTGATGGGTCAGTGCCTGTCTCTACCTCATTTGGAGTACAGACGATGGCAGTGATGGGTCAGCGCCTGTTTCCACCTCATTTGGAGTATAGATGATGGCAGTGATGGGCCAGCACCTATTTCCTCATTTGGAGTACAGATGATGGCAGTGATGGGTCAGCACCTGTCTCCACCTCATTTGGAGTATAGATGATGGCAGTGATGGGTCAGCACCTATTTCCTCATTTGGAGTACAGATGATGGCAGTGATGGGTCAGCACCTGTCTCCACCTCATTTGGAGTATAGATGATGGCAGTGATGGGTCAGCACCTATTTCCTCATTTGGAGTACAGATGATGGCAGTGATGGGTCAGCGTCTGTCTCCACCTCATTTGGAGTACAGATGATGGCAGTGATGGGTCAGCACCCGTCTCCTCATTTAGAGTACAGATGATGGCATGATGGGTCAGCTCAGCACCTGTGTCTCCCGGTCTCTGGGGATAGGCTACTGCATGATATAGATATGTTAACCACAATGCTTGGGCATTGAATCTAGGTGCTGGAGCTGAATTTTTCACTGCCATTGTCTGTACTCCAAATGATTGTGTTCTGATATCAGTAGAGTTGAAAGCTAATAGATCAGGGTAAAGCAGCAATCTGGGAGCCGCTTACTTGCAATGTTTTTTACAGGCATAAAACTAAATCCCCTAACAAAGTGATTTGTCATCAAAGTATCATAACTTTCATTTTTTTTAATCATTTTGTCCAAAATTAAAAGTTTAGTTACTTGCATTCTGAGAAACTAACATCCATAACATGGATTCCCAGGTACGTGCGGTGGGCACATCTGCACCTGTGCTGTAGTGTTTGTCATGCAGTATTGCCTCTGGGTTTCTGAGCAATCTCATGGTATCACTTGGATCATTTGGCTTCTTGTAGAGGAGGATGGCTGAAGGGGGATGGATTTGCTTCCTTGGAGTTTTGTACTTGCAATCACACAATCTTTATTCCCAGTACTATATTACTTAATAGTTTCTTTTCTCCTCAATCTCAGATCTCGCAGATCTCGGTGCAGGTCTCTCGGTGTCCACGTCTTAAGGTTCTCCGCCTTGAAGAGAACTGTCTGGATCTCGGCATGTTGCCCCAGAGCATCCTCAGCGACTCGCAGATCTCCTTGTTGGCTGTAGAAGGGAATCTCTTTGAAATAAAGAATCTGCGGGACTTGGATGGTTATGATAAGGTCAGTGCTCAAAGTGGATGTGCGGAGTGCGGCAAATATTAATAAGGCATGTTCATAAAGTGAACGACCTCCATGTAGTAAGAGGCTCTGCCGCTGACAGCCATATCTCACAGTCCGTATACAGACCGCCGCATCGTAAAGCCTGACTGCGGGTATCCTCACCTAAATTTACTGACTCCTATCTGCCTGTGATGCTATAAGTTCAGGTCAGAATACAGCGCGTAAAATACGGCCCCCTCACATTCAGTGTCTGTTTACATCCCTCCAGTCAACTAATGCAAATAATACAGGGTCACGTGCTGGTCTCCTGCATGCCAATAAGGATTTTGACTCCAATGAGGGGGAGTTTCTTTAGACCACACTGCATGTTATGGCTTTTGGATCCTGTATATGCTAAGGTGAAGCTTTTATCTGCACCTGGTGGCATGCGTACGTGTCAACGGATATATTTCACACTATTTTTCCCTACTTTGGGCACCTGAAGGGATGCCCCCTATCCCCAATGTTATATGGTATAACACTGGAGCCACCAGCGACCATTATCTGCTCAACACCGGAGCCAGCAGGCTTCATTCTAGGATGGCTACACTACAGAATTAGTCAGTACACAATGATATCCTCCGGTTCCTACAAGATGCGATCATCTATTCAGACTTAAGCCCCTGTCACACCAAGCGAGATCGCTATTAAGTCACAAATTTGGTGACGCAACAGTGACCTCGCCAGTGATCTTGCTATGTTTGACACTTGGCAGTGACCAGGCCCCTGCTGTGAGATCGCTCGTCGTGTCAGTCGCCTGGACCATTTTTTGATAGTCAGGCTCCCTCTGGGCAGCATGCATCGCTATGTTTGACACTTAGCAGTGACCAGGCCCCTGCTGTGAGATCGCTCGTCGTGTCAGAGTCGCCGGGACCATTTTTTGATCGTTGGGGTCCTGCTGCGCAGCATCCATTGTTGTGTTTGACAGGGACAACGACCTCAATACTACAGGTCTGAGAAACAGGGTCCCAGCAACCTCCGTATCATTCCGGATTGTTGTTGCGTCGCTGGTGAGATCTGACTGTCTGACATCTCACCAGCGACCACATAGCGATGCACCAGCGATCCCGGCCAGGTCGTATCATTGTCGGGATCACTGGTGCGTCGCCAAGTGTGACTGTACCCTTAGATAACGGGATGGGAGAAGCTGTCCTTATTGGGTACTGCCACATCAGTGTAATTAAACTATTTGTTATATGCCAGTAAATGATAACACTAACAAGTTTCATCAACTTAGCTTATTTACTTCAATTTTCTGGCGTGGCTGTAGGGCTAGAGTCCCCAGCGTCAGACGCTAGGATGGCTGCACCGCTAGACCCTAAACTGGGCCACCCAGGGGTATAGCTTTCTCATCTGTTTTATTGGGGTGTGGGATTCACTGAGGATCCTTGTGGACAGGGTCCATTCCTGCAACCCAGAGATCTCCTATCTGAAACCTGTGCTATTTTATGAGGACCACACAATAGCAGATACTCAGACAGGCACTTATAGTCTGGTCTGCAGCTCCGCTCTTTGACAGCCACACAATACTTTGGCATAATATAACCCATCTAGAATGGGGTCCTATGTGGGAAGCGGTGGGAATTATCACACTAAACACTTTCTATATTCTCAAACTTTCTTCGACCTACACACTCTGAATATCCTCACCACCCTCTTGACTCTAAAGTGCCTCAACTCCCTAACTACCCTCTTCACAAATAAATCCCTCTATAAGTATTTGTAACAACCTCTTCACCCTAAAAACACTCTACACTGAACATCCTCAACACTAAAAGTACCCTTTTCTTCCTTAACCCCTTCTTCACTGTAACACTGCTCACCCCCTAGACCCTAAACATCTGCTTCATCCTAAACACTTTCTGCAGAATCAACACCCTGAACGCCCCCTTCACCCTGAACACATTCAACACTCGCGTCACTCTTCCCACATATGGTATAATAAAGCGCTAACTGAACTGTCAAAAAATCTGGATTGGGGTCCTGTGTGTGGAGGGGTGCGATTGATCTACCTCGGTCACATCTTTGTGGTTTACACTAAACCTTCCATACCATTACCTTTTCGGCTGCTGCTGGGCACAGGTGGCATAGTGTATATAGCTGCCAAAAAATCTTATATATATATAATAAACTGCAAATATTTTGGGCCCATAAAACATCAGATTCACCGGTGACAATCTCAGTTTTGTATGATTAGATACACTGTATTCTAAGCTGCTGATTAAAGTCACAACTTTTATACTACTCTTAAATTGTCACCAGCCGGGACAGTAGTTAATCTACACTAAACACAAGTTTTTTTTGTATCATATAATTAGTGCGTCATCCCTTGTATTCTATTAGCCTTCGTGGGCAGGGTCCTCTCTCCTCACTTACTGTATCCTCACCCATCCCATGTAGACTGTGAGCCCTCGTGGGCAGGGTCCTCTCTCCTCACCCATCCCTTGTAGACTGTGAGCCCTTGTGGGCAGGGTCCTCTCTCCCCACCCATCCCTTGTAGACTGTGAGCCCTTGTGGGCAGGGTCCTCTCTCCTCACCTACTGTATCCTCACCCATTCCTTGTAGGCTAAGTGAGGAGAAAGGACCCTGACCACAAGGGCTCACAGTCTACAAGGGATGGGTGAGGACCCTGCCCACGAGGGCTCACAGTCTACAAGGGATGGGTGAGGAGAAAGGACCCTGCCCACGAGGGCTCACAGTCTACAAGGGATGGGTGAGGAGAAAGGACCCTGCCCACGAGGGCTCACAGTCTACAAGGGATGGGTGAGGAGAAAGGACCCTGCCCACAGTCTACAAGGGATGCGTAAGGATACAGTAGTTGAGGGTAGAGCGGATTGTGCGGCGGTATAGAGGAATGAGGGTTACTGCAGTTTGTAGGCTTGTCGGATATAGTATTAATATTGCTTTGGAGCCCCCTTCCCACCACACTTAACTTTGCTGGATGAAGAAGTGTTCTAGAACCGCCCTGCTGCTCTACACAGTAACATTACAGCTGATGGGGAGAACAAGAGAGGTGTAATGTTCCCCATTCTGGCACCTGTATGCTTGCAATGTCCCCATTTTCCTGCCCATATTCTTCCAATGTCTTGCATTCTGCCCTCCACACTTGTAAATATCCCCTCTATTCTGAGCCCCATGAACACTGGTTGCCTTCCACGTCACTGTGATCATTAGGCACTGGGCTGTCTGTAATTATAGTTATGTTCTGATTCTGCACTGTAGACTGTGTTACTGTGTCCCAGTAGCAGGGGCAGCCAGGTATGTATTTTTCCAGCATTTTGTAGTAAACAATAATGTGAAGCCCCTGGCTGGGGACCATAGGAATAGACAAGACTAGACTGGCACCGCTTGAGTGCACTGGCAGCTCTGTCCCATGTGTACAGTGGGAGAGACCTGTCAATCATTTGCCATAGTGCAGGAAGAAGCCGGACAGAGGCTGGTGGGACTTGTCTTGTTTTTTCATGTGATTTAGGCTTCTCAAACCATGTTTTCTTTAGATCTCTAGCAGTTCACAGTAAGACATGCCTGACCACACCCGTACGACAGGCTCCGATTCTTGCTTCTTGTGGTTTGGGCAGCGAGAATCTAACGACAGGTTCTCTTTAAGATTATAAATGTGGTAGAAATCCAGGACATGGGCGTCAGAATTGTTCCCTTAGTGAGGAGCGCTCCAGTGGTCTTGTTGTTGTTGGTGTATAAGCGGGCAGCATGTGCCCTCGGCAGCGCTCCTCTGCCATGCCCTACTGGGGCATCACTGCCCGGCAAAGACCAATGATGTGAGGAGGACATGCGTCACCCCTGATTATGGTTGGCTGTGGTTATTGGCCGCTATCTCTAGTTGCTGATGGAGGAGCAGGTGGTAGACCCCGGCTGTCGGCTTTCTCCAGTTGAAAGACATTGTTACACCGCTCCTCTGAATATACTGTATATTATAGATGATCCACAGCTGCTGCCAGATTCCTCATAATTGTATATTTCTGTCCTGCATAGGGAATAACCTGTGATCTTATCCATATTTTTCTCCTCTAGTACATGGAACGTTTCACAGCAACACGGAAGAAGTTTGTGTGACGGGCGGCATTTATCGAAGTGTAAGCACAAATGGTGACGACGTCCTCAGCGATGTCGGGACGAGCTCTGAATATAGGACCTGTGTCCGGTCTCACAGCTTCTTCTATCAGCTAATCTCAGCATGGGCAGGTGGGCGCCACGGACGGTGTGTGGGCTGCAAACGCGATCAGCGGGATACAAACTGCAGCAATGTGGACGCAGACCCCCATGGATAGCAACGATTCCCCGCACTACAGACAATTTATTTCTATATTGCATCCTTTATTTTTAATGCATTTTTCCAAAATGTTATCTAATCATCCTGACAGTCACGTAAGTTATTTTGGTACCCGCACTTTTACTGAATGTTTTTTTTTTTTTTTGTTGCCATCTGTCATATTAAATTTATTGTGTTCAATATTAGACTCCATGGACAGATTTTCATCTGAATGGGGAGGGTCGAGGTGAGCATGAGGAGAGACGTACATGACAAGACTTTATTTTATTTTGTTTTTAAGTAGTTTTAGGTCCAACAGTAGGTGCTGATCCGTTCCATATAATGTTTCTTGGATAGGTGACTGCAAAAATGGTGACACCGAAAACGTTATCTTGTCAGGCAAAAAAAAAAAACCACATACAGCTCAATCAGTTAAAAAAAAAAAAAAAGCTATAGCTCTCAAAATAGTAATGTCCAAAACTTTTTTTTTTCCTATGGTGTAAAAGTGGCAAAACATAGAAAAACCTCTAAATGTGGCATTGGCATAATCGTACTGACCTGGAGAATTAAGACCAGTAGTGTAGAGCTCAATGTATGCAGTGAGCACCCTCTAGTGGCAGCTTTGGGTACTTATGCCAGTGTTGAGGCTAGTGCACAATCATCCTATAACCTGGCCATCCTTACACAACACAGATTATTCATGATAGCATAAAAAACACTAAAAAATCCTGAGTCTTTACTCACACCCCACTCTTGACTGAAGCAGATAAGCCCAATGATTGTCAGCAGTGGTTAGGGGTCTTAAATCATCTACATAGGCATCACCACTGCAGCTTAGCCATAGAAAAAAAAGAGACTGGAAGACAGCAGAGGGTGAGAAGAGTTGATCTAAATTAATTTATAATCACGTCAAAATGCAACTTAACTTGGTCAGAAAATGATCCAGGAAACAAAGAAGAGCCCACTGATGAATTACAGTTGACTCTTATTTGCCGATAAGTACACACACCCAAAAGGTGTCCATACCCTTTAGGCCGGTTTCACATTGCGGGTTTGAGCCGATCCAAGGTTGTCCGTGTAAACCGGACAGCCCCGGACCAGATTTTGGCCTCATAGTAGCCTATAGGGCTGGATAGAGCAGCCATCCGATTTCTAGCTGTCCAGGACAATCTGGGAGAATTCAGAACTCTCTCACGGACACAAACGTTGCTTGCAACATTTTTGTGTCAGAGAGGAGAATATCTCCTCTAATTGCCTATTCCCGGATTCTCCCGGATCTAGGGCAATACGGTGCTCCCTAACATGGGAGCCTATGGGGCCGGATTGCATCGGTCCGGGAGAATCCGGGAACCGGACACCTGCGGCTGCACACCGCAGTTTCAGGACTGCGGCTAGCTCCCTGCCAGCCACGGTCCTGATTCATCAGCGGCACTAGCTGCATGCGGGTGCACACCGGACCGGAGGGCATATAAGCCCTCCGGTTCTGTGTGCTGATCCAATCCAGGGCTGTCAGGTTCAGTTTAGGGTGATCACAGTAGTAATGGGCCGCAGGGTCAGGAACGGTCTCACATCACTTTCTTCACAGCTACTTTTATTGAAGATTAGAAAGTTTAAAATAGTCAGAAAATGACAAGGCACGTCTGTGATATTCACCAAAGACATAAATACGACACAGAACGTCACAAGAACACGGAGGACATTAACAATTCACGAGTAAAGCTGCAGAGGGGTCGTCCAGGCTGCTGAGATCTAGGCTATGTGCAGATCCATAGAGTGAGTCTATAGTTGATGAATACAGTATTTCCATTGACTTGCATTGTATGTATAACCTGACACAATCATCCCATACATGAGGTTAGCAAGATCTCAGCTGGGGAAAAAGCAATAATAAAAAAGTTTAACCAATTTAGTATTCCCAGCTCTTATGTCTCCAATGTAACAGACTACAAACACTTTGTGTATCCCATCTAACATCCGGACTTATCGCACAACAGTTGGGCAGTGATCGATTTGTTAATATTTTTATAGCTCTTTTACTTTTAATGTAAAATGTATTACAGCAATAAAAGTGGACAAAGTATTTACCAACCTGGACAACCCCTTACTGTGGCAGCACAAGACACCTTTATAGAGGTGAAAACATGGAAATTCATCAGAATACATCAATAAAACTTTTATCAGACATTGTACTGACAGGTGGAATAATGACAGTATACATATAAAATACATTTCCAGCTATAAAAGGCACAGCAGTGAGTATAGCATCGTATTTGGTGTAGGAGGAGATTGCACTCCCTCTTTGACATTATTTGGTTTTATATATAGTAGTAATGAGCGGACAGTGCCATGCATGGGGTGCGACTCACATTCAGAGTATAATAGAAGTCAATGGGGAACTTGAGGATTTCCATTGTACTCTGTACACGAGTCAAGTCCGTCCAAGCATTGAACACTCGAGCATGGTAGTACCCACTCATCACTACTACCTATTGATGAGACTTGAGTGACAGATCTATGATAGCTGCCATTATTCTACACCAGGGGTGCAGAACTCCACTCCTCAAGGGCTGCCGACAGGTCATGATTTCCTTAGTATTGCACAGGTGATAATTGTAGTCCCTGTGCAATGCTAAGGAAATCCTGAAAACATGACCTGTCGCCAGCCCTTGACGTTTGGAGTTCCCCACCCTTGTTCTATATAGACGAATACTGCCAAGCTACATCACCGGACACCGCCTATGGACAAGTGGCGATAAGAGAGCATGGTTTTTAGATTCTTTTACAAGCCCCTACAAAAAAGCAAGTCAAGGAGCGATTTAACAAATAAAATGGGCAAATTCAACCCTCCATCATGGCGTCTCCGTGTCCAGCATCTGAGGTAGGTGTGCGGCCAGTGGAACCTCATTCTTTTATAGAAAATTCTTCATTAGACTGAACACTGATCCCCTGAAGATTAAACAGATGAGTAACGCACCGTACAGGTTACATTTACTGATGGACGTTACATTTCTCAGAAGTGATCAGGATAAATCCTAGACACGTCCAGCCAAACCTCTGTGGAGGTTTTATTCAAAAGAATGTGAGTGGAGGTTGTTTTTTCCTTTTAAAAATACAGATCTTTTTAAAGTTTAATAGAACTGTTCAAACCAAGCACCGATGCTTGGAGAGCCCTTGGTGTGGCCAACAGCTCAGTGCACCTTCCCACATACATGGCTTGTGAAAGTACACAATTCAGCGCTCAAAAAACACATTACTGAGCGCTTCCTGCTCCCGCTTTTATTTTATATTTTCCAGAAGTTGAAAACGTTCATATTTTTTCACCTTCCCACATATTTGCTTTCCAGCTATCTCAGACAGTTTGCAGATAGATAGAAAGTGCCCTGAACTGCACGCACAGCCATGCCAAAGATGCACTGTTCACTTGTGCTTGGTTTGAACAGTCATTTTATGCCAATAGGACTCCCTTTAAAGGGGATTACCTGGCGATACCAAATCATGGCTACTTTGTACTGCAAACAGCCATTTTACTATAGGTGAGTGAATAATGGTGCAAGACCCTTGTCTGTGTCTGCCGGGCATGAGCCCTGCGAGCTGCCTCCTCGTTTCTACACCATCAGCCCAGTTGGACAAGAGGAGCCAGAAATGCCAATAGGTAAGAGGCCGGTGGCAGGTCTCATCCAGCAGCCACTGGAAAGTGGTGCAACAATGATCCAGTCCCCCATTAAACCCTAAGGCTACAGAACCAGTTGTGGTGAATTGCTGTTTATGACATAAAACCAATAAAGAGTCGGAGGAAATATTAAAAACGTGTCTGAACATGGCTCGGCATTCTTCCAGGACTCTTGTACATTTCACTGCAGAGAAAAATCACTGATGGGAAACGGGACAAGATATCTGTGGTTGGTGTAATGTGGGCATGATCAGCTCCACTTAATAATAAAGCACAATGTCGCTGGATCCACTGCTCCATTACTATCGGCTATAGCAGGCCAGCATCATGTGCCTCATCCACAAAACACTAAGGAAGATCTGTTCTCCCAATAGGTATCAGATTGGAAAATAATATAGAATAACAGCGAATACTTTACATATCCTTCCTTCAATAAATGTATGATAGGAACCACGACCGCCTCTAATGTCCTCCCATGACGTGCAGGGGATTACTATCATACAACACGGGCTGAAAGAATCCACAGACTGATGGAGGAATGGGAGATCCTCGTGGATAGAAAATAACACAAAACACAACAGGGCGGCTTCAGAACAGATTCAATTCCTACAACATCATTGTGCCACAGTCATGGTGCAAGGACTCAGCCTCAACTGGGACTGGAGGGAAGATCCTGCACATTTCTTCACTCAATAAGTTTCTTGGCTCTTGTGTTGGCTTCGTCAATGCGGTCTTTGTTAGTTATTGCCTATAGAAAGAAAACCATTACAGTAACACAGTTAAAGGAAAGAAAATAGTCATGTAAGTATGATCATCGTATAAAACATTATATTTAACCACAAGAGTAATATAGTTTGTTTCAATTTCCCATCAGTCAAGATCGGCAGCACAATGGTAAAAACACAGCAATCATTTCTTTATAGAAGATCCACAGGTTTATTATCCAGACTTCATGAACCGTACAGGTTCCTAAGACATAGGCCTTAACACAATAGTGTCCATAACAAAGTCTGATTACCATGCCACTTCAACCGCACAGGATTGCAGTTCGGCTTTGCTCCATCAGAGCTGCACCCTTCCAATCTCTGCAGACAATGTGCTGCTCTGCTCCTAGCACACCTGCTTCAGCCACAGGGCTCTAAATTGAGAACACACCCTGTCCTGCAGTCCAGGATTAAGGGCTCGGACACACTCATCTGCGTCCCGGAAAGGCCTGGAACAGTGACCCTGAATGGCCTCTCCCTGTCTGGACAGGTAATGAGGAGCAGCACAGAAACACAAGCAGCTGTCATTCACCGTCCAGACAGGGAGAGGCTGTTCAGAGTCACTGCTCCAGCCTCTTCAGAGTCTCGTCCGAGAGACTCGCATGTAACTAGGAGAGTGTGTCCGAGCCCTTAAACATATTCCTGGACATGGGCAGGCATGTTAGAAAACCCAGAGTGGAGGAAGAATCCATCCCACCCATTCCTACAGATTCTGCCAAATAAAGGCCGATATCTGGTTTGCCTAAGAAGCCGAGTCACATAACATGACCCAGTTCACACTTCTTTATTTCGGTGTTGTACCCACTGTGAGCACAACACACTCTGGCAGGTCTTATAGGGAATCAGAGCACATTCTGGGGGACACATAGCGACCTTCATATATGACACCGGTCACTGCCTCACAACATATATCAGAGTGTGTATTATACTATAGTGTACGTGCGCGCATTGGCTTGAAAGAGTATTCATGCTCCAATAACATTTCTACTTTTTTCTCATTGCACCAAAAATCAATTGTACTTTATTAGGATTTTATGTAATATACTAACACTAAGTAGTAAATATTTGTGAAAAGTAAAGGAGATACTAATGGTTTACTAAATAATAGTAATATATAAATATACTTGCATTTGTATTTATAGTCTGACACCCCTAAATAAAATCCTAAGTGACCAATTGCCTCCAGAGGTCACATAATTAGTAAACTGAGTCCACCTGTGTGTAAATTTATTCTCAGTATAAGTACAGCTGTTGTGCTCAAACCTCCAAGACTTTCACACATCAAAGATCAAATAGCATCATGAAAACCAAGGAACACACCAAACAGGTCAGGGATAAAGGTGGAAAAGGAAGGTTAGGTTATTAAAAAAAAAACCTAAACTGAATGTCAGAGTAATGATCAATCCATCATCCAAAAGTGGAAGCAGTATGGCACTACTGCAAAATCTATCAAGACAAGGGCGTCCACTGAGACGGACATCCCAAGAAGGAGAGCACTAATTAGAGAGGAAGATGAGAGGCCCATGGAGGAGTCGCAGAGATCACAGCTGAGGGGAGAAAACATGGTCGTGGCAGCATCCTGCTGTGGGGAGACTTTTGTTCAGCAGGGGCAGGGAGGCAGGTCAGAAGTGACAGGAAGACTGATGATGGGCAATCTTGGAGGAAAACCTGTTTAAGACGGCAAAAGACTTGAGCCTCGGGCATAGGGCATAGGTTCACCTTCCCTCAAGACAACACCCCTAAACATCCAGCCAGAGATACAATAGAGGGCTTAGATCAAAATATATTCATGTGAATGAATGGCCCATTCAAATTCCACATCAAAATCCCATAGAGAATCTGTGAAAAGACTTAAATGGCTCATCACAGATGTCTCCATCCAATCTCCCGGAACAAGAGCTCGTGTGCAAATAGCTGGTAGAGGCATCCCTAAAAGACCTGCAGCAGTCATTCTAGCGAGAGGTGGTCCTACAAAGTATTGACTCAGTGGACTGAATATAAATGCAGGTGACGATTTCCAGATTATGGATAGGAATAGAAAGTGCGGTGTTATGGAGCGCTAGTAGGATAGGAACAGTCTGTTCCTATCCCTCTAGCGCTCCATAACACCACACTTTCTATTCCTATCCATGTTCTCTTCTCCACTCAGCTTCTTTGGCATCACTCTCTCATACAGCTTCTCCTTGTGCAGTGTGCGCTGTATTGTTGACCGATGCACAGTGACACCATCTGCAGCAAGATGATGCTGCAGGTCTTTGGAGGTGGTCTGTGGATTGTTCTTGACTGTTCTCACCATTCTTCTTCTCTGCCTTTCTGATATTTTTGTTGGCCTGCCACTTCTGGCCTTTACAAGAACTGTCCCTGTGGTCTTCCATTTCCTTACTATGGTCCTCACAGTGGAAACTGACAGGTTAAATCTCTGAGACAACTTTTTGTATCCTTCCCCTGAACAACTATGTTGAACAATCTTTTTTTTCAGATCATTTGAGAGCTGTTTTGAGGAGCCCATGATGCCACTCCTCAGAGAAGATGCAACTAGGAGAACAACTTGCAAGTGGACACCTGAAATAGCTTTCCTCATGATTGGATACACCGGGCTATGAAGTACAAAGCTCAATGAGGTTACCAAACCAATTTAGTGCTTCAGTAAGTCAGTAAAAAGTAGTTAGGAGTATTCAAATCATGAAAATCAGAAGGGTGCCCATACTTTTGCACCTGTCAATTTTTGAAATAATGCATATTTCACATTTTTGGTTAGTACAATAAACCTAATTTCAATCCTGAAATATTACTGTGTCCATCAGTTGTTACATATATCACACTGAAATAGCTGGTGCAAAAACCCAATTTTAAAAGAAAAAAAAATATGAGTAAGATTAAAAGGGGTGCCCAAACTTTTTCATATGACTGTATGTATGTGCATTAGCCCCACCCACCACAGCCTGCATCTCAATAGAGTCCCTGGGATGGGGCTATTGAGGGGCGGAGCTATGAAGCAGTGGGCCTACTGGGAGAAAATGTGTGTAGGGGTGGAGCTATTAGGGGGCGGGGCTATCGGGAAAGTGGGGCTATGATACATACACACAACCATATGTGGGCGATATTGCCATATATGCCCAGGCATCGCCGGGCTCTGCAACTAATACATAATATAATATAAAAAAAATATATTAATCATTCATCGGGTGATTGGATTGCTTATGGTGGTGCAATAATACTTGTTCTCGACAGCACTTTGGCTAGCAGAAACAGAGGATGTGCTGCCAACATGATATAGGCGTTGACATTTGGTGACGTTTCTATTGATCACTTACTGGACACTGTATACACACGGGTATTTTAGACAATTCTTTCAGTGCGGACTGGACTCACCTTATCATTAATGCGGTCGATCATCTTGTTCTGGCTGTCGATCTCATTGCCCATGTCCAATGCCATGCTCTTTAGGTTCCCTATGATGTTTCCCACCTGCTGCAGATTTTCGTCCATTTCATCCTCTCTGGCATCGTTTGTGATCCTACCGGAAACCGTGAGATTATTAATCACACGCAGAGACTGAAATGGGGGCTAAATGGGGGCTCATTTAAAAGGGAACCAGTCATGTTCTGTTTGTTATTAAACCGCCCCCAATTTTCATTTAGATCATGTAGTGTTCATTAATAAGATTTTATTTTATTTTGTTTTTTTAAATAAGTGTATTCTTCCCAAAAAAGCATTTTAGATACTTACATATTTTCATTAGTTTAGACTAAAAATAAATTTCACAATTGGATGTGTTTAAACATTTTTTTCCTGTTCCGATATATTCTCATAAATGTGTCCCTGTGTAATGTATGTGTCTGACCATGTGAGAACAGGTCGGATATACCACAGCTTCTGAGCAGAGGGTGGAGTAACAGAGTATACAGACATTACAGCTGGGAATCACCAAATAGAAGAGTATACAGATATTACAGCCAGGGATCACAGAATATAAGAGTATACAGACATTACAGCTGGGAATCACCAAATAGAAGAGTATACAGATATTACAGCCAGGGATCACAGAATATAAGAGTATACAGACATTACAGCCGGGGATTACAGAATATAAGAGTATACAGACATTACAGGCAGGGATCACAGAATATCATGTCAAATAGGCATCTTACCAGCGATGTAAAAAACGACGCACTAGCGATCCAGAATTATACCGATGTCGTCATGAATTTTCTCTCCCTAGTGTAACATTGAGATCGTTGCTCATTATCTGTGTCAAACACAACGATGCAGCGTTCCCAGCGGGAGCACATCGATGCAGGAATGACCCAGAGCAGAGTGTAACGATCTCACAGCAGGGGCCAGATCGTTGGTGCGTGTCACACAGAAAGACATCGCTGTTGCGTCACTAATTTCGTGACCCAACAGCGATCCCAATAGTGATCTCGTTAGAGATATCTCTGTGCGTGACAGGGCCTTAAATCGGTATCACGGCACCATGATGGCCCTGGCTTTAGTTTGCGTGCTGAATCCTGCTGACCGTTTCTCATTGAAGAGGAGAGAATTGTAGTGGATCTACAACCCATCATGTTCTCTCGTTGACCAATGACTAAATACGGAGCACAGTGATAATTACTTTTTTATGTATCCTCCGCTCTGCCCGGATCCGCTCGGCTGCTGGCCGTTCACTTGTCTGGGCTGTTTGGACACCACGTCGTCTGACCCCTGCTCCTTGCTGCCCCAGGCCTTCTTATACACGTCTCCAGTTTCAAAATTTTTGGACCTGGTAATTAGATGAAAAAGATAATTACAATCCGACGAAAACACATCAAGACTCAATACCCACCCAATATAAGAGAATATAAAATGAATAAGATTCTGAACAGCTTTTATGTGTGGGATGAATCAGATCTTACAGATCCCTAAGAGAATGCGATCCCCAGTCCCCATCCGATATCATGATCAGTACAGACCCTTATTTATGAGAATCCCTCAGTCATCATGTCCTTGAGCAGAAGTGCAAACAACATGGCGCACAAGAGATATTAGCTACAAGAACTGCTGTAGAATATCGTATGTGTGATATACATGGGTCGTCACACTTTCTTCTAAAAACAGGGCCTCCCCTGACCACAGGCTGTTTGGGGTACAACAGCTCAGACCCGTACACTTCAATTGAGCACAGCCGCAAGAACACACCCAAACTCAAGACAAGAAGAAAGACGACATGTTTTTCTTATACAGTACAATCCCTTCTGTCAGCGTAGAATGACTGTTCAAACCAAGCACAGGCAATCGGTGCACCCCTGGTGTGGCCAAACAGTTCACTGCACCTTACCACCAACTTGTTTTCCAACTATCTACACCATCCTCGTCCAACAGCAAATACAAAGCCGTCAAACCAAGAAAGAAAAAGTGGAGACAGATGAAAACCAAGTTGATTCTAAGGTGTGCTGATCGGCTCGGCCACACTGAGGGGACACCAATTACCTGTGCTCTGTTTGAACAGTCATTTTGTGCTGACAGACATTAGAAAATGATCTGTTGGTTAAGTTGGGTTTTGTGTTACAGGTATTTTTTTTTCTTTACATTTTTTGCAATATTTTTTCTTTATTTCATATCACAACCATTATTTAAAAACAAAACTGGTAATCTGACAATTTTCACACTGGTCGCTGGGGCAATTTTATGCCGTAGCAAAGTCAGTGCAGCTTATAGTGGCAGCTATCAAGTACGGTAACTCTCTAAATTAGTTAAAATCAGCAAGAGAGCAAAATATTCAATCAAAAATCATCTTTAATAGTTATCGTAATTAAAAGGGACTGTGCTTAAATGGACGCATAAGATACAACACAAAACCTAATAATTCTTAATAAACGCACAAATAAAAAGCTTGGATGTCACCCATCTGTCGTATTGAAGATGGGTCAATCCAGCAGCCGAAGTAGGGGACTGAGGATAAAGAATGCCAACCTAAAAGCCCATGTCGTGCCCCATGGAGTGACTACCGCCCTGACAAGGCCAGTACCCAAGTGTTAATCCGATATATAACTCCAAATAGAATGGAATTTCAACCCCCATGGTGGGACGTCATCGGGGTGGGGGGTTTCCGGGGACATAAGTATATTGTGCCCACTGGCTTGCCAGGCTATGGCATTCAACATTTAACACCCACAAGGGACCCAGTGGGGACAATTTTAGACTAAACTCCTGTCTTTTCAGCAGGCTCATTATCAGCAGAGGCAGGATTAAAATGAAAGGTAACCCCTCCATATACAGCCGACAGCTCTCCTCCCTTCACTATAACCTTTGCACACGATCATTAGATGCATCAATATAAAATAGAGAGTTGGAGTCACTCTATTAGTGATCACGTACATGTTTATTTCCCAAAAGGACAGGTTGTTAGTTTAAAATGTCCAAAATCCCCAGCGTGAAAATTGCAACATTTTAATTTTTGATGCAGATTGTGCTAATATGGGTGACAGAAAAATGTATAGAAATTGTGCAAAAAAAACAAATTTAAAACACAAAAGCCTAACACAAGTGTTAGGAAATATGTAATTGTAGGGATACACATGACAGCAGCAGGTAGTAGTAAAGTAACATTGGTTCAAGTCTGCCCTATCTACACAAAGGGCATAACCTCTAGATATCTTGATTACAGGAACTCAGAACCAAGGGGGGTTTCCATGAGAACACAGAGAAGGTTATTTGTGACACCTCTGCCTGAGCTTCAAAAAGGCTGAACAAATGGTCCATGGTGGCAAGGCTGACATTCTCTATTTACTAGAATTTCTAAATTAGCCAGAGTCCAGACACAGACCTGAGATTAGATTATTGTAATCTACGCCATCCTGGAAACAAGAGGCCAGGGTCAAACATATAACAAGCTGGGTGGCACAAAAGAATCCTGTTCACAAGTGGTGATCGGCCAATGCTGATGTGATCCATATTTCATTTCTCCTTCCCTCAAGGAAACAGAAGGCGTCTTTAGAGTGGAAAGTTTAGGTATTTGTTATTTTCTCCCTTTTTATTTTAGAACTGCTTTGCATATTTATGTCATTTTTATATTTATATATTATTATCAGCACTATAATTTTTATATTAAAGCTTAAAACGTTAACAGGTTTCATCCTTGTATGCTCTAAAGAATCTATAGCCTTGCACAGAGTGTGTGACCTGTTGATTGTCAGGCAGTAGTATATTTTAGGGACTCATTACCCAGTGTGATGAGGAGTGGTGGCAGCGTGTTGAGCATAAATCACACCCAATACCTTCCACACACCACAGCTGCACACTTTATAGCCTGTAAAAGACGTTGAACAATGGATTGAGTGAGAGGAAATAAAATTAACCCTTGCAGGTGCACCAATGTCACATGCTGATATCGGGTATGTGACTGGTATATACTAGCAACAATGTGTTATCTGTTCCCATCCGCTGCACACCCTAAAACACATATTAGGTGTTTACGGGATACCAGTGACGCTTGCTGTGAATGCTTCCAGTTATCTTCTAGAAGTTCACATAAACCCAGTAAGAGCCATTTCCGTGAGCAGAACATTTAATTAGAAGTTAATGACCTCCTGATGGCATGGCTGTTAACAGAGCATTCTACGGTCAACGACGTGTGGGAGAAGGAATCTTATGCGTCATTTTCCAATTTCCTGATCACATTAAATTAAATCTAATGTTTATACAAAAAGAACATAATAAATCGCCAGCCCATAACGAGCGTGTCACGAGCGTGTCCTGCGCTGGGGACACACACACCATCTCTCAAGTCTGGGACCTGAAGGTCACAACGCACCTTATGGATCGCAGACCTATTACTTGTATTTACTTTCTTTTGGTGCAGCAGGGGTTAAGAACTTTTTCCTTTCTGGTTGCTCTTTGCAAGCCTTAATCTCAAGTGCAGAAGTTTGGTGACCACTCCCCTCCAATATAAAGAGTCAGCTGACTCAGCTGACACCGTAATAGAATCTTATTCTATTCTGACCACTTTGGAAAAAGCCACTCTCTGGAGGAAGCGGTGGTATTGTTACAATTGCAGCTGTGGTGCTTTGCTGCAATTGTGGAGTTTGGTGTTCCTTCGTTTTGTGTCTATTTTCCCTTTGTCAGTCTCCCTTACCTTGTGCGGTATTTATTGCAGTGGTGAGACTATTGTCCCCTCTTCATCCTTCTTAGTAGCCAGGGTGAGTTTGGGGCCAACAAGGGCCTAGGTACGTGATGGTGACAAGGACCCGTATAGGAACATTAGGGAGCACAGGGTGCAGACTAAGGTGAGTGTCAGGTGGTGTCTCCTCCTCCCTATCGCCAGGGCCTTCCTTCCATACTATCCCTGTTGCTCACCCTTGTGTTGGGTGGTAGAAGACCCTACTCCCCAGCATAACAGAGGAGGAGAAATGACATCGGCGATATTCTTACCAGAAACAAACATAACAAAGAATCCTGGATCAACAACAGGGATGGACATGTATGAAAACTGGTGTCTGCCACAGAACCAGGACAGCTCTTCTCTCTTTTTTACCAGCACCAGTGTTCAGAAATGTCCCCATAATATCTAAAGCTGAAGCCACACAGGACACCAGGCACTATACAGACACATATACTGCAACTGTAAACATGCAGCTTCACGGGGGAAACATGCGGGGGGAACCGGAAATCGTCCGGCTGCAAAATCCGACCACCAACCTGAATCGACGCTTCAGCTTCTTAAAAAATCTTCATGTTAGTAGGCAAAGGAGAGACAAGAAAACAAGAGACTCTTAAGCAATGGAGACAGGCAGCGATTTGTTAGTGAGAAGACAAAGCAGTAATGAGCGAGAGACAAAGGATGGAGTGAAGCTCTCCATTATGGGGCAAGAAAACTGCAGGACGAATAATTCTCTAATGTGGGATGACAGCGATCTGATCAGCCTGCACACTCAAGAAAGATTGTGATAAAGGCAATTATATTAGAGAATTCCCATTTACAATATTCCTCAAAGATGAGCAAAGACAAGTAAAAACACTCAGTCTTCGCAGCATTATCTGTAGAGTAAGGATGCCTTAGTATATATGTGTTGCCTAAAGTTCTGCGACACTCCCGTTCCTCTGAATGGAATTTGCAGAAACAACTTGTGCAGATGGAACAGATTTTTAGTAGCAGAAATTTCTGCAACAAACCTGATGAATGTGAATGTTTAAGGGGTCGGTCCACTAGTAGAATAACCTCTACTGATTCCACCCCAAGGTAAAACACTAGACCCTGAACTCACCTCCCCTGCTGCTGCCATTTCAGTGGTGTTGATCATTGCAGTTCGAGGTTCTGGTGACGTCACTTGAGTCCCGCGTCCAATCACCTCCGGCTTCGGTCTCCGCCTTCGAACCAAATGAGTAACAAAGAGTGAGCAGCACCTGCGGCGCCATTTCCTGTTGATTGCTCATTTGGTCAGAAAACAAGGAGACAGAGGCAAGCGGTGATTGGATGCAGGTTCATGTGATGTCAAAAAGTCACATGAGCCTCAAACCGCGAGTACTAACAACGCGGGGGGGATACAAGGGGGTGTCTGGTCCTATGGGTGTCGCAGGTCTGGATCTAACGTGTCCTTTCTTCTTGAGATCACCGTCCTCTTTTGCTTCTAGTGGGTCACGCGTTCTACATCACCCACACACAGGCTGCTCCACTGTGCTCTGGCACACTTCTCTATACCCTGCTGAGGGCATACGCACTACATGGGCGTTCTTTGCCCTTTCCCTGCACCTGTGCATTATAACACTTTGCTCTGCCCTCAGCAGGACAAACGTGCGCCTGTGCAATGGAGGAGACTGTATGTAGATGATGTAGGACACATCAATCGCATGAAGCAGAGAAGGAGGACGGCGATCTCAAGAAGAGGAGACTGTGCTCATTGGACCGGACCACTCCAGGTAATTTTAATAATAGCTCTTATTTATATTCTACAGGTCAGCCTGGAGACTTATATACTATATTCCAGAATGCTGTATATGAGGCCTTACTGGTTGTGGCTGCAGCTTGTATTATAAAAAAAACCTGGTGTAAGGTTCACTTTAAGGCCAAGACACCTTGGTACCAACATGAATGACAATCTGTTACACTGCGGTCCGCACAAGGACACAGTGTCTACACATGCGACAATTCAAATTGGCCTGGATCTGTGCCGGTATCAAAAAGTCCTGGCACCCCGACAGATCCGTTGGCTATAGCTACATACTGCATAGCAGCTATGAACGGAATAACAGTTGACAATGATTATAAGAAGAGCCGGGATTTGGACCCCATGATCAGATATCAGCTGTCTTAAAGGTGGGACAATTTGGAAGTCCCTGAAAAATACTTTAAAGAAAAAAAAAAAAAACTACCGTATATACTCGCGTATAAGCCGAGTTTTTCAGCCCAAAAATTGGGCTGAAAAGTACCCCCTCGGCTTATACGCGAGTCAGTGCGGGGGCTGCTGTATACAGCGGTATACAGCAGCCCCCGCATCCCCAGTAATGCAGGGCCCCCCCCCTCATGCTCCGGTCACCTGTAAAGCAAGTTATACTTATCAGTGCCCGCTGCCGTCCGCGCCCGCCGCTGCCGACATGCGATCCTCCATCTTCATTCATCTTCTTCCTGCTCTGTGCGCGTCGCAGGCAGTGACGTCATTACCGGCGACGCGCACAGGAAACAGGAAGAAGATGCATGAAGACGGAGGATCGGGATGTCGGCAGCGGCGGGCGCGGACGGCAGCGGGCACTGATAAGTATAACTTGCTTTACAGGAGACCGGAGCATGAGGGGGGGCCCTGCATTACTGAGGCTGCCTGTATACTACCACTGGGACTGCTGTATATAGGGGCCCTGCATTACTGGGGCTGCAATACCACTGGGGCTGCTGTATATAGGGGCTGCAATACCACTGGGGCTGCAATACCACTGGGGCTGCTGTATATAGGGGCCCTGCATTACTGGGGCTGCAATACCACTGGGGCTGCTGTATATAGGGGCTGCAATACCACTGGGGCTGCTGTATATAGGGGCTGCAATACCACTGGGGCTGCAATACCACTGGGGCTGCTGTATATAGGGGCTGCAATACCACTGGGGCTGCTGTATATTGGGGCTGCTGTATACACCTCTGGGGCTGCATATACCTCTGGGGCTGCTGTATACTACCACTGGGGCTGCTGCTGTATACTACCACTGGGGAGGCTGCTGTATACTACCACTGGGGAGGCTGCTGTATACTACCACTGGGGAGGCTGCTGTATACCTCACTGCTGGGGGTTGTATACCTGTGCTGGAGTCCACCCTCGGCTTATACGCGAGTCAATAGATTTTCCCAGGTTTTGGGGCAAAAGTAGGGGGTCGGCTTATACACGGGTCGGCTTATACACGAGTATATAAGGTAAATAAAAATGTGAAGCAATTTCAGAGATGCCATCATTGTGCGATAGGCAAATGGCCAGGAGCTGGGGTCCCACTCATGTTTACAGGATATAGTAATGTACTGTATAGAAAACTGCTGCCGATAACGTTAAGAGGGGTTGGCCAGGTTTAGACCAAGTGTCTCCCGAAACCTATGTTGGGTGCGCAAGCTTTAACAATTCTCCAGTATTGCTGATACGAGTGGGTGGTCACGTGTCTACATGTATTCCATTTACACACTTGCGGTCACATGACAACTAGACGAGCCCAGATCTTCTCAATTCAACTCTATGGAAAGTGTCTAGTCGGCATGTGATCACTAGTATGTAAATCGCGTACGTGCAGTTGACTGACCGTCCGCTCGCCCAGGAAATAGTGACAGTGGGCACACTGGACGGTGTCACCACTCAGCGATCACAGAGGGCATGCGGACTCCCCTTTAATTTGATCCACTAAAGACAGCACCAACCTCTTTCCAGGACAGACGCAAAGACCACAACATTTGTTCAGCTCTGTTAAGTTCTTCTCGGCCTCTCGCATGTCCTTGTTGATTTGGTCCAGTCCTTCTTCCACACGTTTTAGCTGTTCTGCAAAAGAAAATTAAAAAATAATTCTAACAGAAAGACTGAATTGTGAAGAAGGGTGTCCGGATCTGTTGTACCATGGACTCCTCTACAGATACGCGTTTTTACTTACTGAATTCTTGCTATCCTAAACAGATGTAAAAAATATAGAAAAGATGCAAAAAAAAAACAAGTTGGCACCAGCATATTGTGCAGCGTTGTACAGACATTGCAATCCTTCCTATCAGTCTCTGTCCTCAATGAGGTTGAAAATCTAAGCATCAAATAGGAAATCAGTACATTACATTAGTGGAAACCTGCCGACACATTGCAGGGAGGTGGATCACACACCATCGTTTCGGCCCAGAGTGAGTGTGTTGTCGGCAGCGTAGTCCCACGTTTACAAGGGGCGATGTGCTGCCAACAACAATTAATGAGGCACAAAAACAACTCTTCCCATGGAGCGTATATTTGTGGACCTCTGCAGTTTTGCACTGGAAAGGGTGAAATTCACACTAATCCACATCATAGCTGACATGGTGCGGCTCTCGTCAGTAATGCTGCAGCTATGGTCATTGTACGCTACAGCTATATTTTGCAGCAGGTGCTTGATGAGTCTAAAATCTGATTCTCTATGCCAAGGTGTTAAACACAGTGGATTTTCCACCGGCGAATACGTAACGTAAAATTTACCGCATTTACCTTATAGCCTTAAAGTGAAAAATGCTATTAACTTTCAGATATGGGGTTAATCTGCTGGTTAATAGCGTTCCAAACTGGTCCGGCGCCTGCACATTTAATCCCCCTGCTGGGAGGAAAAGAGCTTTACTTCTACTGCCAGCATTCTGGTTTCAATCATGTGGGCGGTGCCGATGCAGGTTCAGTCACCGCTCTATGTATGGCAGGGGTGGGGAACTCCAGTCCTCGAGGGCCACCAACAGTGCATGTTCTCAGGATACCCTTAGTATTGCACAGGTCATAATAGAATATCCTGCACTGGTGATAATGCCAACCCCAATGTGATGCTAAGGAAATCCTGAAAACATGACCTGTTGATGGCTCTTAAAGCCTGGAGTTCCCCACTCCTGGTGTATGGTAAACAGCAGCAGTTACTATGCCCCCTGCACTGACTGACAGCCACTCAGTATTAGAGGAAGCTGTCAGTCTGTGCAAGGGGTGGTTGTAGCTGCCGATGTCCAAACACAGAGCGGTGACTGAACCCGCGTCACTGCCGCCCCATGACTGAAACCTGAATGCTGACGGGAGGATTAAAATTAATTTCCTCCCGACCATGGGGTTTAATGTGCAGGCGTTGGGCAGGTTCAGAATGCCAATATCCTGCAGATTAACCCCATATATGCAGGTTAAAAGTGCTTTGTCACATGACTAGTTTCCTTTAAACTTCACCCCCACATACATATACATTTATATTTATACACACCCACTGGTAAAGGGATTGCAGCACAAACTCACCGCCCTGTTCGTCCAGCATGGTCAGTGTTTTCACTCCGGCATCTTGACTCTAGAACAGAAATGTTGTGAGCACTCTAGTATATCACCAGGATGACACACACCCAATTTATATCCCTGTCAATTACATTACAACCTATGGCGCAGCGGGAGCCCTGTAAGCTTTACAGTGGATCTGTGACCTGACATTCTGCCCCAAGTAAGAGGCGACATAATAAACCAAACATCTGATAGCAAAAATGCAAAACAAAATGCAAATACAAATATAAAAAAAGAGCCCCAGTCCTCCTGTGCTTCTCCCAGGCCATAAAGACAAAACCAGTGCTAGCAACCTTGGGGAGCGCACAGTCTGGACCAACACCTTGCCGCTGGTCTGATCTGTCAATTATCAGGTGTGCACAGTTCACTGCAAGGCTTTCAGTTTGCTTCTGAACAAAGTTCAAACAATTCCTTTAGATGGAATCTGTCAGCGGGTTTTTGCCATGTTAGCTGAGGACAGCATGCTGTAAGGTTTAAAAAAAAACAATAAGCAACTATGCCTCCCTTATTAGGCTGTGTGCTATGGTTTACTTAAACTAAAGGATTTATCACATAGCGATTACCATGACAAGACTACTTTGTCCCATGCAGGGCAGTCTGAGAGCCCCCCTGCTGTGATTGACACCTCACTACATTGTTGGATTCAGGGTTTCTTTGCCTTTATAATGTTGCTGTCAAATGAAGTAGCAAAAACTTGCTGACAAATTCCTCTTAAGCAGAAACCATCCAAACATTACCTTGAATATAAAGAGCCTAGGAATTTCCAATGTATTAATCCCCTAATATAATCTGCAGATTGGTCCAAACCAGAGCCATACGTTACAATTATTACAATGGTGTTGCTGGTCACCTCACATGGGTGAAAGAGTTTTTGATGCCATGAACCCAAAAACATCAATAGTATCCAAAAAAAAAAAGAAAAAGAAAAACATAATGTGACTGTGGACAAGGCATCCAAGACCCCCCCCATCCACATGTCCTTCATAGGGCTTCCAGACATCCTACAGAAGGACCCCCATTCCTCTGTAAGCCATGATGAAAAACCAATCTGTAGGAGCCGCTCCTGTCTGGGCAGACTCACGGGGATGTGAACTACTAAGGTGAAATACTTTCCTAAACTCTCGAAAATCACCTATGCGGGACCCAGAGGGATCAGCTGCACGGTTCGGGGGGGGGTAACGAGACGCCAGAGGGATCAGCTGCACGGTTGGGGGGGTAACGAGATGCCAGAGGGATCAGCTGCAGGGGGTGGGGACAGCCAGAGGGATCAGCTGCAGGGAGTGGGACAGCCAGAGGGATCAGCTGCAGGGGGTGGGGAACGAGATGCCAGAGGGATCAGCTGCAGGGGAGTGGGACAGCCAGAGGGATCAGCTGCAGGGGGTGGGGAACGAGATGCCAGAGGAATCAGCTGCAGGGGGGTGGGGACAGGGTGGGGACTGCCAGAGGGATCAGCTGCAGGGGTGGGGGGGTGGGGACTGCCAGAGGGATCAGCTGCAGGGGTGGGGCGGGGTGGGACTGCCAGAGGATCAGCTGCAGGGGGGTGGGGACGGGTGGGGACAGCAGGGGATCAGCTGCACGGTTGGAAGGGGGGGGGGGGGGACGACAGCCAGAGGGATCAGCTGCACGGTTGGGGGGGGGACGACAGCCAGAGGGATCAGCTGCAGGTTGGGGGGGGGACAGCAGAGGGATCAGCTGCACGGTTGGGGGGGGGGGGGGACAGCCAGAGGGATCAGCTGCACAGTTGGGGGGGGTGGGGACAGCCAGAGGGATCAGCTGCACGGTTGGGGGGTGGGGAACGAGATGCCAGAGGGATCAGCTGCAGGGGGGTGGGGACTGCCAGAGGGATCAGCTGACCATTTTGAAGGACACATTTAGGCTGTGTTCACACATAGCACTTTTTTTTGTGCGGGTTCTTTTTTCAGCATTTTGCCCCCTCGCAAAAAAGACCCATAAAAAACGTGGTGCATTCACACACCGCGTGTTTTTACGGGGCAACTTCTTTAGTGATGTCACAGAGGGGAGGAAGAATCCTGTTCCTCCTCCCCTCTGTGACGTCTGTCATAGCCCCATTAGATTTCGCAGTATATACACTGTGAAAATCAAATGTAAAAGTAAGCCAAATGTATTAAAAATAATATAGATTTTTATACTTGTCCTCCGCCGGGTGTTCCGAAGCCGGGAGCCAGGAGCAGCAGCAGGCATCGACCTGCCAGGACTTTGCATGATGTCATAAAGACATTGGGCGCTATGATTGGCCGCTCGTGGTCATGTGATGTGTGCGTCACATATCACATGACTGCGACGGGCAATCAGGGCCCATGACGTCATGTAGATCTTGTCACATCGTACATGGCCTTGGCTCAGCTCCGGATAGCACGAACAAGCCGGTGGAGAGGCAAGTATTAATTCTTTATTTGTAATACATCTGCCTTTCTTTAATTTAGATTTCGCAGTGTATATTAATACACTGCGAAATCAAATGGGGGCAGGTCATGCATGTCACAAAGGGGAGGAGGAACCAGGATTCTTGCTCCCCCTCTGTGACATCAGATCCCGCAGCGCCGGCCCCTATGGGAGAAAGTGCCGGCGCTGCTGCGTAAACAATTTACAGTTCATTCTTTTAACGCCGGCCTTTTCCCATAAAAGCTCTGTGTAAAATTACGCAGTGTCTGAACGGCAAAGTGAACTTCACATTCATTTTGCCGGCAGACACAAGGCCTAAAGGCTTTGTTCTAATAAGCCAACTACTTCACTATGGAAACTGAATTTTCTGCTATAAACTAATGGCCCTGATAGGTTAACAAGTTTTAAGTGTAAGATGTGGGTCTCAGTGGGTAACGGCGGTCTTTGAGAACATAAAAGTCCCTTCCTACCATTACATTGCACTGAGCCAGCGGAGGTTCACAATGACTGGTGACCAGGATCCGTATTACTAGACCACAAATAATGATCCTTACCTGCTCTGCGAGCGTCAGCATCCGGCGAGTGCTTTCTAGAGACTGGAAAAAAAAGAAGAAAAATAATCAGATTGAGGAAAAATGGCCGACTTATAGATGATGTGAGCGCTCTAACTAGCCTGGTTTATGGGATACCATTATTCTCCATGTAATAATGCTATAGTGGCTTTTCTTAGACCTCTGCATAGTGCCGATCCTGTGTAATTCCACCTGGAAGTGTATACATGAATTCATTATTGGGGTCTCTGGCACCACCATTCCTCTTGTAATCAGTGTGCTCCCTCTACACGGTCAGCACTGATGGTCAGATGGTCGGGGCACACGCCAGTGACCAGGGGAATGGTAATGCCCAATTGTCAATGACATAGAAGTAAAAAGTACATCTCCACTGAACTTTACAGAGTAATATTCCAGAAGCCCAATATCTGCAAATGGTGAGCATTCAGATTAGCACCGATTGTATGTCTGGCTTCCCCTCCTGGCCTGGCACCTACTCTCAGCATCCAATTCAATAGAGAAAGCAGTACATTTTGACTCCTGATCGTTGGATTTGAGATTAACTAGAGGCGCTGTCCGCATTTCCCAATCTACACCTCCATAACTCGTCACAGGTTGGCTCAATGCTCGGCCCTGTGCTGATCATCTGCAATCTGGGAAGACGGCTGTTTACAGTGGAAATGCAGAGTATTTAAGCATTACCTGAGCAGCTGTGATGTCAGAGGGCTGTTTATTTAATGTCAAAGGGCTTTTTATTTAATGCAAGGACAAACGGGGCTTCAAAAGGCAATTAATGGCTGCTAATCTTCTCTCCATTGTATGGACACGTGCGTCACCAGCTGTGCAAAGTTATTATGTCCAGGCCAATGAGCCAAAGACGATCCATGGCGGCTCATACAGGGGAAAGTCATAGTCTGTAGACACAGGGCCCTTACCTCATCGAAGACGATCAATGGTGGCTCATACAGGGGAAAGTCATAGTCTGTAGACACAGGGCCCTTACCTCATCGAAGACGATCAATGGTGTCTCATACAGGGGAAAGTCATAGTTTGTAGACACAGGACCCTTACCTCATCGAAGACTATCAATGGTGGCTCATACAGGGGAAAGTCATAGTTTGTAGACACAGGACCCTTACCTCATCGAAGACTATCAATGGTGGCTCATACAGGGGAAAGTCATAGTTTGTAGACACAGGACCCTTACCTCATCGAAGACGATCAATGGTGGCTCATACAGGGGAAAGTCATAGTCTGCAGACACAGGGCCCTTACCTCATCGAAGACTATCAATGGTGGCTCATACAGGGGAAAGTCATAGTCTGTAGACACAGGGCCCTTACCTCATCGAAGGCTATCAATGGTGTCTCATACAGGGGAAAGTCATAGTTTGTAGACACAGGACCCTTACCTCATCGAAGACTATCAATGGTGGCTCATACAGGGGAAAGTCATAGTTTGTAGACACAGGACCCTTACCTAATCGAAGACGATCAATGGTGGCTCATACAGGGGAAAGTCATAGTCTATAGACACAGGGCCCTTACCTAATCGAAGACGATCAATGGTGTCTCATACAGGGGAAAGTCATAGTCTGTAGACACAGGACCCTTACCTCATCGAGGACTATCAATGGTGGCTCATACAGGGGAAAGTCATAGTCTGTAGACACAGGGCCCTTACCTCATCGGTGACCTGATTTGCTCGGAGCTGGATATCTTCTAAAGTCATGTCATCAGCCATGGTTGCTTTTGTGGAAGGATGGTGACAACTGGAACGTTCTTGTCTTAAACGCTGTAAGAAGAATAAAGGGTCTGTAAGCAGAAGTCAGATCTTGGCAATCCTTACATATAGGAGCCGCACGATCTTGTGTCATCCATTAGTGATGAACTTCAGTGATCGGTCAGAGCAGAAGTGAGATGTTGTGTACAGAGGATGGCGTAACCGGGCGGGCGACAAGCTCCAACCACAAAAGTCACCATACACAGTATAGGAGGGATAGAAAATCAGGCAGCATTTAAAAAAATTTGGTGAAAAAAGAATGGACTTTTAATGAGCCTAAAGTGGCCAGATGTTTCAGTGTATTGTGACCCCTTTGTCACAGTATAGAAATCTCTACAGAAAGTGCAGACAGTTGGATGTCTCTGGTGAATTAGCTCCATAACTAATGGTGGAGCAGTCACTTTGTTATTACAGACGCGATTACTGCAGCCATATAGACATCGCTCTCCGGTCCGTGCTTTGTAGGAGGAAATCAAGTCCAAGCAGTAGTGCACTAAACGGAGAAACATATTGGCACCTCACATTGAATTAATCCCATTGCACCCCCCACCCCCCTGATATATAACATCCACCCCTTGGGTGCTGGGATTAACACCCCTCTCGCTCCACCCACCAAGGGAGAACATGACCGGGGGCAGCCCACACCAGACACAAACCAAACCCACACCCTTGGGATCAACTAGAATGAAGAGTGTGAGCCTGGTCCTGTAGTTGTGTTGGGGGGGTCCCAGTATTTAGCCCATACAGTACTTGCCTCCGCTTCACCAGATGTGAGATGTTGTATGTCGCAGCTTTCTCCAGACACAAATGATGATAATAATGTGCACATTCTACGCGGGATCTGTGATGAGGACACATTCTACGCGGGATCTGTGATGAGGACACATTCTACGCGGGATCTGTGATGAGGACACATTCTACGCGGGATCTGTGATGAGGACACATTCTACGCGGGATCTGTGATGAGGACACATTCTACGCGGGATCTGTGATGAGGACACATTCTACGCGGGATCTGTGATGAGGACACATTCTACGCGGCATCTGTGATGAGGACACATTCTACGCGGGATCTGTGATGAGGACACATTCTACGCGGGATCTGTGATGTCACATTCTACGCGGGATCTGTGATAATGTCACATTCTACGCGGGATCTGTGATGATGTCACATTCTACGCGGGATCTGTGATGATGTCACATTCTACGCGGGATCTGTGATGATGTCACATTCTACGCGGGATCTGTGATGATGTCACATTCTACGCGGGATCTGTGATGATGTCACATTCTACGCGGGATCTGTGATGTCACATTCTACGCGGGATCTGTGATGACACATTCTATGCGGGATCTGTGATGTCACATTCTATGTGGGATCTGTGATGACACATTCTATGCGGGATCTGTGATGTCACAGCCTCATACATGTGATCAGTATGACACTCAGGCCACAGCTTACAGGAGTGATCCATTATATCACCGAGCCATAGACTTTAGTAACAGAATATTGGGAGGATCGTCCCACTGTAATACACACAAGAGTGTCCCAACTCTCCGATTCAAGAGGGGATATAAGGATTGGGGTACTGACCCCTCTTCAGTGAGCTAAGAAGGAATAAAAACATTCCCCATCTTTCTCATCAGTCATCAGAGTATGGGAGCGCTCCAATCTCCAAATACATGGGATGGACGATGTGCCTAAACTTGTCATTTGCTGAATATTGACCATACACACAGGATTTCTTGGTACCAATGATCGCTGGGGAGAAATTACTTAATACAAAAGACAGTTCTTAGTAGAAGACACAATCTTATCCAGAATACATAAACAGCCTTATAATAGTGTCACACCTGCCCACAGTATATAAAGGGGTTGTCAGGTATATACTGATAACTTTGCAGTCTCTATGGGTCACTCCATGTGACTGCAGACATATTAGCATCTGCACTGAGCGCTGCGAGGATTCACGGTTTTAAATCGGGATCGGACCATCATTGTGTGATATACAGAGACCCGACTAGTGGTCACGACCTCGCTCAATATAGGTGTAAGGAGAAAGGACACGGCCACTCTATACACTTGTATTGAGCGAGGCTGCACCCACTAGTCGGGCTCCGGCCGGGAACATGTATACAGCATAATTGCAGTCTGTTTCTGGCTTTGAAACTGGCGAATCCTCGCAGCGCTCAGTGCGGACGCTAATAAGTCTGCAATCACATAGTGGACCATAGAGACTGCAGAGTTATCAGTTTTAGACTGGACAACCCCTTTAAAAGCGACTCAACCAGCAGGTTTTGCTACCATACCTGAGAGCGGCATAATGTAGACAAAGAAACCCTGAATCTAACAACGTATCACAGATTACTGGCTGCACCCGTTCTCACACAATCAGAGGATTTAGCATGCAGCAGAGGTAGGAGAGCTGTCCCCCCACACCAGGTTCTGTATGTACAATATCTATAGACAATGAGCTGCTAATCACAACAGGAGGCATGCCTGACATCGGCAGGCAAGTCTAGAATAATGATAAGCTACTGGTCCTGAAACAAACATTGCATATAAACAACACAGTACGATAAAACGTATGGCTGAGATCTGTGTGTTAACCTCTTCAGATTCCATAGCAAAAATCTGCTGACAGATTCCCTTTAAATTTTAACCGGCCACAACCTAGTAATCAGTGTGGGACAGCCATGCTTCTCTAACTCTGGACAACCTCTATAAACGAGGCATTTGGGATCTTTGTCTCTTTACTGCAGAATAAACGAGGGTTTGCTTTCTGGAGGATGTGTGTAGATACATCACCATCTCATCTACCAAAGAAATGCTACACGGAGTGAACCGGGTGCCTCTGCCAAGAAGAAGTCTGACCCTGTGCAACCTCACTGTATCAAGATCAGATTAGGAGGAAGCAGAGGAGGATGTGTGACCCTGACTTGTGCTATAAACAAGCGGCACCACCCACACATCACCAATGTCCAACATATAAAGGGAAGCCATCAGAATAATACCTATTGTTTCAGTCACCTCTTTGTGTCGTGGGTGATTTTTATTTTTTTCCCTTAATTATTTTTTCAAACTTACAATTTTAACTCTGTCCACAATGCATATTCTACATTACTACTTTCTGTCTTTCATGACGAGCTTTCAGCAGACTCCTTATCAGCAGAGGCAGGGTTACAATGACCTCTATACACTGCTGACAGAACACAGGATCCACCAATCACAGTAGGCCATGTGTCGTCTTCACACAGAGGCTGGACAGACATCTGTCTGGGACGATATAGCAAATCCTGCTTGGAGCAGGGGGTTGGGTTCAGATGACCCAGGAGGTCCCTTCCATCTCTACCACCCTATGTCACAGCTTCCCCTCACTTCACAATCACCTTTGCACACATTCATTAGGTGCTTAAATGCAAAAACATGGGACTAGAGTCTTATCATTGCTGCTATTGTACATGTGTTGTTTCCTGGAACAAAAAGAAATTACAGCCTCAAAAATTGAAAAATCCCCATTTCTAATTCATTTTTAATATAGATTGTGATATGTACTGATGTATGTAAAGTGCTATGGAATTAATAGCGCTATATAAATGAATAAATATTATATTATTATTATATGGGGAGAGGGATTGAATTATTATTATTATTATTATTTTATTTTATTTATTTTTTTAAAGTAGATTTAAACACAACATCTGTTTGCTGAGCGCGGTGTTTGCTTATGGTGGATGTGCACATACGTTCCATTACTCTTCTACCTTCTGTAAACTGTCTACATACACAAGTCAGGAGGAGGAAGAGGATGAGGAGGAGGATGAGGACGAGGTCATAAGACACTATGTCTCACATGTGCAGGTAATAAGCAATGTATATAATCAGGAGGAGCAGAGCACAGAGCTTTACATCAGACACTTCCACAATGTATCTCTCAGTTTTTTATTTGTGGAACTCAGGGAAATCAAGAATTCCATCATCTGTCATTTGTGGAGAGAGAAGACCGGACCATTGAGTCTTCCAGCAGCCACAGTGCAGATGAGCAGCACCCCAGGGTGCACAGTGCCCGCCCCAAGGCGCCCAGCTTTATTCTTACATGTTGCACTTTTTTGCACTTTTGTAGAAAAATTGTAACAAAACCACTGCTACTAAGTTGTGGAAATAATGAATGGGATTTTCACAAGTCGGAATTGCAACAATAGTGCTACAAGAAATGGTGGGGACCTGCGCGGGGCGCTCATTGATGTCAGCCTCAGCAGAGATGGACGACCCACAGTAAGGAAAGGACACAATGTCAGATACAAGAGGAAAACTCAGAGGTAAAACCCAGCAGCACAGCCCATGTTCACAGTGGCCCACATGGACCTGGAATCATCCTGCCAACAAGTACCAGCTGGCAGATACAGGACAGGAGACGGCGCCAATGATCCCATAAGGGACAGAGAGAGGATGGGGGAATGGTCCAGAAACAGAATACAGAGCTAAAGGAAATTTATCAGGACATTAAAACAATTTTTTATCATCATCATATTGATATAAATGTGATACAAATCCATGCATGCAGGTCCTCCGCAGGTGGCAGTCATTAACGCGTGGAGGAGAATCAGTTTTAATGGTGAAATACATCCATCCCTTTTTGCTAATTCTTTGTTGCTTTTTAAAGGCAAGTATTGTTCTAATGTGACATCTGTAATGGAGCGCAGTGACAGCATACTAGAACCACTCCCTTCTTTGTCGGCTCTGTCATCTCTGACTGGAGGGCAGAAACGTCATTATATAAACACTCAGTACTATAGGTATTCCGAGAAGCCGCAATAAACAGGTCCTAGACGGCGTTCATGACAGCTGTAACTTTAGGCTTCTGGGGCCTTGAGCAAAATATGCACCGGGGTCCCAATAACAGCGGTGGTAACCCTGAGCCGTGGAGCACCGGCTATAGGCAGACAGCAGCCGAATACAGATTAGCAAACAGACAAAAGTTATTTTACTGTTTACAAAGTGAGAATATTTATTGCTAAAGTTTCACCCAATTAAAAATGGTGCAATTTGCAGAATAGATGCTGCAGATGTGCTGCTATTCTATCATGTCCATTGACCATGTATTTACTGGCTAATGTTATCATATGACATGTTGGATGGCACTTTATACAACTATGGGAATATGTGCAATACCATTTTCTGTGCTGTTGTGATCTTGTGTGTGCCAATTGTATCCACCACATCTATTCTGCAAATTGCACCATTTTTAATTGGATAAAACTATTCTCACTTAACACTCCTTTTGTCTCCGTTTGTTTTGAGTTTTGCTATGGGCCATACAGGGTAGGGAAAACTTCCCTCTGGCTGTGTATATAATCATTAAACCATATGGAACTATTTTGTTTAACCAGCCTACTACAAGTACTGACAATAATTAGGGGATCTACATAGACCATACAAAAAAGGAACCCAAACATAGTATATAGGTGTCCAACAACCATGTTACTCCTGACTTCCCCCTAAATAGGAACTCTGGGCTCCTGTGATCTCTATGAGAGCAGGTCATCTCCTCTGAAATTTAAAGGGAATCTGTTAGATGAGGTAGCAAAAACCTGCTAACAGTAAAATAATGTAGGCAAAGAAACCCTGAATCCAACGATGTATCACATAGATTACTGGCTGCAGCCGCTCTCACACAATCAAAGCATTTATTTTAACCATGCAGCAGAGCTGGGAGAGCTGCCCCACCCGCACCAGGCTCTATAGACACAGCAGAGCTGCCCCCACCCACACCAGGCTCTATATAGGACACAGCAGAGCTGCCCCCACCCACACCAGGCTCTATATAGACACAGCAGAGCTGGGAGAGCTGCCCCCACCCACACCAGGCTCTATAGACACAGCAGAGCTGGGAGAGCTGCCCCACCCACACCAGGCTCCCTATAGACACAGCAGAGTGGAAGAGCTGCCCCCACCCACACCAGGCTCTATAGACACAGCAGAGCTGGGAGAGCTGCCCCCACCCACACCAGACTCTATATAGACACAGCAGAGCTGGGAGAGCTGCCCCCACCCACACCAGACTGTATATAGACACAGCAGAGCTGGGAGAGCTGCCCCCACCCACACCAGACTGTATATAGACACAGCAGAGCTGGGAGAGCTGCCCCCACCCACACCAGACTGTATATAGACACAGCAGAGCTGGGAGAGCTGCCCCCACCCACACCAGACTGTATATAGACACAGCAGAGCTGGGAGAGCTGCCCCCACCCACACCAGGCTCTATATAGACACAGCAGAGCTGGGAGAGCTGCCCCCACCCACACCAGGCTCTATAGACACAGCAGAGCTGCCCCCACCCACACCAGGCTCTATATAGACACAGCAGAGCTGGGAGAGCTGCCCCCACCCACACCAGGCTCTATATAGACACAGCAGAGCTGCCCCCACCCACACCAGGCTCTATATAGACACAGCAGAGCTGGGAGAGCTGCCCCTGCCCACACCAGGCTCTATAGACACAGCAGAGCTGGGAGAGCTGCCCCCACCCACACCAGGCTCTATAGACACAGCAGAGCTGGGAGAGCTGCCCCCACCCACACCAGGCTCTATATAGACACAGCAGAGCTGGGAGAGCTGCCCCCACCCACACCAGGCTCTATATAGACACAGCAGAGCTGCCCCCACCCACACCAGGCTCTATATAGACACAGCAGAGCTGGGAGAGCTGCCCCTGCCCACACCAGGCTCTATAGACACAGCAGAGCTAGGAGAGCTGCCCCCACCCACACCAGACGTTATAGACACAGCAGAGCTAGGAGAGCTACCCCCACCCACACCAGGCTCTCTATAGACTGACAAATTAGTCCTGTAATGGTAATGACCAGTTGATAAAGCCTTTAGTGTAAATAAATAATAGCACAGACCCTGATGAGAGAGGCAAGAGTTGATTTTTGTCTCTTCTAACCCATGCAGCATCATGACCAACTGTCACTATATGAACGGTCGTAACCATGGATACCTAAGCTGCAATGCCCTGCACATGAGCTAAGCAGGAGAACTATACTACATCTCTAATTGGAGGGATTGGCTAATTTGCTATTATTATTACACCTACTACATATTTGGATCTTGGAGATGGGTATACCCTTTTAAGGGCCGTGCTTCATCTGGAGATGTTAGGGTTAGTCATTTTGCAGAGCTGTAATTAGCATCTTTCTCCATAGACCCTGGCATAGGAGAACCAGAGGACAACGCTTTACCACGGAGAACTAGACCCGCTAAATTATTCAAGAGTAACGCCATATAATCCAGTGCAGCACATCAGGGCATCTTGCTTTATTTATTGTATTTTCTTTGTTACATTGATTCTATGCCTATTGTTTTGTATCCAATTATTGTACTGTATTTGTTCTCTACTGTAATTACTTACTGTATTATATTTTCTATACTCTAACCCTACATTGTAAAGCGCCGCGGAATATGTTGGCGCTATACAAATAAAGCTTTATTATTATTATTATTATTGTGTTAAAGGGACGGTGTCATCACCAGCCTGTCATCCAGGGCAGTGATTAGCCAGAACGGAGAATACTTAAATGGAGGTCACAATAAAGGGGGGGTGCATTATACTGAGCACCCGGCCAGCCGCCCTCCTGGGTGGTTTGATGTCCCACAGGTCCAGTATGCAGTGACCAACAAAAACATGATTTTAGTGTTTGGACTTTTGTTACGCAGTTTACAGATCTGATTAATTGATTCTATGTTTTGATAGATCGGGCATTTCTAAACGTGGCAATGGCAAATGTGTGTGAGGTTTTTTTTATACACATATTCGTTTTATTTTCAGTGGGGCAAAAGGGGGGGGGATATTAATTTATTTTTTCATACTTTATAAAAACTTTATAACTGTTACTTTACATTACACTGCCCCTAAGGAAACCTTAACACTGCAGTGTGCGATCGCTTCTCCTGTTCACAGATGAGCTGATGCACGTCTGTAAACGGGAGAAATTATCAGTTTGCCAGCGTTCATTGGACAACCACAGCAAGCGAGTCATGACAGCTTTGAGGTCCTCAAAGGACCCCAGGCTGTCATGGCAACACAGAGGTCCCGTGAACAAATTATGGGGCCGCCAATGCCGGCGGGAAACAGCGTGATCCCTGCCGCTGCACTTCAGATCTCGCTGTCAGTGATCGACAGAGAAATCTAAGAGGTTACAAGTGGCGGGCGCTGGCATCTGTTACCTGCACATGCCGGCTGATCAGATCACACGGCATGAGTGGGGGAATTATATGAGCTCAGTGTGTGAGCTTGCATCAAAGGGAGGGAGACCAAGGACATGCCTCTACGTTCTTGGTCATGAAGAGGTTAAAGTTCACAAATGGTTAAACAAAAAAAGGGGAAGAACATTAGATAACAAGATGTGGAGGAAATCTATAACTGCAGTAAAATCTTAATCTTTAGAGATTTAGATTACAGGAACTCAGAACCAAGGGGGGTTTCCACGAGAAGACAGAGGGTGTCATTTGTGACACTGCGCCCTAGTAAATCTGAGCTTCAAAGAGTTGTTCACATGTGGGGTCAGCCTATGCTGGAGTGTGTTGTCAATTTCATTTTCAAAGAATATGCCTGGTGCTATATAAAAATTAATATTATTTCTCCTTTCTACAAATCAACAGAAGGCAAGTCTAAAGTGGAAAGTTTAGGCATTTCTGTTATTTCTCCCTTTTATTTTATAACCGTTTTGCATGTTTATGTATAGTTTTTATCTATTAATACCTTTTTAATTGTATGCAGCTTTTTAATGTAAAATAAAAATAATAAAACTTATCTAAAAGTCTAAAACATTAACATTTTACATAAAATAATATTCCATTTATATCTTTGTATCCTGCAAACTGTTGCATGGCTTGAGATACTTTTTTTTGCATTAGCCACGACCGTCATTCCACCTTCCCATTTCCGAATATACGACATTTGTCGGACGTCTCCCCAAATAAGACACGTATGGCTTATCTGAGCGCTTCACCATTCCTGTAAAGTCCAAAGGCTTCACGTCTATTTTCCAGGTGTGAAATGAAAAAGGGGAAGAAAAAAAAAAAAAAAAAGACTTTAAAGGCTACATTCACACAATGAGTTTTTGACCTTTAGTATTTTTACCTTGCATAGGTGCCAGCAAACTGGATGGAGTTTACAGATTTCTCATGCCCAATGATTTTTTGTTGCTGTTGTGTGTTTTCATGCAGTATAAACCGACCTGCAGTGCACGTTTCAATACCGCAACACGTCAATTTCACTTGCGAGTATGCCAAGCTTTATTGCTCAGAATTTCCCCATAAAATGTGGAAAATCTGGAAAACTCACACGTTCTCCCCACAGGACTATCAATGGTTTTGTCCATACAAGTACCAGGAAGCATCAAAAGCAAACTTTATGTAAAACATAACAAAAACAGTGTTCAAAAGCATGTTAAAAAAAAAAAAAAAAAAAAAAAAAAAAAAAATCTGCAATAATATGGCATATTCAGTGTGCTCGGCAATTTTCCAAAGTCCTTTTCAAAATGATGGAGAGTCGCATGCTGCACCTGATGGCGCCCTGTCCTGGAGACAGGTGCCAGACTCCACTGTTGGCTATAGAAGCCACAACTGTAGGGAGGGAGAATATATCGGCATACTTGCACTATCAAGGAGCGGCGGTTAGTGGGCATGACCAGCTTAGTCAATGGATGCGACACCTGCCTTGTTAGGTGTGGCCTGGATTTTCCTTCAGTGTGCTCTACCTGGTTAGTAGTCGGGCCAGTTGTTTCCACTAAGGTCAGCCACTAAGCCGCCACTGACTCAGTTACCCAATATTGAGATGTGTGCTCCAATAGGCAACCAGTCTGTGGTGGCATGCGGATGGACACTGGGCTGCGCCCACTAAGCCACACTGCCGCGCCCACTAACACAAGTTCTCTCCCTCACCCCCTACACAGCAAGTAAAGCATGTCCACCAACCTCATGCAAACATGCAACACCGGTGATGGCCAACAATAAGCAGCCCGGGTCCACGATATAGCATACAGATTGCAATGCCAGGCCGCGCCAACCATCTGAGCCTGCCACACCCACTATCTTGTGGTCCCCGATACTGCACGTATGCTTAATATACCCCACAATGTGATCTATTTGAAAAGATTTGAAACACGTAATTGGGAGGCACAGTACACGTGATCCACCAGTCACATGCTTTGGGAACGAGTGTATAAATAAGAGATTTAGAAAGCATGTATACAGACCGGGATCTGGGATTTATACAAAAAAACTCATATAAATATCCAAAAGAGTTTTATTTATTATTCACATATACAAAGACAGGAAACAAGCATTTAGTTAAAAACCATTAAAAGGTGAAAAACACCGACAAGCTATGGCCTTTGTAATATGAATAATAATAAACCAAAAAAAATGGTAATACAACAATGTACAATACTGAATGTACAAGGATGATGAAACAAGAAATCTGGTAATAGAGTGGCGAACTCTGTCTCAAAAGAAACACAAATGACCCATCAAATAAGTGTACAATATAAACCATGTACTACCAATAAATACACATAGAAGGAGTCAAATGTGAGCCCCTGTTAAATAAAGGTTGAAACAGGAGGGTGGAACCGTGACTAACCAAACTTCAGATTCCTGTAGAGAGAGGACATACATTTAGCATAAAGCCCCCAGTCACATTGTATTCAAAAAGAGAGGTGTCACTTTAACCATGAGTTCCCCTGTCAAATGGGGAAAGACAAAGCCAGCCTATGTTCTTGTATTATTATAATGTACCATCAAGCCCTGAGGGAAAAAGGAAACCCTGAGGGAAAGAGAAATAAAATAGAAGATAAATAAGTGGACTTCCAGTGCACCATTAGGTATCACTATGTCCAAGTCTAATTACCAGAGGTATCATCATCCTAGGCGTGTCGCCGCCTACATAGACGGCTTCCTATGGGGGAGAGCTCTCCCCCATAGGAAGCCGTCTATGTAGGCGGCGACACGCGTCGGGTGTCGAGCGTGCTATGTGCCTTGCTTCCTAGGATGATGATACCTCTGGTAATTAGACTTGGAATCTGAAGTTTGGTTAGTCACGGTTCCACCCTCCTGTTTCAACCTTTATTTAACAGGGGCTCACATTTGACTCCTTCTATGTGTATTTATTGGTAGTACATGGTTTATATTGTACACTTATTTGATGGGTCATTTGTGTTTCTTTTGAGACAGAGTTCGCCACTCTATTACCAGATTTCTTGTTTCATCATCCTTGTACATTCAGTATTGTACATTGTTGTATTACCATTTTTTTTGGTTTATTATGATTCATATTACAAAGGCCATAGCTTGTCGGTGTTTTTCACCTTTTAATGGTTTTTAACTAAATGCTTGTTTCCTGTCTTTGTATATGTGAATAATAAATAAAACTCTTTTGGATATTTATATGAGTTTTTTTGTATAAATCCCAGATCCCGGTCTGTATACATCTATTTGAAAAGAGCTTTGCAAAGACCAACATATTTTAGCTAATATTTGCTGGTCAAACATGTTAAACATGAAGCAGGAATCTGTACTGGGAAGATAATGGAAGCGTGAAGGAATCAGACAATGGGCTCAGTCAGTGATCTACCAGTGGATACATGAGACATGTACCCGCCTTAATAGAAGACAGGGGTTCTCGTACTATCCAGTACAGACACGTGGCCGCACGGCCCACAGCAGCCACAGTCCACCACAAGTCTTCATACATCGATAGAAGAAAAGAAAACCTGTCAGCTCAACACACACTAGTGTCCCTGAATCAAGATTGCTGGGTGATCCCATACAGATCCGGAAGGAGCTGCCGGCAATGAGACCCAGCGCAAAATCCAAGGTTCCAGATGAGTAAAACGGAGCTTTTATTGGATTATAAAATTAATGGTTCAGGATAGAAATTGGCACTGGGAACTGTGGGTGCAGACCTACGCGATTCAGCAGGCAAGCCTTAGTCATGGTCTGACTCTGCCATGTGAATGTGGGTTATCATAGCAGTCAGGGGCTCTACTGGAGGCTTCCTGCCGAAACGCGTTGGTCTGTACCCGCTATTTGCAGAGCCGACTGCTGTCCTGAACCATCACCTATTTGATCCTAATTATGGTAATAAAAGCAAAATTTACCCATCTGGGACGTTGCATTTTACGCTGGATCTCTTCTTATCCTTTCTTCATACCTAGGAGTCTGATTTGCAATGATGTGTTGAGTAGTCAAACACACATTTTATAGGTCAATCTTAGGTTCTGTGCACAAAGTGCGTTTTTTAATGTGTTGTTTTTTTTTTTTAGTGCAGTGGTCACAAATCTGTATGCAAATCCTTCTGCCAGCAAAGTGAATGGGAATCCTGAGGTCTTGTGCACTTGTAGCTTTTTATCCCTTGCAAATTTGGTGCAGAAATAAATTGCAACATGTTAATATTTGTAGCGTTATAACCCAGAATGCATGAAAAAATAAATAAATAAAAAAACCACACACGTTTTTTCTGCTAGGAACGTCTGCAACCAAAATATACAACATGCGCTCATAGCCTTACTCCTCCATAACCTGGCAATTTTTCATTGTTTATGTGCTCCTTTTTTTCTCCCTCCCTCTCTCTCAAGAGACCTGGTCCTCCAGTAAAGCCCCAGACTGCTGTGTTAACCCATCAGCACCGTAGGTTCACATGGCTGAGGAGCTAATGGGTGTCAGGGCACCAAATTATTTAAATGCCAGAGTCCCTGATTGACAGTGGCATGTAAAATGGATAAGCAGCAGTGATCAGATCTAGCTCTGGTCACTGCTGCTCCAGGCAGATTGTGGCTGTTTAGCGCAGCTGGCACCTGCCTGGCATGGAGCGCCCTCAGTTCCCCAGCCGGCACCTGCCTGGCATGGAGCGCCCTCAGCTCCCCAGCCGGCACCTGCCTGGCATGGAGTGCCCTCAGCCCCAGCCGGCACCTGCCTGGCATGGAGTGCCCTCAGCTCCCCAGCCGGCACCTGCCTGGCATGGAGCGCCCTCAGCTCCCCAGCCGGCACCTGCCTGGCATGGAGCGCTCTCAGCTCCGCAGCCAGCTGTAGCCACAAGAACCCTGACTGTGACATAATTACATCAGTGTGTGCAAAGGAATTAATGATATTTGATTTGGATTAAAAAGCGCTACATTTCTTTTAAAGTGATGCATGTCTCTTGCCAAGTCTTAGTTCTAACATAATTAAAATCTGCCGCCAACAAGCAAGAGAACATGTGACTCGGCATTTGCATTTTTGTCCATTTTTTAATATATTAGATATTACATACAGTATATAATAGTAGAGCGTCTCCTGTCTCTCCGCCTGTTCTTCAAAAGTGACAAGAGTAGTAAAAAGTGACAAACGTTTGCCCTAATATGTGCAATAGTGCCCATATCCTTAAAGTGCACCTGTCACCAGTTTTGGGTGTTCTAAACCCTGCCTACCACCTTTAACATGATGTAATTGGGGTTCCTGTAACCCCTTTATATCCCCAGATGTCCCCCTGCATACCTCAGAAAACGAGTTTTAATCATCTGTCCAGTGTCATGTGCTAATTTCTTTTAAGGGTCATATAGGGTTTTGCTGATAGCGGTCATCGCCACAGCGCTCAATGAAAACGCCACCCTTCCCGATTGTGTACAAGTGAATGACATAGCGACGTCATCCACACCATTCCCACGTCTCATGCCTGCGCAGTGGCGCTTCACTGTGCCCTACTGAAGAGCAAGTGATTCCACTGCGCAGGCGCGAGACTTCAGTCTCCATCGCAGCACAATATATTGCACCTGCGCAGTGGCGCCTCACTGTGCCCTACTGAAGAGCAAGTGATTCACTGCGCAGGCGCGAGACTTCAGTCTCCCATCAGCAGCACAATGCCCGATATATTGCACCTGCGCAGTTGAATCACTTGCTCTTCAATAGGGAACAGTGAGGCACAACTGCGCAGGCGTGAGACGTGGGAATAGTGTGGATGATGTCACTGTCATTCACTTGCACACAAACAGGAGGAGCGGAGTTTCATGCAGTGGGGCAATGTTGGCATGGAGCGGGGGGTGGCGATGGCCGCAATTTGCAGATCCCTATATGACCGATAAAAAGTAATTTACATACAGCACAGGACAGAATAAAAGTTGTTTTCTGAGGTATGCAGAGGGACATCTGGCCATACAAAGGTGTTACAGGAACCCCAATTACGTCATGTTAAAGATGGGAAGCAGGGTTTAGAACCCCCAAAGCCGGTGTCAGGTGCACTTTAACCACTGCAGACTAGTGCCTATGTACAGTATTGAGAGAAATCCTGTTTTTCAGCTGTCTAAGGCTATGTGCCCACTGCGCGTTTTTGCTACTTTCTTTTGTGCTGCGTTTTCTGCACAGTTTTGTAATGAAAGTCAATGTGCTTGTCAAAAAGCTGTGCACACAGTTTATTCAGTGGTGCTAAAAAACACATGCAATTAGAAAAGTCCCTGTCAATTACCATGTGCTTTTTTGGGCTGCGGTTTCCAGTTGCCGCCATTCTAATGAGCTGAAAGGTGCAGTAGAAACTCACCAGAAACTTATGAATGCTTTTCTGAAACAACTGCGTTTTTGTGGCTAAAAAAAAAAAAAAAGCAGCAAACACATGTGCAGTGGACACATAGCCTTGAAGTAGAAACATATAGGAACGCAAAACCTGATACATACTAGTGCATCTCAATGAATTAGAATATCATCAAAAATCAATATCATACTGCCATGTGTCAGGGTGTTCCTGGAGCCCTGATACACGTTGACTAATAAATCAATATTATATTCACCCTTTGATGTCTCCTGGAATACGGCAGCGCGGTTTTTAACCCTTCATCTTCCCTTCTTTAATTTTCTGTTTGTGTTTTCATTGGCTGTAAGCCATAATCATCAACATTAGCAGAAACACTTGAAATAGATCCCCTCTGTGTGTAATGACTCTATATAATATATACATTTCACTTTATGTATTGAATTGGTGACATAAATTAACTTTTTGATGATATTCTGATTCTTTGAGATGAACCTGTATGTGCACAACCAGACGAAAACAAAGTGCAGGGTCTGTACACGCACTTTGAAAAAAAGAAGCACCGGGCACAGTTTATTTGAACCAAAAAAAATAAAAATCTAAATAAACAGTACTTTACTCACCCTCCTGGTTCTAACGCAGTCTCCTCTACATCTATAATGCTGCAGCCAGTCAGTGAGATCAGCCGTAGCCAGAGATGATGCTATGAAACGCTCAGAGATCTCTGCACCAAATCTGCATCTCCTGGCAGGAAAAATCTCCTGGGACCAAAAGTTTCATGAGTTTTTTTATGCATTTTTCATGCATTTGGGGTGGAAAAGCACTGCGAGAATTGACCTGCTGCACATTTATTTCTGCACCAAATCTGCACAAAACTTCAGAATTCTCAGTGACTTTGCTGGTAGTTTTGTGACAAAACCATACTTAAAAAAAAAATAAAAAAAAATAGTATCAAAAACGGGATAAAATGCACCGTGCCTTAGGCTATGTTCACACGTAGCGTAATGCGGGCATATTCCTGCTATTACGCGGCGCTTTTTCAGCTTGCGTAAATGCAGTGCAAAAGAAAGCTGGTTACGCCTTCCAGCTAACACTATGGCTTTTGGTGAAAGTCGTGCGCACGCCGCATTTAACCGCGTATTTTCTTGCACGCTTTAACTGTAAAAGTGTGCACAAAAAGAACTGACATGCCAATTCTTTGCGCTTTTCCCATAGGCTACATGTTAAAATGGCCGCGGGAAAAGCGTGGTGTCGGTATGTAGTAGCGCTTTTGTGCACATAAACGAGCGCAAAAAAGCGGCACTACCAAATATGTGGCTAAACAATCTGTGAGTGAATGTAGCCTAAGGCAACGTTCACACATTGCACTAACATCTGCAAGGAGTTTGCATGTTCTCCCCGTGTTTGCGTGGGTTTCCTCCGTGCACTCCGGTTTCCTCCCACATTGTAAAGACATACTGATAGGATGTTTAGATTGTGAGCTCCAAGAGAGACAGCATTACTGATCTATGTAAAGTGCTATGGAATTAATAGCGCTATATAAATGAATAAATATTATTATTATTATATTATTATTGATCCGCTTTGTACTGATCCGCTACTTGCTGTGGAATGCAGTGAGACACATTGACGTTAGCTGGTCAAGCCAAGTCAATGCATTTTACTATTTTGCATTCACACGCTGTGCTATTTACAGATCCGCTTTTGGGCTAAAAATCAGATCTGTCAAATGAAGTGACATCTCCATTTCGTTGCGTTATTTGCATGCACTCTGTACTCACCTCGTCGCTCCCCCACCATACTAATGTTGCAGGACCTGCGGGAGGACCTTGGACAGCACCAAGTGACATCACCCGGTCACATGGGAGGCTGCAGGGTCCTAGAGGCAGCGACGACGCGGCCTCTGGGGATGAGAATACACCGCCGGCGGCCACCGGGGAAGCGCTGCGAGGCGAGTAAGCGCAGGTGAATAGCGCAGTGGCATTCACACACAGAACGCTGCATTCTATGAGAATCCGTTCTTACTGCAGTTTTGCACCAAAAACACTGTGTGTGAATGCAGCCTTACAGACATATGCAGTGGAGACTCTGCTCTGGACCTGCCGGGAAAGGGGGGGGGGGGGGGGATGAATAAAGCTCAATTTGTTCTCCTTCAAAAACAAAACTTCACCTGGGGCATAGAGCTCTTCCAACACTGGAAAACCCCTTTAGTGGGGGGACTCCAATGAGAGAAAAGGTTTTAGTACTGCCCCTGCCCTCCTACATGATGAAGCAGGGCTGTACATTGCAGTTCTAGGATCTATAGATCTCTTATATACATCAATAAAATCATACCTGCTCCTCAGCTCTGACCCCTTCCTCATGGAACGGAGAAATTTCAGCCTGGCAGCTTCATAAAGGTGCAGGGGTAGGAGGTGTGTTGGGGGTGTGGATGCTGGGACCTGCAGGATCATCCTACATTCCAGCCCCTCACATTTTTGTATAGGGAGGAGCGTGGCCGCGGCCCATGTTCACACTACTATACTGTCCTTGTATACCATCCTATGTGACAGGGGGTCAGGCTTGAAATAGCAATCAAGTCACAAGCAGATAGAAATACATGCTGTGATCCTTGCTGTATGATGATGCATAATGTGTAATGTTATTGTGAGGCTAGAAACAGAGGCAAATCATTACACTGATTGATTCAGCTCTGCATGGTCTCGTCTCCCCCATAGGAACATGGTAGCTTCCTATCCCTCCAACTTTCAATGGATCATCATCACTCACTGGAATGTGGGATGATCCTGCAGCTCCCGAAGTCCATAACCTGATACACTTCCAGCTCTCTGCTACTGCATGAGGCTCTCAATTTTCTGTGCCATGAGGGAGGGGGGAGATCAAAGGAGCAGGTATGATTTTAATCGATTTATAAGTGATCTATAGATCCTAGAACTGCGGTGTACGGCTCTGCTTCATCATGTAGGAGGGCAGGGACTGTACTGAAAGGTTTCTCTCCCCGGAGATCCCCTTTAAAGAGGGAGGTTTTGGTAACCATACTTATGGTATATTAATGCAAAATAGGCAAACATTTCCCCCTTCCCCCCAAAAAAAAACAAAACAAAACAAAACCTATCTGTACGTCTCTAAGATTACATACTAAAAACAAACTCTGCGTAGCTTGAAGCTGCCGGCAATATAGCTCCGTGACTGCTTCAACTAATCAGTGGTCTCGGGTATTAACGTGCCACATTTACAGACATTCTTGCTAATCAATTACACCAGCAGGTTCACATACTGCTATGCGCTTTACGCTTTAAAAGTTACGGCCATTATCATCAGCACCATGGAATCAATGGTGCTCTATAAATAAAAAACATTGACCTCGACATGTACGACACTGCTGCGTCACCGGGGTAGTCACCTACTGAACACACCAACTACATCCTTGTAAAGTAGGAGTGGGGCACGCCAGTACACGAGAGCCACATCAAATCATGTTTTCAGGATTTCCTTAGCATTGCACAGGTGTTGGAATAATAACCAGAGTAAGCGATTATATTATCACCTGTGCAATACTAAGGAAATCCTGAAAACCTGCTCTGTGTGCGGCCCTCGAGGCCTAGAGCTCCCCATCCCTGGGTTAAAGGGATTTTCCACTTTAAGGCCTCTTTCACATGTACATGTCTCTGGCATGTGTGCGGTCCACGGAGGCACACACATATGGAGAAACATGCTCCTCTATGGCCTCTTTCACATGTTTGTTTTTCTACATGGACTGTAGGGAAGAGTTAAAATGAAAAAATAAAGAATTTCATTCTCGCCTGCTTCCAGCGCTGCCTGTCCCGCTCATTACTCTCATGAATACTCACTGCACTGAGCGTTACAGCAGCCCTGGAAGAGAGGAACAGCAGCGCTGGAGACAAGTGAGTATACATTGACAGGCTGTCCGGATGTCACACGGATAGCACATGGACAACACACACACACACACGACCCACAGCCCCAAAAAACATCCCCTCTCACACGTGTGTGTTTTGCACGGATGTGTGAAAGAGACCCAACACTTTAAATACACCAGAAGGAACACACCGAGTGGGTCCTCACCCTCCCCGGCTCTCCAGCACTCTTTGGTCTCAATGTTTTGTCAGCATGTCAGCAGCTCAAACCATTAATGCAACTAATCACTGTGCTCAGAGCTTAGCCGAGGTAGATTGAGAATGAATGAGCTCAGCGGTTGGCTGCAGTGGTGATGGGTGCTCTCAATGTAGTGTCACTGCTGCAGCCAATCACTGAGCTGAGCGACTTAGCTGAGATAGATTGCCTGAGTCTGTAAGCTCAGCGATTGACTGCAGTAGTGATGCATGCTCTTGACAATTGGACAACCTTGGAAAAAATAAATAAAGAAGGTACTCGGTCTTCTGACTTTGGAATACTAAAGTGTTTCTTAAAGTGAGACAACCCCTTTAATGAAAAAGCAAGAAAAAAAAAAAAAAAAACTAAGTCCGCACACATGTTGTGCTGTACGCGATATCATTTAGAAATCTGCAGATCCACATGCTGAAGCCGCAGCAGGAGGCCGCCAGCGCAGAAGCCGCAGCAGGAGGCCGCCAGCGCAGAAGCCAACAGGTCAAGAAGGGACGTATCCAACCACAGACAAAAACACACAGAGAGAATCCGAGAAATAAAGAAGGTACCGTATATACTCGTGTATAAGCCGAGTTTTTCAGCCCAAAATTTGGGCTGAAAAGTCCCCCCCTCGGCTTCTACACGGGTCTATACGGTAGACCCGTGTGGTGGGGGCTGTGGGGCCGGGGCTGTGGAGGCTGGAGGAGGCGGGGGGAGGCTGCTGTATGAGCGGCCCCATCACGTGGGGCCGCTCATTATATATGCACTGCCTCCCCCTGTCAATCAGCGCAGGGGGAAGCAGTTCATATATTCCCCCCAAAAGCTGGCACTCACCCCCCCTTGTAAGGCCCCCCCCATCGCTGCTTATACATTACCATTCCGGTGTTCTGATCCGCGCCGCTCCTCGGTGCTTCTTCATGCTCCGTCCGCGCTGGCTGCATCCGGGGATCTCCGGCTGTCGCAGCGATATGACGTCATCGCGCGACGGCCGGAGAATGGAGATCCCGGATGCAGTCAGCGAGGACGGAGCATGAAGAAGCAGCGAGGAGCGGCGCGGATCAGAACACCGGAATGGTAATGTATAAGCAGCGGGGGGGGGGGAAGCCTTACAAGGGGGGCCGGAGTGCCAGCATTTGGGGGCTGTTGGTACCCCCAGGGGGCTGCTGGGTACCCCTGGGGGCTGCTTGGTACCCCCAGGGGGCTGTTGGTACCCCCAGGGGGCTGCTGGGTACCCCCTGGGGGCTGTTGGTACCCCCAGGGGGCTGCTGGGTACCCCCAGGGGGCTGCTGGGTACCCCCAGGGGGCTGTTGGGTACCCCAGGGGGCTGTTGGTACCCCCAGGGGGCTGCTGGGTACCCCCTGGGGGCTGCTTGGTACCCCCAGGGGGCTGTTGGTACCCCCAGGGGGCTGTGGGTACCCCCTGGGGGCTGTGGGTACCCCTGGGGGCTATTGGTACCCCCTGGGGGCTATTGGTACCCCCTGGGGGCTGTTGGTACCCCCTGGGGGCTGCTGGGTACCCCTGGGGCTGTTGGTACCCCAGGGGGCTGTTGGGTACCCCCAGGGGGCTGCTGGGTACCCCCAGGGGGCTGCTGGGTACCCCCAGGGGGCTGCTGGGTACCCCCAGGGGCTGTTGGTACCCCAGGGGGCTGCTGGTACCCCCAGGGGGCTGCTGGGTACCCCCTGGGGCTGCTTGGTACCCCCAGGGGGCTGTTGGTACCCCCAGGGGGCTGCTGGGTACCCCCTGGGGGCTGTTGGTACCCCTGGGGGCTGTTGGTACCCCCAGGGGGCTGCTGGGTACCCCAGGGGGCTGCTGGGTACCCCAGGGGGCTGCTGGGTACCCCCAGGGGGCTGCTGGGTACCCCCAGGGGGCTGCTGGGTACCCCCAGGGGGCTGCTGGGTACCCCCAGGGGGCTGTTGGTACTCCAGGGGGCTGTTGGTACCCCCAGGGGGCAGCTGGGTACCCCCTGGGGGCTGTTAGTACCCCCTGGGGGCTGTTGGTACCCCCAGGGGGCTGCTGGGTACCCCCTGGGGCTGTTGGTACCCCAGGGGGCTGCTGGGTACCCCCAGGGGGCTGCTGGGTACCCCCTGGGGGCCGCTGGGTACCCCCTGGGGGCCGCTGTATAACCCCTGGGGGCCGCTGTATAACCCCTGGGGGGTGCTGTATAACCCCTGGGGGGTGCTGTATAACCCCTGGGGGCTGCTGTATATACTGCTGAGGCCTGTATACCACTGGGGCTGCTGTATATACCACTGGGGCTGCTGTATATACCACTGGGGCTGCTGTATATACCACTGGGGCTGCTGTATATACCACTGGGGCTGCTGTATATACCACTGGGGCTGCTGTATATACCACTGGGGCTGCTGTATATACCACTGGGGCTGCTGTATATACCACTGGGGCTGCTGTATATACCACTGGGGCTGCTGTATATACCACTGGGGCTGCTGTATATACTGGTGGGGTCTGTATATACCACTGAGGAGGCTGCTGTATACCACTGGGGTTGCTGTATATACTACTGGGGCTGCCTGTATACTACCACTGGGGCTGCATATACTACTGGGGCTGCCTGTATACTACCACTGGGGCTGCATATACTACTGGGGCTGCCTGTATACTACCACTGGGGCTGTATATACTACTGGGGCTGCTGCTGTATACAGCACTGGGGCTGCTGCTGTATACGACCACTGGGGCTGCTGTATACTACCACTGGGGAGGCCTGTATACCACTGGGGGGGGCCTGTATACCACACTGCTGGGGGCTGTATACCTCTGCTGAGGTCCACCCTCGGCTTATACACGAGTCAATAGGTTTTTCCAGATTTTTGGGGCAAAAGTAGGGGGGTCGGCTTATACACGGGTCGGCTTATACACGAGTATATACGGTAATTATCAGGGTTTTCATAAGGAGATGAAACAACAGAAGTCAGTGATACAATCAGCAATGACCATGTAAGGCGGAGCGGCTTCTCAGTCACAAGTTATTAACGACACATCTATATAGTGATCCCAGTCCGGCAATGCTCAATATAAGAGATACAGGAACTCCAAAATTACATTCAAGGTTTATATCATCATAAAAACTGAAGGTCATAATAGATGTGGAGTTCTAGCCTCTGTTATACCTCAGAGCTGCAATCACAATTCTGCTGCTCTCAGAAGTGAGCTCCTAGCAGCGTCGGCCAGGCAGGTTCAGTGCACAGAGATTTCTATGAGGATTGAAGAACCAAGTTATAGTTATAACTACAGAACCTATGGAGTCGACCCCCTCTCTGACCCCCACCGAAAAGCTGCAGCCACCCGCACATGGTAAAGAAACGCAGCGTTACATGAAAACTCTTCATATGTGCGGCTGTCTGTGCTAATATGGAGGGAGGGGGGGGGGAGGGGAGGGGTGCAACAACTGATCCATCCAGCTGTGTATTAAGTAATAAGGCAGCTGTATTATGATCCCATTAAAAAGAGGGAAGGGGGGGGGCCTGTATAGACATTACTCCCCTCCCCAGGTCCAGCACTGCTCCCGATGTCTGTAGCATTGACTAAACCTCAGCAGCGTTGCAGACAATCAGTGAGCTCAGGTGAGGGCACGAGCCGCTGAATTCCCCGATTAGTGGCAGTGTTGTGATTCAGCTCTGCGGGTAATTGCAGGCAACGTGGACCTGGGGAGGGGGAGAGTAGAATTTATTTATTTATTTTTAAAGAAAAAAAACAATGAAGTGGGCGAGTTGTCTAAAACTGGAAAATCCTTTTAACTGATTATAAATGGAAGTAACTGTAAATAAATGATGTATAAGGCTGGTTTCACACTACAAATTTTTTATTTCCGATGCTGTCCGATAAAAATCGCACAGCATCGGACCGAATCGGATGTGCACTAAATGCCATCCGATGTGGTCCGATCCGATTCTGTCTGATTTTTTTTATCGGTGCAAAAATCAGAGCATGCTCCGATTTTTGCACCGAAAATAAAATTGGACAAAATCGGATTGGACCAAATCGGATGGCATTTAGTGCACATCCGACCCGACCTGATGTTTTTAACACGGGGCCCTATGGAGCAGGGTCCGAGGACACATCTGATGTGTCCTCGGACCCGATTTTACTGTACAGAGCATGCTCAGTACAGTAAAACTGCTCCTACTGGGAAAGCAGGGGTTAAAAAACAAACAAACTATGTATGCTCACCTGTCCCCGAGGCCCCCGCCGTCTCACGATGTCTCCAGAGGTCTTCTTCTTCTGAACAGGACCTGCCGTGATGTCACAATCACGTGACCACCTGTTACGTGACCGTCGGTTACACCATGTTAACAGGCGGTCACGTGATTGTGACATCACAGCAGGTCCTGTTCAGAAGAAGAAGACCTCTGCAGACACTGGGAGGACACCAGGAGCCTGCGGGACCGTGCGGGAGACAGCGGGGGCCTCGGGGACAGGTGAGCATACATTGTTTTTGGGGTTTTTTTTCAGCCCGGAGGGAGCGATTTTCTGCCGGAATCGGATGCCTATTTGGCATCCGATTCCAGGCATCAGAAGGGAGCCGATGCTGTCCGGACACCATCGGCTTCATTAAAAATCGTAGTGTGAAGGTAGCTTAAGGTACGACCACACAGAACGTAAACATCAGGTCTGATCAAAGTTCCCATAAGTTCACATAACACTTTTATAAAGTTTTACCATGGTGAGCTCACTGACACATCCTCAGTCATCTCACCGGACAACAGAGGCTGGAAAGGGGAAACGGTGCAACATTTTTAGTGCGACCCAATTACAAAATGTTTATTTTTTTAGCCGAAAATATTTGCATTTCAGGCACAAAAATTACAGATATGTCTGCAAATAGGTGGACAATCCCTTTAAGGGAATTTTGCAAGGGAAAATCCATTACTCAAGAAAAAAAAGAAAAACCTTTGTACTGGAATCTGTCCCAATACAGAGAGACGTCGTAGGGAAAAGAGAAGAGGACGGGGATCCGGAGAGAGAACATAGTAACAAACTGTAGTAAGAACGTCCTGTGAGCTCACTGACAGATCCTCAGTTACCTCACTGGACAATGGAGGCTGCAGAGGGTAAACAGTGCAACACTTTAGTGAGCCCCAAAGATTTGTAGTCACAAATATGTGACCTTTAGTCAGAAAACAATCTATAGAGGGGTCTCCAAAAAGATGGACAACCCCTTTAAGAGAAGTTTTCAAGGGAAAAGCGATTACTATTAGGGAAAAAAAAAAGTAAGTTTTTATACTGTAATCTGCCCCTGACACAGCTCACACAGGGGTAGGAGGGAAACGCAGAGGGAGAGAAGTAGTAACAAACGTAAAGTGGTGTGAGCTCACTGACACATCCTCAGTTATCTCACTGGACAGGTGAGACTGTAAAGGGTTAATGGTGCCAGTCTTTTAGTGTCACCCAGTTGTGCATTACACAGATGTGTCTCCAGACAGTGGTGTGAGCTCACCGAGTCTATAGGGAGGACAGTGGGGGAGGGGAGGTTATAGAGCCAGTGCCCCCTGACCTGTCACATGACAGCCCTATCACTGTCCCCGGGGGCAGCAGTATCCCGGGCCCTCACCTCTGCCGGCTCCCCCCGCTCTATATAGTGTGTATTCCCCCCAGCCGGGCCCGCAGTGAGCCTCGTACCTGTGTCCGCTCCCCGGCTCACCGCTCCGCGTCCTGCCGGAAACTTCTACCACACTCCTCTTCTCCCGTCCGTCATACGCCACGCCCACTCCTCTACTTTTGACCAATGAGCGCACAGCGCGCTCCCGTCGCGGCCAATAGCAGCACGTCTTCCGGGTGTCCACAGTGTGAGTGACAGGCGCTGCTGACATGTAACGTGTCCTGTAGGGAGGCTCCCGCCCGCCCGCCCGCCTGCCCTCACTGCAGGAATCTCCCGAGCACCGGGGATTACCGGAGCCGCATACAGCCGTGATGGCACAGCTCCCTGCACCCTGCTCCCTGCTACCTCATGGCGTCTTTGCGCTTTAGTTTTTCCCTTCCCTTCTTCCAAGAGCCAGAACTTTATTATTTTTCCATCAATACATACATATGACGGCTTGTTTTTTGCGGGACGAGTTGTACTTTCAGATGCAATCATCCATTTTACCATATAGTGTACAGGAAAATGAGAACAAAATTCTAAGTGCGGGGAAATTGCAAAAAAAAAGTTAAATTGACCATGTTTTTTGTGTTTTTTAGTCGCCATGTTCACTATATGGTAACACTGACATGACGGTGTGATGCCTCGGGTCAGTACGAGTTCGTAGATACCAAACATGTATACCTTTAAGGGCCCGTCACACAGGGACATATCGCCGGCGATGTTGCCGGCAACTGAGGGGCGTGGCCAGGTTGCGGCGACATCGCCGGCGAATTGCCGCGTGTGACAGGGCGATAATCAGGCGATGAATCGCCTGAGTCACATCGCCAGGTTTCCCAACAATGTTGGGAAACCTGGCGATGTTGCTGAGGCGATCCTGCCTGATCGCCCTGTGTAACGCGGCAACCTGCAATGTTGCGGGCGATTCCGCCTATATCCAACATCGCGAGTGATGGGTTGCTGGGCAACCCAGCGAGCGATAGCCGCGGCAACTAGCCGGCGACATCGCCGGTAAGTTGCTCAGTCTGACATCTCCCCGGCGATGTTGTCAGGGATGCGCGCTCCCGCGATCCCCGGCAACATCGCCGGCGATATGTCCCTGTGTGACGGTACCTTTACTGGTATTTATGGTGTGAAAAACAATAACATTTCTGAAAAAAAATAATTAAATTGCTTTTGTTGCCGGTGTCCGTACCCGTAGTGTCCTCATTTTTCGGGACCTGGGCTGTGATGACTTATTTTTTGCATCTTGAGCTGACATGTCTAATGACACCACTTTTAGGTCGATGTGATATTTTAATCGCCCGTTAATGTATTTTATTGCAATGTTGCAGTGCCCTAAAAAACAAAATGTCGTTTGGATGTATCTTCCGTTCCACAGTTTACAGATGAGATTAATTTATCTTCTATTTTGATAGATCAGGCGTTTCTGAACGCGAAGATACCAAATGTGTATTTTTTTGTTTTATTTTCACAGGGCAAAAAGGGGGTGATATGAATTTGAGGTGGTTTTTTCTTTCATATTTTTAAAAACTATTTTTTTTCCTGTTGTTACTAGTCCCCATAGGGGAGCTGAAGCTGGCACCATCTGATCGCATGTGCTGTACAGCGCCGTGCATCAGCAGAAATCACTGTCTCCTATGAACGGCGCTCGCAGTGTTCACAAGAGGATCGTAATGCCAGACACAGAGGTCATCAGCTGACCCCGGCTGCCATGACAACCAATCATCGTCCGGCGATCACATCCCAGGGCCACGGTCCAGAATTAGAGAAAGTCCAAATAATCACAGAGAACAGACGGCACTCACCGGATTCTGTGCAGATGTCGCTTTTATTCAAGCTTGCGGTAGTACATAATGCAGGGAGGGGGACAGGTGAGAGCAAGCTTGAATAAAAGCGACATCTGCACAGCATCCGGTGAGTGCCGTCTTTTCTCTGTGATTATACTGGTGAAGGGGATAAGTACAACCTGGAGATAGGATGATAATACCAGTTAGGCCTCTGTCACACATCCGTGGCTCCGGCACGTTTGCGGTCCGTGGAGGCACAGACATACGGGGACACATGATCCCCTATGGTCCTCTTTACACTTCCGTTTTTTTGGCACGGACCATGTCACCGTATGGAGAAGATGGGTGTCCGTGTGCTCCACACAGCAATATGTCAATTTTTTTGCAGAAGCACGGACCGCTTTTGCTCCAAAAAGTCCTGCACATGGATGTTCACAGTGAAACATCGTGTGCACGGACCACGGAAAAAAGCTAAGTGTCAAAATAAAGAATTTCATAATCGCCTTCCTCCAGCGCTGACAATTCCTCTCTCTTCCGGTGCCGCTCAGTAGGCTCATCTAATATTCACTTCACTGAGCAGAACAGTGGACTGGAAGTGAGAGAAGCAGCGGTGCTGGAGGGAGGCGAGTATGCGGTGACAGCACATGTGTCACATGATCCGTGACACGCTACAAGCTCCGCCCACAAACGGCCTTGTCTCACACGTCCGTGGGTTCACGGATGTGTGAATCAGGCCTTAGAGGGAGCTTCAAGCTGGATGTGGTAGGCTGGTGGGAGCGCGCTTGATGCAACAATACAGTCTGAGGGTAAGGTAGGACCCCTGGATGTATAAGCTTGGGCTGCGCGAGGTCCCCGATTTACCGTGTTTTCCCGATAGTAAGATAGACCGCCCCGAAAGTAAGACGGGGGGGGGGGGGGAACGGGAGGTCTGCTAATGTAAGACCCCCCCCCGAATGTAAGGGGGGGAGAGGGGGGTCTTACTATTGGGAAAACACGGGGGGGGGGGGGGTTTACATACATACTTACACACGTACAGACACATGCATACACATATATACACACCACACACACCACACACACACATAGCACCGCTTCTTACCGGGTCCGGAGTGGGGTCCCCGATGGTCCTGTGCCGTCCTCTGTGCTCCGGTCCGGTCCCCGAGATGATCCGCTGCCGTCCGCCGTGTTCCGGTGCCGTTTTGCACCGGTATTGCACGATCCTAGGCTCCATGGTCCCTGTTCTTCCGGAGTTCAGGCCGCAGCTCCGCCCAGGTCATAGTGTGGGCCAATCAGCATAGCGGCGCTGACGTCAGAGGCAAGCGCCCGATGACGCTTGCTTGAGCGCCGCTATGCTGATTGGCCCACACTATGACCTGGGCGGAGCTGCGGCCTGAACTCCGGAAGAACAGGGACCATGGAGCCTAGGACCGGCGATACCGGTGCAAAACGGCACCGGAACACGGCGGACGGCAGCGGATCATCTCGCGGACCGGACCGGAGCACAGAGGACGGCACAGGACCATCGGGGACCCACACCGGACCCGGTAAGAAGCGGTGCTATGTGTGTGTGTGGTGTGTATGGTGTGTATATATGTGTATGCATATGTCTGTCTGTATGTGTGGGAATGTGTGGATGGATGGATGGTGGGGCCTCCAATGTAAGGCCCCCCCCGAAAGTAAGACAGGGGGCCACTTTTGGCCACAAAAAGAATGTAAGACCCTGTCTTACTTTCGGGAAAACATGGTATATGTGGAAGATTTCGTTGTTATAACTGTAAAGGGGGTCTTTGGGAGTAAAGTATTGAGGGACATAATTTCACTAATCGGGAGGCTCTGGCTATAACTCATGCCCACCTATGAGAGCTGAATGTGGCTCCTAATACGAGAACTGTTGTGGTCCACAGGTCTAGATACTCTACAATAGGGTGGAGGCATAGTATCATGCATCAAAAACGGAGCGTTTTTGATGCATGACAGTCATGAGAGTGCTGTCTGTATGGCCATGCACGTGTGGTGTGTGTGCATGCATGTTTATGCAAGTGTGGTGTGAGTTAGTAGCATGGTTTTTGCCATGTTGCTGAAAGTTAGACTAGACAGTAATGTCAGATAGATAGATTTTTTTCCCAGATCCGGCACCCATAGACTCCCATAGAATCGGATTGTTTCCTGGATCCGATTTGAATAACAGCTTGCTTGAAAATTCAGGCGAGAAAACTTCAGCACCATAGACAGCACTAACATCCAGCATAGGCAGACTTCAGCACCTAGGACAGCAGCACAAAACAAAACAAGCAAAAACCCTGATCAGGTTCAACACATCAGGTGCTATTCGGTCCTGTCAGGGTGATCCTGCAAAAGACAGGATACACCCCGCAGGCATAAACCATGGTGTGAAGCCAGCCTTACCGGCTGCAATGGTTAATCTGCCGGTAACTCAGGAAATTCAAACGTGGCCTTACAAATACTGAAGTAAAAACTCACCAAATACACAATGTGTGCACGAGGCCTTACAAATACTGAGGTAAAAACTCACCAAATACACAACGTGTGCACGAGACCTTACAAATACTGAGGTAAAAACTCACCAAATACACAACGTGTGCACGAGGCCTTACAAATACTGAGGTAAAAACTCACAAAATACACAATGTGCGCACGAGGCCTTACAAATACTGAGGTAAAAACTCACCAAATACACAACGTGTGCACGAGACCTTACAAATACTGAGGTAAAAACTCACCAAATACACAATGTGCGCACGAGGCCTTACAAATACTGAGGTAAAAAACTCACCAAATACACAACGTGTGCACGAGACCTTACAAATACTGAGATTAAAAACTCACCAAATACACAATGTGTGCACGTGGCCTTACAAATACTGAGGTAAAAACCTCACCAAATACACATTGTGTGCACAAGGCCTTAAAAATACTGAGGTAAAAACTCACCAAATACACAGCGTGTGCACGAGACCTTACAGATACTGAGGTAAAAAAACTCACCAAATACACAATGTGTGCATGAGGCCTTACCAATACTGAGGTAAAACTCACCAAATACACAATGTGTGCACGTGGCCTTACAAATACTGAGGTAAAAACCTCACCAAATACACATTGTGTGCACAAGGCCTTAAAAATACTGAGGTAAAAACTCACCAAATACACAATGTGTGCACGAGACCTTACAGATACTGAGGTAAAAAACTCACCAAATACACAATGTGTGCACGAGGCCTTACAGATACTGAGGTAAAACCTCACCAAATACACAATGTGCGCACGAGGCCTTACAGATACTAAGGTAAAAAGTCACCAAATACACATGTGCACGTGGACTTACAAATACTGAGGTAAAACTCACCAAATACACGATGTGTGCACGAGGCCTTAGGCTAGTTTCACATTAGCATTTGTGTCTGCATGCACCTGGCACGCAGACACAAACGCAGTGCAAACGCTGCCATACTCATGTGAACATAGTGGAGATTCTCTGCATGTGTTCACATGGTATTGTGCCTGGCCACCCAATCAGCTGCCTCGGCTGGGAGATCAGCAGCGGCCACTGGGAGAGATTTCAATGTGATCCGCAGTGATCTCCTGTGCTGTCATGCGGAGGACACTGCGGATCCATTGACTTCCATTCATTCTTTGTGCGCTTGCAGATGCTTGGTGATAAAACAAGCGCCCGTGAACGCACAAAGAATGCAACATGTTGCGTTTGGAGGGTGCACAAATTATGCGCATCCGAACGCAGGTACCATGTGTTCCCATGTTAAACATAGGAACGCAGTACGCATACGTTTGGCTGCGTTCAAAAACGCAAATGTGAAAGCAGTCTTACTCTTGGTGATGCTATGTACTCGGAAGTATAATAAAATCCAGACACCAGAGCTGAAATCATAATGATACGTTAGTAAAATAAAATTAGCTAACATTTTAAAAGACATTTGTATTTGTCGGGAAATGTTGCAGCATATTATAGTAGCAGCAATGTAAATGAAGTACAATCTCATGCATGGGCTGCAGAGCAAATCCAGAGTAATTTATATCTGCCAAAGGTCAATTGAAAGTGCAGACATCACTCTCTGCAATGAAAATTACCCAAATGTCCTGAATTTCTTGCTGCTGTAATTATTATAAATATAACCTGTGTGCACACACCCTAACATTTAAATGAGGTTGGTAGACATTTCACTAAGCACTGGAGGCTCCTACCCAACTGCAGCACCCAGTAATCCTAAAGTCAGGGGTGGGTTATACATCACTCTAATGGCGGGTTTACACGTTGCGATATCGTAGTACGATTTCAATGAAAAGTCACGTGGTTCAATCGTCGGACCCGAGATCGTTCCTGCGTTGTATGGTGTGAACGTCCAATACGATGCAGGAACGATGTCAATGCGATATCGGGGATTGAATGAGCGTGCTATTCAATGCCCGATATTGAAGGGAGATTGGTGTCGGATCGTGCTGTGTAAACGCACAACTACAATGCGATTTGAAACGTCACCCATTCACTCCCATGTTAAAGGATCGTTCCTGGGTTGGGGGGTGTAGACATCGCACGGACGTTGTATTCCGATATCGCAACGTGTAAACATCCAATGCGATGCGGGAGAAACATGCACTAATTGCGCGCTCCCGCGCCATTGAGTTGTGATATCGCAACGATATTGAAGCGTGTAAACCCACCATGAGGAAGCTGGTGCTGTACTGTCCTATCAATAATTACACATAGTGAAAGTACTGCATCATAAGCGGGCATTTTTTTCTCTACAACTTCACATTTGCGTATGTGAACGCAGCGTATGCTGCATTCCCATACGCAGTCAAACGCATGCGCACTGCGTTCCTATGTTTAACATAGGAACGCATAGTGCCTGCGTTTACTGCGTTCGGGTGCGGATGCGGAAGATATCTGCTCCCTCCAGGGTCTCCCGTCCACACCCGGGACGCAGCATGTTGCATTTTTTGTGCGCTCGGGGACCTTGGAAAATCAGCAAGCTTCCCCAAGCGCACAAAAAAAAGCATTGGCGTCAATGGGTCCGCAGTGTTCTGCGCTTGACAGCGCAGGAGAACTCTGCGGACCCATTGAAATCTCTCCCGGTGGACGCCGGTGATGTCACAGGAGATCACCGACGGCCACCGGGAGATCAGCTCAGCCTCTGATGATCTCCTCCTCCCCGCCGCCGGTAATCTGCTATCGGTGTCGGTGGAGAGAAACAGCTGATGTGCCAGCTGTTTGAATATACAGCAATATGGGGCACAGGCAGTACTGGGGAGCAAAGGCAGCACTGGAGGGTAAATATATCATGGGTGGGCACATACAGTATTGGAGGAAATATACAACACATATACAGTAACTGGGGCACAGGCATCACTGGGGGTCACATACAACACTTCGGATGCTGTGGCAGCTGCTCCTCCTTTGTGAGACTGGGGCACATTTTTGCGCTGACCCCAGCTAAAGTGCGTCTTCATTTCATGCTGATAAGCACACAATGTGGCACCCCAAGGGTTAATGTGCCACAGAAATACCAACACAGGTTTACTCCCCACACAACACTACACTAGAAAGTGGGAGGAGTTTAGGTGGCACCTGCACTAGTGGGAGGAGCTAAGTTGTTTACCACAGAGCAAGAGTGACAGTTAGTTCAGTTTTAGTCAGAGTTTAGTCTAGTCTGGAGCAGGAGCAGAGTCAAGTAGAGGTGGAGGTCCTGAGAGGTCTGAGGAGAGGAGACAGAGGAACAGAGGAACATACCCGGGATAGAGAGTTACCCCAAACTTAACCCCGGAGAGGTGCTTAAGACGGATACCGGATCCGAGGCCGTGCCTGAGACAGACAGGACAGTAAACACCGGCATAGTGAAGGTCCACCATCTTCACAGCACCATAGCAAAGCAACACGGAGGGGTCAGTGACACAGAGGACTCAAGTTGCCCAGCATATTGGTACCCGTGAGCAGAGACAGGACCAGCAGTACAGCTACAAGCAGCAGCAGGGCCACACACAGCGCACAAGTAGGAAGCCAAGGACCCGGTAAGGGTGAGAGCAACCCGGCACAGACTCCGTGGACAATATTGTGATATACCATCTGCAAGTAAAGACTTGGAAAACAACAGAAACCGTGAGTGTGTGTGATCCTTATACTGAAGCCCAACTTGCCCTCATATACTGCGATTACCTCTACTCTCATCATCTCTACTGCTACCCCTACTCTCCTGCAGCATCAATAACTATCCTCACAGACTTTAACTACTGCTACCACTGCCCCGGGAACCCAGTTCTGCCCACAGGAACTATTCTATCCATCATCCCCGGAGGTTCTGCAGCAGCGGCGGCCCCATTACTGGCCGCATATAGTGGGTGGCGTCACGTGTGACAAATCCCCTGTAAATAACCCCCCATTTTATTGTGCGGGCCCGGGACACGGTCCGGACCAGGACCGCCGTGACATCCCCCAGCAGTACCCCGTCCGGCACCGAGTACCCCGTCCCAGTGGGCTCCACAACCTGGCGTCACGAACAGGATAAATCCCCTGTAAATAACCCCCCATTTTATTGTGCGGGCCCGAGACACAGTCCGGACCAGGACCGCCGTGACATCCCCCAGCAGTACCCCGGTCCGGCACCGAGTACCCCGTCCCAGTGGGCTCCACAACCACATTCAGCAGCAACACACAGCCTGAGGTATACAGCACATGGGTGGTAGACGGTCTGAGGTATACAGCACATGGGTGGTACATGGTGTGAGGTATACAGCATATGAGTGATATCTGAGATTACTTACCGGTAATCGTATTTTACAGAGTCCATGACAGCACCCACCGAGAGAGGTGATCCGCCCCCAAGGACTGGAAACCTACAGATAAAGAGGGGCGGTCCCCCTCGCCTCCTCAGTTGGGTTACAGAGAAATTGGAGGAACCGCCATAACCGTATAAATACACAAATATAATGATTAACAACATCAGAAAACGACACCACCTGGGGTGAAAAGGGCACACAAAACCCTCAGGCAATAAGTGGCACCTTGAGATTAGTGATAGCACACTCAAAAATTACTATCACTAAGGGCCACGTCACACACACAGATATCTGTGCAGATATTGTTCGCAGATCTCTGGTTGCAGTGAAATCATGGACACATTGTAACATTTGTACACGGCAACAAAATGGAAAATGTGTCCATGATTTCACTGCAACCAGAGATCTGCGAACAATCTCTGCACAGATATCTCTGTGTGTGTGACGTGGCCCTAAGACTAATTAAAAAGGTGGGAGGTGAGTGGGTGCGGTCATGGACTCTGGAAAATACGATTAACGGTAAGTAACCTCAGATTTTCCTATCACCATGACAGCACCCACCGAGGGGCTTGCAGAGACCTTCACCTGGGAGGGACCACAGTATTAAGAACCGGCCTCCCGAAGTCGAGGTCAGACGAAGAGGAAAGGTCAAGGCGATAGTGCCGAAAAAAGGTAGAGGGTGAAGCCCAAGTAGCCACCCTACAAATAGATTCAATAGAAACATTAGCACGTTCAGCCCAGGAGGCCAACATGGCACGAGTAGAATGGGCCTGAATACCAGCAGGAGGCTGCTCACCTTTCGCGGAGTAGGCCAAGCAGATAGCCTCCCGGATCCATCTGGAGATGGTGCTTCTAGTGGTACGAGTTCCCTTACGATACCCCTGGAAAGAGACAAACAAGGCCCTACACTTCCACCAAGGCCGAGTCCTAGCAATATACTTAAGCAGTCCGCCTAACATCTAAGGTCTGAAAGTAAACTCCTCAGGGCTAGTGGGATTGTCACAGAAGGAGGGCAGAGTGATTTCTTTGCCTCTATGGAACTTCAAGGGGACCTTAGGGAGATATGAGGGGTCCGTCTTAAGTACCAACCTATCAGGGAACACTAACAGGAACGGGTCAATAGACAAGGCTTGCAGGTCACCCAAGGCGTCCAAAACCAAAATCAAGTCACTGGGAGCAAGGCTAGGAATGTGCACCTGTTCAGCGCGGTCACAAGCCTGAAGAAAACAGGAAATCCACCGGTCACCCGTTATATTCTGACTAAAAAGGGCCCCCAGAGCAGAAACCTGAACCCTAAGAGTACTGACAGCAAGGCCCAAGTCCCGACCCCTCAGCAAAAATTCCAAAATAGCAGGAATCGGGGCACGGTCAGTGACACCCCACAAGTCAAAAGCTAAAAACTTACGCCAAACCCTACAATACAGGTTAATGGTAATTCCTTTCTACTGATGAGGAGGGTAGAAACCAAAACATCGGAGAACCCCCGCCGTTTCAGAAGCTGCCTCTCAAATTCCAGGCCGGTAGATGAAGGCCCCTGCCTGCAGGTGAAAAAAGAGCAGCCCCCGAACCGCCGGGAGAACCCAAGGGTTGGGGACCAACATTGCCTGCGGCCAGAAAAAACATGGTCTCCTGGGCCAAAAGGGGGCTATCAAGATGACTCTCGCACCCTCCTCCTGATTTTGCGCAGAACCAGAGGAAGCAAGACAGAACGGAGGAAATGCATAAGATAGATGAAAATCCCATGGCACCCGCAGAGCATCCACCACCTCTGGCCGGTCTGAGGGATGCAGGGAAGCAAAGCGCCAAACCTGCCTGTTCCTCCTGGTCACAAACAGATCTATCTCTGGCATGCCCCAGAGACGTACAATACGAAACACTGCCCTGTTCAGAACCCACTCCCCCTGCTGAGAGAGTGGTGGCTGAGGAAGTTCGGTTCTGACATTGTTGATACCTCTGATATGTAGGGCTGTCAGGGAGAGAAAATGGATCTCTGCTAGCTGAAATATTGTGGTCTTGGTAGCCAGTAGGGAAGGTGACGGGTGCCCCCCTGGTGATTTAGGTAAGACACTACCATAGTGTTGTCCGACTGAATCCTGACATGGGAGTTGCACAGGCGGGAAAAAACTGGATGAGAGCACACTGGACCGCCCGTAATTCCTTCAAATTTGAAGACCCCAATTCCTCCTCTGGAGACCACCGACCCTGGGCCAGGCGAGGTCCCAAATGAGCCCCCCACCCTGAGGGACAGACATCGGTTGTCACTACAAAGTCCGGAACAATGACCTAGGTGACGTGGATCCATCCACCAGGACAGAAAAGCTGTGGTGGCCGGGACAGACGGAGACGACCCTCCAAACACCCCTGCAGAGAATCCCCAGCCCTGAGCACGTCCTGTTGGAGACAGCGAGAGTGGAACTGCGCCCACGGGATAGCCAGAATACATGATGACAGAGTCCCCAGCAGAGACATGACCTGACGCAGCGGGCAGATTGTTCATGGCCTCGGCTACCTTGCACAGTACTGCAGAGACTTTGACAGGTGGCAGAAAACACTTTTGGACAAGGGATTCCTACAGAAGTCCCAAAAAAGTCTGGACCTGAACTGGACGGAGCCTTGACTTTCGGACATTGATGAGCCATCCCAAGGCCTGTAGGGAGGACATGACATGATTCAGATGGGAAGTACACTGCCCCTCAGAGTTCCCAACAATCAAAAAATCATCCAAATACAGAACTATGAAAGTATCCTGTTGTCTCACATACGCCACTACTTCAGCCATCACCTTGGTAAAAACACGAGGAGCCATTGAAAGGCCAAAGAGCAGGACGGCAACCCGCAGATGGCGAACCTGACCCTCCAAGGCCACTGCCACTCTGAGGAACCTCTGGTGAGTTGGATGAATAGGCAGATAGTAGAAGGCGTCTTTTAAGGCGATACCGCCATAAAACACCTAGGGAATAGGAGGCGAACGGCAGTTTGAATGGACTCCATTTTAAAGGACTGGAATTGGAGGAAGGAGTTTAATTTTCGCAGATTAATAATAGTTCTAAATGAACCATCCGGTTTAGAAACCAGAAACAAAGGGGAATAAAACCCCCTCCCTTCCTGGTCCCCCGGAACCGCTACCAACACTTGTTTACGTAACAAGTCCTTGACCTCCAACTCCAGTGCCTGCTGCTGGCAAGGACTAGAAAGAATAGTTTGAAAAAAGGAGTCCCCTGGGACCCTCATAAAATCAAGTTTAAGGCCAGATGAAATGAGACCGAGGAGCCATTGGCTATTTGAAATTTGGACCATTGTTGGAAAAAACGAGCCATTCGTCCACCGACAGGTGGGTCATAATCAACGGAGTTTGGGCAGGGTCTTGGAGGATGAGGAACCACCGTAATAAGCACCCCTCTGTTTTTTTTTTGCCATATCCCACTTGGTGTTTGACTGCTGCCTGGTAAACTGGCGTTTCCGGAAGGCTCTCCCGTAGGAAGGGACAGAAGGATTAGGGAGCCCATTTTTTACTTCTCCTGCCTTAGAAAGAGTATCGTCAAGCACGGAGCCGAAGAGATACTCGGGATCGCACACAACTTGCTTTTAGCATGGGCGTCCCCTTTCCACTCTTTGTGGCTTAAAGATCTGCAGACTGCATTAGAGAGCCCTGCTGATCTAGCCGCCAGGCAGAGAGAATCTGCTGATGCATCCGCCAGATATGCCAAGCCACTCCGGATCTGAGGAATAGCGGCCAACAACCTGTCTCCCGGCACCTCGGACCGAATCTGCTATTTCCAACCATACCAACTGGGAACGGGCTACGCGAGTAGAAGCAGTGGCTGGTTTAAGTGCCCCAATACCAGTGTCCCAGGATTTTTTCAACAGGGTATCAGCTTTTCTATCAGAGGGGTCCCTCAACAACCCCATCCTCCCATCCTCCAAAGGTAACCCATTCTTTCTGGACGAGGATGCCACAGCCGCATCAACCTTAGGGATCTTAGACCAGTTCATTAACTCTGAATTGTCAAAGGGGCATTTTCTTTTTGAGGAGGGCAAAAACCTTTTGCTTTTCCCACTCAGATTTAACCAAGGACATAATGGCCTCAATGACAGGAAAATACATGATTACTTACCGGTAATTGTGTTTTATGGAGTCCACGACAGCACCCACATGAGAGAGGGGATCCGCCCACCAGGACAGGAAACCTACAGATAAAAAGGGGCGGTCCCCTTGCTCCCTCAGTTTGTGTTACAGAGCATGAGAGGAACCGCAGAGTTAAGAGAAGCATAACACATCTCAAAGAAACATCACACGTACAAACTCAAGAAACCCCGGGCAAGGCCCAAGGAGAAAAGTGCACACACACCAATTAACGTGACAAGGGAGGGAAGTGAGTGGGTGCTGTCGTGGACTCCATAAAACACAATTACCGGTAAGTAATCATGTCTTTTCTTCTCGCCACGACAGCACCCACATGAGAGAATTGCAGAGAGCAAGATTTAGGGAGGGACAACCGTGCTGAGGACAGATCTCCCGAAAGCCAAGTCAGAGTCAGAAGACAAATCCAAACGATAGTGGGAATAAAAGGTAGAAGGGGATGACCAAGTGGCAGCCTTACAAATAGCTTCAACAGAGACCGCAGCGCGCTCGGCCCGCGAAGAAGCCATAGCCCTAGTCGAATGCGCCCGCACACCTTCCGGAGGATTGCGTCCCGTCACCGAGTAGGCCAAGCAGATGGCATCCCGGATCCATCTAGACAACGTGCTCTTAGTAACAGCAAACCCCCGACGAGGACCCTGAAAGGACACAAACAGAGCCCTACTCTGTCGATAGGGCCTAGTCCTATCAAGGTAGTGTAACACTAATCTCCTGACATCTAGCGTATGAAACCGTTGTTCCTCAGGAGAACCCGGAGTAGGAAAAAAGGAAGGGAGGAAAATCTCCTGACTCCGATGAAACCGGGAAGCGACCTTAGGGAGGTAGGAAGGATCCGGCTTCAAGACAAGTCTATCAGGCAAGATGGACAAAAAGGGAGGATCTATAGACAAAGCCTGGAGATCACCCACCCGCCTAGCCGAGGTAAGGGCCACTAGCAGAGCCGTCTTGAGAGACAGGGACCTAAGGGAGGCTGCCTCAAGGGGTTCAAAGGGGGGCCCCATCAGGGCGTCAAGGACCAGATCCAAATCCCACGGGGCCAACCGAGCAACATGAACCGGGGTGCTACGCTCACAAGCCGCTATAAACCGAGACACCCATCTGTCACCCGCCACATCTGATCCATACAATGCTCCCAAGGCCGAAACATGGACCTTAAGGGTGTTGACTGAAAGCCCCAACTCCCGACCATTCTGAAGAAACTCCAGAATAGAAGGGATGGGAACAAGTGGAGTAAAAGGAGCAGTATGGAACTGAAGAAATTTCCGCCAGACCCTAGCATAAATCCTTGTTGTAACCTCCTTCCTACTCAAGAGAAGGGTGGAAATAAGCTGTTCTGAAAACCCACGCAATCTTAACAGGCTCCTTTCAAGTTCCAAGCCGTCAAGTGGAGCCCCTGCATCTGAGGGTGACGGCAAGGACCCTGAGAGAGCAGGCCTGGAACAGAAGGAAGAAGCCACGGGTCGGACACTGACATGGCTCTGAGCCAGGAAAACCACGGCCTCTTGGGCCAAAATGGGGCAATGAGAATCACCCTCGCCCCGTCGTCCCTGATCTTCCGGATGACTACTGGAAGCAAGTTCATGGGAGGAAACGCATAGGCCAGCCGAAAGGCCCAAGGGAACTGGAGGGAATCCAACAACTCCGGCTCGTCAGTGAAATCCAGGGAGGCAAACCGGCTGACTTGCCTGTTGGCCCTGGTTGCAAACAAATCTATTTCCGGAAGACCCCACAAGGCAACTATCTTCTGGAAGGTCCGACGGCAGAGGGCCCACTCGCCCTGATGGAGGGTATGGCGACTCAGAAAGTCCGCTGTTGAGTTGTCGACACCCCGGATGTGGAGGGCCAAAAGGGACAACAAGTTGGTCTCTGCCAGGTTGAGGTATGTCATTGCAATAGACAGCAGCGTCCGGGATCGAGTACCCCCCTGCTTGTTGATATATGCCACCGACGTGGTGTTGTCTGACAAGATCCGGACGTGCGACCCCCGCAGCTGTGGGAGAAAATGAAGGAGAGCAAGGTGGATAGCCTTCAACTCCCGTACGTTGGAAGAATCTGAAGAGTCCTCCGCCGACCATTGACCCTGAGCTAAACCGGTCCCCAGGTGAGCCCCCCACCCATCTGGACTGGCATCAGTCAGAAGGATCTTAGAAGGCCGAACTACCCAGGGAACCCCCCTTGAAAGGTGAAGCGGGTCTACCCACCAGGTAAGAGATTCCACAGCGTCCGGAGGCAAGGTAAGACGACCCTGAAGCCGACCCTGCAAGGCAACCTCCGCCAGCAAAACCGCCTGCTGCAATGGCCGCGTATGAAACTGCGCCCATTGAACTGCCGGGATGCAAGACGAAAGGGAACCCAACAGGGACATGGCCTCCCGCAATGACAGGGAAGGGTGAGCAATAACCTGGCTGACCCTAGTCCTGATATGAGAAATCTTGTCATCTGGAAGGAGGCAGAGCTGACTTACAGAGTCCAGAAGGAGACCCAGAAAAGATTGACGAGTCACGGGAGTTAGTCTGGACTTCCCCAGTTGATGATCCAGCCCAAGTCCTGCAAAGATGAGATGACATGAAGCACACGGGCCTGACACTGTCCGAAAGCGTTACCCACTATCAAAAAGTCATCCAAATACGGCACAATGAGCGTGTCCTGGTGCCGCAAAAAAGCCATCACCTCGGACATTAGTTTGGTGAAGACACGAGGAGCCGTTGAAAGACCAAAAGGCATTGCCGTAAATTGGAAATGTCGAGTCCGTCCCTCCCAGACGACTGCTACCCGCAGAAACTGCTGGTAATCGACGTGGATGGCGACATGATAATAAGCATCCTTGAGGTCCAGTACTGCCATGAAACATCGAGGGAATAATAATTTGATCGTGGAATTAATTGATTCCATTTTGAAGGACCGGACCGCCAGGAAGGAATTTAATTTCTTTAAATTAATTATGGTCCGAAAGGAACCATCTGGCTTAGACACCAGAAACAAGGGGGAGTAAAACCCCTTTCCTTCCTGGCCTACTGGAACCTCAACAAGAACACGTTTGGACAACAGGGATTGAATTTCCAGGACCAGGGCACGCTGATGATGCAACGGAGGGGAGGTAAGGACAAACGAATCTGGAGGAAAACGGGCAAAGTCCAGAGTAAGACCGGAGGCAATCAACCTCAGAATCCAGGGACTAGAGGAGATAACAGCCCAACGATCAGAAAAAAACGACAACCTACCCCCCACTGGGAGATCCGACCTAACGGTACTTCTTTCCAGGTTTAAAGGAGGAGGACCCCCCAAACAGGGCACCCCGTTGTTTACCCTCCTTGGGTTCCCAACGGTCTCGGTTCTCCCTATACGACCTCTTCTGGCCGAATGGACGTCTCCTGAAGGCTCTCCTATAAGACGGAACAGGAGGGTTAGGGAACCCCCTCTTACGGTCAGCTGCCTTAGCCAGAATCTCATCCAAGTCAGGGCCAAAGAGGTACTCACCACGGAAGGGGAGCGTACATAACTTGGACTTGGATTGAGAATCGCCCTTCCACCCTTTAAGCCATAGGGCCCGACGAGCCGAGTTGGTCAGACCCGCAGACCGCGCTGCCAGGCGCAGGGAATCAGCAGACACATCCGCCAGATAAGCCGAGGCCCCACGGATCAATGGAAGAGATGACAGCAACTGGTCCCTGGGAACCCCTGACCTAATCTGATCCTCAAGCTGATCCACCCAGACCAACAGGGATCTGGCAGTACATGTAGCTGAAATAGCGGGTTTAAAGGCCCCTGTGCAGGATTCCCAAGTGCGCTTAAGCAACATCTCGGCTTTTCGGTCTAGCGGATCAGCCAGCAACCCAGCATCCTCCACCGGGAGGGTGGAACGCTTAGACGTGGAGGCGACCGCAGCGTCCACCTTCGGAATCTTGGACCACGTAGCTAAGTCCCCATCATCGAAGGGGTATCTCCGCTTGGAAGATGAAGGAAGAGCCCCCGTCTGTCCTGCTTATCCCATTCCCGATAAACCAGATCTTTTAGGGCCGCCACCACCGGGATAGCACGCCTCTTTTTTCCGAGAGGCCGGTGAACATGATATCCTGCGCTGAACGAGATTCCCTCGAATCAGGCACTTCCATCGTGTGGCGGATGGACTTGACAAGATTGTCCACACCGTCCAGGGGGAAACAGGACTTTCCCTCATCATCCGATGAGGAAGAAGAAGCAGGAGAGGCCGACGGGGACCGGAAGACCCCCTGAGACCTAACCGGGCTGCCCTCTGGGGAGGACACACTAGGGGACACAGGCTTCCTAGCCCTGGAGGAACACGGCCGAGAATGAGCCACCTCGCTGAAGGACAACAACTCCTCCCGGATCATAGAGCGAATGTCCGCCGTCTTAACAGAGGACTCCTCCTGCAAAGTCTGATTAATACAGGCCTGACACAGACGCTTCACATATGTCTCGGGAAGAGGCTGCGTACACAAAGCGCATTCTTTATGCTTCAGCTTCTTACCCTTCTTAGCCGGCTCAGGAGGTGTAGGACCAGCCTGTGATGGTTGACCAGCCTTAGTCCGGTCACTTCTGTCAGCAGACCCAGCCTCCTTGCTGCGCCCACTGCCACCACGAGTCTTGCTGGATGGCTGCACATCAGTGTCAGGCTGCTGCAGCCCTCCTGCCCCAGGAGACGACATCATAGGGATCAGAACACCAGCGGCGCTGCTGCCGCACTGTCTATTACCTCCCGCTCTGGGGCCACCTCCCCGGCCGCCCGGAAGCACAGCCGCAGTACTTCCGGGTCAGAAGCGCTTCAGGCTACTGCGCAGGCGCCGGCGCGGCCCGGAAGCCGGCGCAGCGATTTAGAAAGGCGGCCGAACGCCGCGGCCGCAGACTCCCCACACTCCCCAGGAGAGCCCGGACTCCACCGCGCCGACACCACGCCCCAGCACCGTGAGACACGGACCCGCCCGCCACCGGGCACGGCCCCCATCCCCCGCGAACGGCGGCAAAATGACCGCGCCATAGAGCCACAGCCCCCCAGGAAGTGCAGGCACTGCAACCGCCGGAGACAGCCAGCTAACCAGCCCGTCATACATACCTCTGGGCCCCCTGGCTGCCCCTAGAGACCACCATGGACGAATGCAGCTTGTCCAGACTGCACCGCGATCCCACGAGTCAGGGTGGAAATCCAGCGCTGACATCGTGACATCCCAGTCAGACGAGGGGAGAGCCGGAAACCGGACTTCCCGACGCTGCTTCTGGAGTTCCAGGCCCTGCCGTTCGCAAAGATACCGCACAGAGGCTGATTGAACCCAGGTAAGCCTTTTTGCTGCAGGTTCCCCTCAGGACAGGAAACCAAACTGAGGGAGCGAGGGGGACCGCCCCTTTTTATCTGTAGGTTTCCTGTCCTGGTGGGCGGATCCCCTCTCTCATGTGGGTGCTGTCGTGGCGAGAAGAAAAACACGTCTTTTTTTTTCTACGACAACCCAGCAAACATGACGTCCTGAACGGGCCTTGCTTCCTTAGTGTCCACAATCCCCATGGTGGCACGGACAGACTTCACCAGGCTATCCATTTCTTGTATGGCAAAACAAGAACCTCCCTCATCCTCAGATAAGGAGCCTGAATGGGACGAATGAACGAGATCTTCCTCCTGGGAATCAACATCCGACCCACAGGGAGACTGATGGAGAGGAGCAGGCACACAGGGTTGCTGAATCTGGGAAAGGGAAGTCCTGATCTCCTCCCGTATGAAGGTCTTAAGGTCTGCCGTACGTATAGGGGCTTCTTCGTCAAAAGTCCGAGCGATACAGGAGCAGCACAACCGCTTGTCATAGTCGTCGGACAGGGGCAATTCATACAAGGCACAAAAACTTATGTTTCCGCTTTTCTGATCTCTTTTTAGGCTGGCCAGGACAATGAGAGACAGAGTGGTGGATAAGCATAGTGGATGAATATGCACAACTAACCCCTAATGCTGAGCCAGAGGAAGACAGCACATGGGTACACTGAGCCAGAGGAAGACAGCGCATGAGTGGTACTCGGAGCGAGAGGCATGCAGCACATGAATATATGGAGCATAAGGAATGCAGCGGATGAGTGGTATACGGAGCCAGAAGCATAAAGCGCATGTGTACACAAAGCCAGAGGCATACAGCGCATGAGTACAGAGACAAGAGGCATACAACGCATGAGTACATGGAGCGTAAGGAATATAGCGCATGAGTGGTACACGGAGCCTGAGGAACACAGCACAGGAGTACACGGAGTGTAAGGCATAAAGGGCAGGAGTGGTACACTGAGCCAGAGCAAATAGATGCATTAAGCAACACATCCAAGGGAAGGTAGATAATCAATATGGTCATATATGATTTTAACATGATTTGTATCTCCCTCCCTTGGCTGTGCCGCTTTTGGATGCATCTCCCTTTTGTTGCCAACACTCCTTGACCCTGCAATGCGGAGAGATAATCATCAGCACAGAACACAAAGCTTTTATTTATTTTGATGGAAATATTTAAGTCCCAAAAAAAGTTGAGAAAAGTATTATAGGAGTGACACCTTTATTGGCTAACCAGAAAAACTATATTTGTAAGCTTTCAGATCAAGGCTCCTTCATCAGACAATATCACAAATTAATTACTGAGACTAGTAATTAGACTTGCTAATTAGCAAATAAAAGGTATCACTACTATAATACTTTTCTTAACTTTGTTGGGGACTAAGTATTTACATCGATTTCTCTGGCTAACACGGTACCACAATATTATTTTGTATTGTACTCGGATTTATTTTGTCACCTAAATGTTTACTGACCTAGGAGGAGGCGGAAGGACTTGTGACCGACAGGAGCGGATTGCAGCACCCTTCAGGGAGCTGGAAAGCATCAGCTCCTACCACACAGAACTCTCACACGCTGGCAATGTTGCACGTCGGACATAATTCCGGCGCGCACCTCCGAGGAATTAAAGAGCCTGCGGTCACAAAATGGGCAGAGTGGCCGCAGGCCAGATCAGATGGATGGTTGAAGGAGAGCATGGAGCCAAAGACTAACGGTACATATTTGGTCAATCGACCTCTCCTCTTTCTCAGCCCAGGAAGTTGTCACTGCTCAACTGAAATAAGTCTTAAAGCCTACAGTGATCCAAAAACCATTAGAGGGGCACGTCAAGCTGATGACCTCCCTAATCCAACTTACTATTGTGCCCTTCGAGACCTCTAGGTCAGAGCCTTGAATGACCAACAGTGACCGGCTCCTCCTCCAAACTTTGGTTAGCAAAATATAAAACTTTATAGAGATCTTCTTACATCTAAGGTGTGAAACCTATTCTGGGGATTGCAAGGTTTAGCACAATAGGATGAAAGTATATTCTCCTGACTTCTATGGAAACTCTATGCTCCTTCAGAAGGTAGGTGTCGGGTCTTAGAACTGTACTATAGTCAAACAACTGCAGAAAGGAGGATCCACTGATAAGGATTGGGTGTCGCTCACCCTACAGGGAGAAAGTCAGCATCACTAAGAGCATTAGGCCTGCAGTCACACAGCGTAATTGCTGCGGTTTGTGAGGATCAGTTTTCGGTGCAAAAACTGCACCAAGAACGGATCCTCACAAAGCTCAGCATTCTGTGTGTGAACACCGCTGCGCTTTTCCTCACCTTGCTCCCGATGACCGCTGGAGATCTCTCCTCATCCCAGAGGTCGCTAGGATCCTGCAGCCTGCCATGTGACTGGGTAACCTCACCCGGTCACATGGTGCTGTCCAAGGTCCTGTTACGTCAGATGAGGAGAGACCACCCGGGGAGCGCAGCGAGGTGAGTGAAAAGCACAGCGCAAAAAAGCGCCAGATAATTGACCTGACTTCTTTTTACAGACCTGCTTTTGAGCCCAACAGTGGGTCCGTAAAACGCGCAGTGTCTTAATGCAAAATAGTGAAATGCATTGACTTGGCTGGGACAGCAAAATAGCAAATAGCGGAACCGTACAAAGCGGATCAATAGTGCAGTGTGTGAACACAGCCTAAGACTTTTAACCATAGAGGATTCTGAGGAAGGGTCTGGATAAAGTCTCCAGCACCAAACTCAGATCCCCGGGAAGTACCCAGAATATGAACCAGCCTACCCTGATCACATGCTTTGATAAATCTAGCAATCCATCTGTTGCCTACGAGATCACAATTATATAATATTCCTATATGGCCGATACCTGTATTGGTGGATAACCCTGGATCTAACCCATTTTTTGAAGGAATTCTATGGTCATTCCATGATCAGACAGGAACTTCCTCCAGGTTCTACCAAATCTCCTTCTTGGTATCAGTTTTGTCATCCAGAAAGGAAAAAAACTTTCTGGATGACAAGTGACCTTTCCAATTCTAGGCTGTCAAATGCAGCCCTGTTGCTTGCAGATACCACAAAGCACACTACCTGAGGTCTGGGGTATCCAAAAGAACCCATAGATTGGAGATAGTCCTTAGCCGCCCTTCTATTCAATAGGTTTCCTGTCTTTGTTGGGTGGACTCCCCTCCTCTCTAGTGGTGCCATCATGATGGAATGGAAAAGGTTTTATCAAAACAAAGTGACAATCTTGAGATAAAAATTGTAAGTTTTGGCGCACAACTGTCCCATACAGATGGACAAAGTGCAGGAATTTTAGGGAGAACACCTCCAATTTGTTGTTGCATATTACGGCCGGTCTTCATATATTCCATTTTATTGTTTCTTTTAGATGAATTCCACTTGTCAGAAGAAGAAAAAAAAAAAAACCTAACTGCACATTTGATCCCAGCTAAGCTATGGGGGCTCACGTGCCACTGTTGGGCAAGACCCCCACCGTGCATTAGAAATACCAAGAGGAGTTCTTCATTCTCTGGATCAGCAGAGGTCAGACCCCAACAATCACACGCTGTTTTTAGCGTTACACAGCAATGTCAGATGATTTTGTATTCCAGAATGGTGAGTTTACGGATCAGCAACCTGCTAAAATTACATAATACAGGAATACAGGTTGGATAATTTTATAGCAATTTTTATTAAGAGTCAAGTGCTGGTATTGTCAGAAGACTCCATATACTGCAGAAGCAGCGTCAGGTGGCATTACTACAATAGAAATGTCTCAATTTTTCCTGTTTCCAGAAAATATCTTAACGGGTTCCAATGGTCACTTGCCAGACTCTGATCAAGTTGTCTGTGTATCCAGCGAAGAGGGTCTGTAAAAACAATGGAACAAAATGAGAACCAAAAATACTAAGTTTTCAATATTTCAAATAAAACCTCAGTTTATACTACAAAAAGGAGGGATGATCTGGAGCAATTGTCACACTAGCACTTTATTGATTATAAAAATTGAAGGGAAAATGGGGTGCGTATCATAATCCAAATTTTGTTTACATAACGGGAAAGCAGCATTTTAGCCGAGGGCACAGGAGGGCAGGGTTGCCGGTGGATGTTGACAGTGGGGCAATGCCTGCAGGCTTGGCGCTGGAGATGTCATTAATACTTCCGGGTTTTAGCAGGTAATTGACTGCCTAGGCAGTGCAGACTGAGATCTCAGAGAGCTCATTTGGTGCTTGTGCGATCTCTAACAATGGACTTCAAGAAAATGGCTGCAGAGGCAGCGCATGCACAAATGGAGGTTTCGGCTGTCCGAGAACTTCATCTGCACAGCCTCTGCAGCCATTTGCCGGAACCCAGAAGTATCAATGGCGCCCACCGTACACAGCCGCGACAACCCCAAGCTATTCCCCACTTCTGACCGTGCCTTCTGCCCGCTCTATTTCCCCATCGTGACGACGACCCCCACCACCGCGATCCTGCACTACCCAGGTAAGACAGCATATGAGATGCACCAGATTGTAGGACAAAACCTACTTTGAATCTATTTTTTTTATCCCAATTTCTTCCTCTAAATTTTGGATGCATTTTATAATCCCATGCGTCTTATAAAGAGAAAAAATACAGTATATATAACGCTTCTGGATAAAGACTACACTGTGGATGAATATACAGAACACAAGTGAACTCCTTACCTGTCCGTCTGCTGACCAGGCCAGAGATGTACATTGTGGGGGCTCTGCTTTGCTGCTTGTACTGATCACCTCCTGCTTCAGTTCATCTACAATGATTTTGCCCTCAAGATCCTGCAAAAATGCACAAGTAATTAAAAACGCACAACTTTAGATCCAAACATGACAGCAAATGTATATTTTTGCTCAGTAACAGCCTCTGATTTTCAGCAATGAGCATCAGTTGGCATAAGAACACATCACTGCAAGAATAAGGTGCCCTAATAAGGTATATATCACTAATAAATAAAAATGTGTAACACGAGGAGGGATGCAGCCACATACCCAGATCTTGATGCTTGGTCCTGTGGCCGCACACAGCCAGTAGCGGTTGGGGCTGAAGCACAGAGCATTGATCACGTCGCCGCTGTCCAGGGTGTACAAGTGTTTCCCCTCGTTCAGATCCCACAACATGGCTTGTCCGTCCTGGAAACAGAAAGGTTAGTGAATAGAGGGAAAATAGCACCATGACCATCATTCACATTTGTTCTAGTCATTACCCCAACGGATTCAATTAAACTTTTGGAAAGGGGGGGGGGGTGGTGAGGTAATTTAGAATACAGAGAGATCCAGTTTGCAACAATTGCAATTTTACATAAAGTAATTAACAAAAAAAATTAAGCAATGCACGTGGTCTACTTGTCTTCCAGAGTCAGCTGGTGGTAAAACCCATGACCACTTGCTCCACAGAAGCATCTGCAATTTATCTATCTTGTTGGCTCAGATATTGTTTAGAATGTACAGAAGACGTCGCATGGACTAACAAGGTATTCGCAAAAACTGAAAAGCAGCGTAAGGATTCTCATTGACTTTGCTGGAATAAAGATCTGCTTGCGGTTTTGTGACATTTGCACTAAAACAAAATGCAGTAAAATTGCATTGTCTGCACAGGGCCCTGATGTGGCAAATAGAAGTAGATTGCTGCCAGGTACAGCTGGACAAGTCACTCTTTCCCCTTGCAGATTTGGTGCAGAAATAAATCTGCAGTATATCAATTATTGCAGCGTTTTTCCACCACAAACGCATAGTATTTCAAAAGCACATGGTGTTTTTCTGCCAGCAAATACAATTTTGGTGCATTTCTACAACAAAATACTCAATGTGCGCACATAGCCCAAAGAACAGCATTATGATCTGTGTTAAAGGCCCCGTCTCACACAAAGATATCGTTAGTACATCACAGGTTTTCAGTCGTTCTAACGACGTTGTTCAGTGTGACATGTACAAACAATCAACGATAATCGGGCAGATCGTGGACGGGAGGTTGGGGATCTGGACCTTAAACCAAACGATGAGCGTCTGTTCAACCTGCAGTATGGGAGTGTGTGACACCTCGATAACGATGCTGTTAACGACTTCGCGTATTCAGAACTGAAGGACGTAGACGATCAAACGACCGCAAGTATCGTTCGCTTGTTGCAGAATTGTTGTGTTGATAAAGATAACTGTACGTGTGGCATTTCACTAGCGATCATTGAACGTCGTTCAAGCGATCTAGGTCAAGTCGGATTGTTGGTCAGTTCGCCGACACATTGAAGCGTGAGATGGGGCCTTAAGAGACAACACTGGCAATGTCCATCGCAGCCACAACTTCCATAAGACTCAGAACAGACAACAGATCCACTGAGTACAGAGAAACTGCTGCCACTAAACAAGTATTCCTATCCTCAGCCTCCACCAGTCCACCAACCTAGTAATAATGTAACAATAAAAGTGGGTGGCACGGTGGCTCAAGTGGTTAGCACTGAAGCCTTTGCAGCACTGGGGTCCTGAGGTCCTGGGTTCAATTCCCACTAAGGACACTAAGGACAACATCTGCAAGGAGTTTGTATGTTCTCCGTGTTTGTGTGGGTTTCCTCCGGGCACTCCGGTTTCCTCCCACATTGTAAAGACATACTGATAGGATGTTTAGATTGTGAGCTCCAAGAGAGACAGCATTACTCATGTATGTAAAGCGCTATGGAATTAATAGCGCTATATAAATGAATAAATATTATATAATATTATAACTCTAGCTGGCAAACTAACAGAAGCCTATGACTCCACAGTGCCAGGAATTGTGTGGCCCCATGTTTCCTCACCTTGCCTCCGGAGGCGCACAGTGATCCATCAGGAGACACTGTGACTGTGTTCAGGTAGCCGCTGTGGCCGATGTGGTTGGTCTTCAGTTTGCAGTTGGCCAAATTCCAGACCTGAAAATGGTGAAGACCAAATTTAGAGGATGGCCTGACGTGGTCACAGGGTACTTCACCAATTCCAATTATTGCCCTGCTATTCATCAGTCTGGACACACACTCACCTTCACCATCTTGTCCCATCCGCAGGACACAATAATTGGATTGCTGCTGTTGGGTGAGAACCGGACGCAAGAAACCCATTCAGAGTGAGATTCTTCCTGGAGAGAATGGAAAAAATACTCTAAGCCACAATACCTAATCTAGTATTGAGGGCTGCAGCCGACCACAGCTTATATGGTCCCATCATAATTGCAGGAGTGTCAGCACACTTGATGTTGTTCCCATAGGAAACACTCAGGATAGTGAATCTAATCACTAGGACCGGATATGCCTCAGGTTTCTATAGTAGGTGGTAGTTTGCTCACCTGCACTGTGTACTTGCAGACTCCCAGAGTGTTCCACAGCTTGATGGTCTTGTCTCGGGAACCAGACACAATCTGACGGTTGTCAGCGGAGAAGGCCACGCTGAGGACATCCTTGGTGTGACCCACAAATCGCCTTGTGGTTGATCCACTGAAAAATAAAAAAAAAGGCAAACACATGAGCATCCCCACATCATAACACTTGGTCACTCAGGATTTGGCCCTATCCACAACCTACTTGGTAAGATCCCACAGCCTCAGGGTCCCATCCCAGGAGCCAGAAAGGGCGAACTGCCCATCGGAGGAGATGACGACATCACTTACAAAGTGGGAGTGACCACGCAGGGCGCGCTGGGGGACGCCGTAGCTGGTCTCATCTCGTGTCAGCTTCCACATGATCACAGTCTTGTCTAGAATGGGAAAAAAAAGCGTTAAAATATAACGACCTGTGATAGGGCGGTGTCCCCATATAATTTTTAAGCATAGCGAAATCTATTTTTTGTGTGAGCTGTTCCCCTAAAAACAAATAAAAGCCCTATAGGGGGACAGAAAAGAATTGTACGCCAAACTGTTCCCAGAAGCGTGGATGAATTTTGCAACTGGAACAAGAAATGACAGATCTGATATAAAGGATCCAGTCTCTGCCATGATGCTCATGAGAACCAACAACTTAAAAGGGTTTGTATAGGGTTAATAATGTCCTACGTACAGGATGGGGATTAAAGGGGTCCTCCAGTAAAAGCAAAAAAAAAAAATAAAAAAGTGACCAATTGAAAGAATGCATAATTTTTTTATCAGTGTTACAAAATGGAGTGAAAGGTCGAAAGAAAGACTGGGGCTCCATTCATTGTCTATGGGGCTGTTAAAAAAACAAAAAACAAAAGTGATACTCGGCAGCCCCATAGAGAATGAATGGAGCGGCGGTCAGGCACAGACCAACCACCCAGTCTAATGAGGGCAAAAGTTGTTTTTGCAGATCAGTGCAGTGCCAGCAGTCAGATCCCACCAGCCTATGGATAGGTGATAACTTGTGTCCTCCAAACTACCTCTTTAAAGATCCCCAGGTGTTCAACTGACAGTGACCCACAGTGTGAACAGACCTCTATAGTTTCCATTGTGCTCCCTCATGAAAAATGACTGGAGCCTGCAGATGGGGAGCAGAGAAGAGTGAGCAGCCAACAATTCCCATATAGCATCATTATATGATCACTTGCTAGGTGCAGGCCCTATGCCGGACACTTTGCAGCATAGGTGCAGGCCCTACGCCGGACACTTTGCAGCATAGGTGCAGGCCCTACGCCGGACACTTTGCAGCATAGGTGCAGGCCCTACGCCGGACACTTTGCAGCATAGGTGCAGGCCCTACGCCGGACACTTTGCAGCATAGGTGCAGGCCCTACGCCGGACACTTTGCAGCATAGGTGCAGGCCCTACGCCGGACACTTTGCAGCATAGGTGCAGGCCCTACGCCGGACACTTTGCAGCATAGGTGCAGGCCCTACGCCGGACACTTTGCAGCATAGGTGCAGGCCCTACGCCGGGACACTTTGCAGCATAGGTGCAGGCCCTACGCCGGACACTTTGCAGCATAGGTGCAGGCCCTACGCCGGACACTTTGCAGCATAGGTGCAGGCCCTACGCCGGACACTTTGCAGCATAGGTGCAGGCCCTACGCCGGACACTTTGCAGCATAGGTGCAGGCCCTACGCCGGACACTTTGCAGCATAGGTGCAGGCCCTACGCCGGACACTTTGCAGCATAGGTGCAGGCCCTACGCCGGACACTTTGCAGCATAGGTGCAGGCCCTACGCCGGACACTTTGCAGCATAGGTGCAGGCCCTACGCCGGACACTTTGCAGCATAGGTGCAGGCCCTACGCCGGACACTTTGCAGCATAGGTGCAGGCCCTACGCCGGACACTTTGCAGCATAGGTGCAGGCCCTACGCCGGACACTTTGCAGCATAGGTGCAGGCCCTACGCCGGACACTTTGCAGCATAGGTGCAGGCCCTACGCCGGACACTTTGCAGCATAGGTGCAGGCCCTACGCCGGACACTTTGCAGCATAGGTGCAGGCCCTATGCCGGACACTTTGCAGCATAGGTGCAGGCCCTATGCCGGACACTTTGCAGCATAGGTGCAGGCCCTATGCCGGACACTTAGTATAGGAGCTGCACCAAGCAATGGAAGGGATCATATATTACAGTGTAAACAAAGACATTAAAGGGCAGCTCCACATGAGCAGCACCCCCTGTACAGCTCAGCTGGGTGTTCACAGTATGCTGTCAGTAATGGCCGCTGCCAGGAGGGAGGAAGAGTCCAACCAAGTCCTAAACCTGGAGCAGCACAAGCCCCGGCCATTCCATGCCAGGCTGTCTATATATACGGACATATACGGTACATGTATACAATGATATATACGGTACATGTATACAATGATATATACGGTCCCTCCACACACAGCCCGCGCACTCCCAGCGCCGCCATCCCGTCTCTCTGACCGTCTACACGCGCATCTCACCCCGGGAAGAGCTGAGGATCATGTCCGGGAACTGCGGGGTGGTGGCGATCTGTGTGACCCAGCCATTGTGGCCCTTCAGGGTCCCCCGCAGGGTCATCTGCTCGGTCATGATGAGAGCTTGTCTGGGGACGCTCCACCGGCGGAGGATGGAGGGGGATTCAAGACGTCGGGTCCAGAGTGACTGGGAAAAGGCGGAAACCAGGGCCGAGGCGGCTTATATAGAAAACGTCAAAGCCCTGACGTCACGACGTTCTGAGAGGAAATGCGTCAGACGTACGGCGTAACATGGCGGCCTCCATAGCATCGCGCCGGCGTTCAGCGATTCCTGCTGTGTACGGGGCCGGTGTCTCCTCCGCACAGTCCCGGTATAGATGAGGACTTCAGCGGCCTCACCGCGTTCACACTCCTTCACCTTCTGACCGGGCGCTCTCATAATGGGCGGCGAGAGAGATTTTTTTTTTTTGTAACAACTTTATTGATAATGTACATAAAAACACCCCACCTTGTCATGTGACATTGGTCTGGTTTGGATTATGAAGGGCCCCCATCATTGTGCATTTGAGCAGGGGCCCCTGCTTCACACCAGACCGTCACTCGCAGGGGGAGGACATTATTGCAAATTATATGTAAAAAAATAATAGTTTTTATTAAGTTTTCACATCTGGTGCATAACATGCGTCATCCTGCTCGGGCCTCGTTCACACCAGACTGCTGCATGTTCACTGTTCTGTTCCTTTATTGTACATGGTGTTAGCACGGCGGCCGCAGACCCCATTCACTATAATAGGTGTCATGTGCAGGTGCAGTGATGTACAGTGAACCTAATGGGCCCCGATGCGAAAGCTCCAACGGGGCCCCCAATTATTACAAATCTTTAATAGCATTAGTCTTTTTCTATAGGCCAAAGGGACTTTTGGGGCCCCCCAGGACCCGGGTGCAATTGCGACCCTGCACCTGTTACACCCTGGGTCTGATTCTCCGTGCAATCAGACACATACCTCTACCAGACGTGTGTTTTTTCTTCCCTATGTACATTTTATTATGAGAATCAGTCACCTGCGCCATAACATAAAGGGGAGAAAATCTCACTGCACCCTCTATGTAGGAAGAGATATTTGGGGGGTTCTCCACTGATGAGCAAACCCCAAATAACAGCTCCCCTATACAATATAGTATACTAACACCGCTCCTCACCCCCTGGATGGAGACAATCCCCTGCCCTTCACACCGGGTTACCTGCAGGTCACATGTCCACTGCTCAGAGGAGAAGACGACTGATGGATGAGTGAAGGCTGCAACCGATCAGCAGTGATTGGCTGCAGCAGACACAGTATTATCTATGTCACATAACCGGCAGGTACCAGCAAGAGCACAGGTGAGCGGATGTCATTTTGCTTAATGGAAGGGACTTTCTGTCCTCGAAACAGGTTGCTTATAAAAGGAAGACATGAAGTACCACTGTTCTCTGTTTCTTGTCCTCAAATGTAACGTGCCAGCAAGGATCCTTAATGTCTCACTTTCTATGTTACAGTGAATATTCATGAGGAGGAGGTCAGGGAGCGACTTCAAGATCACTCATGGTGTAAAGCATCAGATGAAGATTGTGCTCTAAGGTCAGGCACTGCTACCACACCGCCGACTTTCTCCATCCTCTTACTGTTATTGTAATATATTTACATATTTGTGTATGTATGTATTTGTGTGTGTGTATATATACAGTTTCAAAGTCTAGTTGGCATGATGTGCCTTTCTTCTGCTACGCTACATTTCCTTTATCTACAATCTTCAACATTGTCCATTTCTTGGTGCGTCTACAAAACAGCCTGGACAGCACATCTTGACACTACGTCTGCTTTGGAGAGACCTTGGTGATGCAGTATAACTACCTTGTGTCTTGTTGCTGTGCTCAGTATTGCCATTTTGTATGATCTGTGACTGTTTTCCACACCCTCACCTTTGTAGTGGCGTTTAGCTGTTCCTCACCAAGTTGTAAGCCTTCTATTTCTGTTAATAACGGTTTTAACCTACACATAAAAAGATGATCATTATGTCATCACCTGTACGGTGTAATTAGTTACTCATACACCTGCAAATAAAGTATGGAATGAAGTCCGGCTCATACAAATGGAATTCTTCTTTATTTCTAATGACTTGCATTACAGAAGTCCAGACGATCACGATTAGTGGAAGCAATGTGTTTCAAGTGACGCAGCACTCTGCATTATGAACCTTCATGACTAGGAGTGCTGCATTACTTGAATCACTACTAGATCGGTACCCTGAGGTGGCGGACACAAGCATTAGGTTCATGGGTAAGCTCATACCTTGATCGTGCTTCCTAATTTTGCACCTTATTCTGACATAGGGCTATTTGGACCCACTGGGGACTTACTTTAGCTACTAGCCTTGGTCAGTTTGCACTTTTCGAATTGATTCCTGTGAGCCACCTTTACTGTCCTCCAACCTCTCGGATACCAGTCATCCCTCTCCTTTCCATTCCACCTTGTTAACATGTAATTTTGTACCTCGCTTCATGTTTGATGTATCCACTGTAAGAAATAAAAACGTGCTTTTGTTGCATATAGCACTGGTGTGGACATTGAAGTGGTGATTAATACTTGGGCAATAGAACACTCGTGTTCTCTGGTTTTAATTACCTGAATCGCGTTGCTTTTACTAATCGTGATCGTCTGGACTTCTGTAATGCAAGTCATTTGAAATAAAGAAGAATTCCATTTGTGTAAGCCAGACTTCATTCCATACTTTATTTGTGGTTCTACTGTCCCAAGACGAGGCCGAGGTCTGGGCTCCACCTCGAAAGGAGAAGAACTAGGTGGTGAGCTAGTTTTCTGCACATACTCATACACCTGACTACAATCCTACAAAATCCCTGACTTTCTGCAAGTGTATCTAGAAGTACTGATGAGGGCTTCACACCAAATATAGATTTGATTTCAATTTCTCTGTTGTTCATTCACCTTGCATTATGTTGATAGAAATTAACTAGTAATGCTTTTTTTTTTTTTTTTAATTTATCCTTAATTTGGAGCAAGGAGGTGGTAGCGGTCCTGCTGCTGGGTTGTTGCCCTCCACATCTCCTGGTGTACTGGTTTGTCTCCTGGTATCTGCTCCATGCTCTGGACACTGTGCTGACAGACACAATTATCCTTCTTACCATAGCTCGCATTGGTGTGCCATCCTGGATGAGCTGCACTACCTGAGCAACTTCTGTGGGTTGTAGACACTGCCTCATGCTACCTCTATGGGTGAGAGCAATGACAAAATGCAAAAGTGACCAAAACAAAAGCCAAAAAGGATGAGAACAGAGAAATGGTCTGTGGGCACCACCTGCAGAACCGCTCCTTTGTAGGGGGTGCCTTGCTCCGATCATTTCTACCTGTTGTCTGTTCCATTTACAGAACAGCAGGAGAAATTGGTTCACAATCAGCGTTGCTTCATAACTGGATAGATGATTTCACATGAGTGTGAATGACTTGGGTTTAAACAACACAATGTAAGTGTTCCCTTTATTTCAGCAGTGTATATACCGTTATATATATATCACATATCCACTATTACTCATTGTCCGCTGACCACATTTACATTTACCTTATATACTCAGTATAAGCCGAGTTTTTAGCCCAAAATTGGGCTGAAAAGTCTCCCCCTCGCTTATACAGAGTCAATACGGGGGGCTGTGTCGGGCATGTGGGGCTTCAGAGGGGGGGGGGGGAAGCTGCTGTATGAGCGGCCCCGTCACGTGGGGCGCTCATTAAATATGCATGCTTTCCCTGTCAATCAGCGGCAGGGGAAGCAGTGCATAACTAAATTAAATCCCCCAATGTGCACCTGGTCCCTTGTAAGGGCCCCCCCCGATGGTTATATTACATTCCGGAATTCTGATCCGCGCCGCTCCTCGCTGCTCGTCCGTCCGCGTCTTCTACATCCCGGATCTCGGCCTCGCAGGCATGTGACCGTCATCGCGCGGCCGGGATCCCGGATGTAGAAGACGCGACGGACGGTAGCAGCGAGGAGCAGCGAGGAGCGCGCGATCAGAAGTCCGGAATGGTAAGATAGCGGGGGGGGGCCTTGCAAGGGGCGTTAGTGACAGCATTTGGGGGCTGCTGGGACCCAGGGGCTGCTGGGTACCTGGGGCTGCTGGGTACTGCTGGGGACCCCCTGGGGGCTGTTTTACCCCTGGGCTGTTGGTACCCCCAGGGCGTTGGTACCACTGGGGCGTTTGGTACCCCATAGGGGCCGTGGTACCCCAGGGCTGTTGGTACCCAGGGGCTGTGGTACCCCCAGGGCTGCTGGGTACCCCAGGGGGCTGCTGGGTACCCCTGGGGGCTGCTATATGTACCCCTGGTGCCTGCTGTATAAACCACTGGGGCATGCTGTATACTACCACTGGGGTTGCTGGGCTCTGTATACTACCATGGGGCTGCTGGGGAATCTGTATACTACCACTGGGGCTGCTGGGGAATCTGTATACTACCACTGGGGCTGCTGGGGAATCTGTATACTACCACTGGGGCTCCTGTATACTATCACTGGGGCTGCTGGGGAATCTGTATACTACCACTGGGGCTCCTGTATACTACCACTGGGGGCTGCTGGGGCTCCTGTATACTACCACTGGGGCTGCTGGGGCTCCTGTATACTACCACTGGGGCTGCTGGGGAATCTGTATACTACCACTGGGGCTGCTGTATACTACCACTGGGGAGGCCTGTATACCACACTGCTGGGGTCTGTATACCTGTGCTGGGGTCCACCCTCGGCTTATACAAGAGTCAATAGGTTTTTCCAGATTTTTGGGGCAAAAGTAGGGGGGTCGGCTTATACACGGGTCGGCTTATACACGAGTATATACGGTATTTCATATTTCAAAAATAATAAGGCAATTATAAAAAAAAGTATATAAGACATTCACCAGCAACATAGTGAACATGTTGGATTGACCATAAATCTTTTAACATACCCATTCATGTGCCCATCTAATAGACTGACAAAGAGATGGGTTCTAGGTTAACTAATTAAAATCTGTTTGGAAATAATGGGAGGAGAAGGAGAAGGGTGCTGAGGAAGCTGCTTCCTGGCAGCGAAACGCGTGGGTTGGGTTCCTATGGGGGACCCATGCTCTCTGGCCTTGACTCATTAAGCCCATTGTACTATCTATGGGTAACTTATTAGGAAACTACTATTCCTTTATGGTTTTGGTATACCGGGCATTTGGGTTTGTGGTGCAATTACTGAATCCCCATTTTTTGACCTATGCTATCTGTGATTCAATCATAGGAACATCTATATGGACACTAAATAGAGGTTACCACTTTGATGTTACGATAGTTGGCTATGTGATACCCCTTAGGGTACCTTTACACGCGGCTACATTTCTAGGGTGGCTACAGGTAACTTACTGGTTGCAGTGAAATCATGGAGACAAGGTTCTATCTTGTTGCTGTGTACAAATGGAATAATCTCTCCATGATTTCACTGCAACCAGTAAGTTACCTGTAGCCACCCTAGAAATGTAGCCGCGTGTAAAGGTACCCTTATGGTTTCAGGTATATATCATTATTAATTTAAGAATTCATTATATTCTGCTGTATTGTATGTGTATGCATATGTTTTGCCTAGGACCAGGGGTGGATAGCTGCACCAATCAGTACATGCAATAACAGTCCATTACACAATTTGATGTTATCCTATGATAATAATTTTGGTCATATTATTTCTATGCATAGCCCATATATATATTGTACTGTCTTATGTGAGCTATTGCATTCTGTACACTAGTTTCTTAAAGGCTTGTTGAAATGACAAACATTGTATGTTTATAGTCAGAGTGTGCCACTCTCATGTATTACACATTATGACTTGTGAGGGGCCCCATACAATATTCTGCATATGTACAAAATAAAAAAAACTTTATTATTCACTTTTATATAGTAGCAGTGTGCTCCCTTGTATATGCCATGTCTTCTTCTCAATTTCATTCTGCAGAGTAATCAGGAGCAGAAAAAGGCCCTTCCCAAGTACCTGAAAGCTACAATTGTCCCCAATGTTTTGTATGCTGAAGCATTAAGATTTCACTCCACTGAAACTAAGGGGCCCAGAGCGACCTCTGAAAGAATCCTATAGTACTTGTGTTGATGTGGCCCTGGCTGGGGGCATCACACGGGTTATCGGTGCAGGTCTCTGTTGACATGGGCCGGTTTTCCTGTGTGTGTGTGTGCTGTGTGAAACCTGTCCGGTGTACAGTGGGTTAATAGCTGAAGGGTTTTCATGAGCTGAGTAAAACAGCTGAGTGTGAGTGCTAAAAGATCTGAGAGATTCATGAGCCTAATGAGTGGCTGAACCTGTGTTTGAGTGCTTTGCTGGGCTAAACCTGAATGGTGCACAGGGGGTTAATCACATCTCAGGTCTGTGTGTGAGTGAGATGTGCTGATTGACTCACTGGGTTGCAGCTGTGGGTGAGGCAGTGTGGATAAGAACCTGCCAGGTGTCTGAATGAGAGAGAGGATCGATGGGAGTCAGAGCAGTCCAGACCACTGTCATGTGAGGGTGTGCTGGAAGTGATCCGTCCCCGGTGGGGGAAGTGAAGGGAGCCTGCCAGCTCCATGCTGGTGCACCTGATGTGTGCATGCCAGCCAGTGATGAGGACCGAAGACGGCTCAAGGGCCAGGCGGTCATATGTGTGATGTGAGAGACCGAGGACGGCTCAAGGGCCAGGCGGTCATATGGATGGCGAGAGAGACCGGGATGGCTCAAGGGCCAGGCGGTCATAGGTATAGCCGACTTTGGGACTGACTGTGCTAATCGTGATATGGTCCCGTTGACTATGTGTGAAGGTGTATGGGTAATCACAAGGGCGTATGTATAATTACCCTGTGTGATATTGTGGATCTATGGGTAAAAAGTACCATATGATGTATCCAGGTGTGAAGGTCAGGCGGCCTAACCGCCATTGGGTCCGACTGGGTAGTCGTGAAAGGACCTGTTGAAAGTGTAACATATATGATGGCTTATGCAAAAGTGCCATGTATGATGTGTATGATGCAGTGTGGGTTGAGACTCCCTAGGAGTAGGTTGAGGATCCCTACAGCAGGACGGGGAAAGATTCATGTCAGGGTGATAGACGGTGATAGCCATCTTTAGAAGCAGACTGAGGTCTGCAAGGGTCGGTGGGTGACGCCTTGAAGTTCTGTGGAACCCGTAATTCTAATGTGACTGTAAACATGGTGTAATGTCATATGTGAATGTCATATACTGCAATGTAATGATATGCATATTATATGTGAAAATGTAAATGGTGTTGTGTGTTAACAGTGGTTTATGGCGTTAAATAAACTACTGTGTTATGTTACCTGTTAAAAATGTAGTCACTAATGTAATTTCATTATGCTGCAAGCGAGTTCCCCGGGTGCTACCTCACATACTGTATTATCCCTCCTTCACCAAAAGTTACAAAGGGGACAATGCAGTCAGGTGGGTAACCTTCTCCTGACATTCACCAAACCCAAACTCATCCAGATAGAGAACTGTGATCCATGAGTCCACAGAACGTTTCCTCTGCTCCAGAGTCCAGGGGTCGCGGCTTTGCCCCACTCCATCGGTTACACCATATAAATCTACAAAGCAACTTCCATAAATGTAACGAGATTCATGTGCAAAATTAAAAAGATTTCAATTAATTCCCAGAATAGTGGGATAGAGAAAAAGCCATAAGGGAAAGAAAGATTTAGGACGAAGGGATAAAGTAAAATGACAAAAGTTTATTAATATGAATAACACAACATCTAAGAGAAAATAACAAAGAACAGAAACGTGGACAAACTATCCAGAGGCAACATGCAGCCACTAAAACCATGTCCAAATCATAAAGGATGACAAAAAGTCATTATATGTGTGTCAGGAGAAATGGTTGAATAAAAAGAATAAATGCTGTAAGAGGGGTTAATATATTTCAGACGAAAAAAATACTCACACATGCGCAAAATGTCACTAAAGTAATTAATATAATATATATGAATGAGTAACCTGGGGCAAAAAGTGGTAAATGATGGCAAAATCAGGGGAGGTTAGGGGTAATGCTGAATGGTAAGAAGTATATAACTAATTACAGAATAACCACTAATATTATTGTAGATAATAATGAGTGGTATTGGTTGAATAAAACTCCACCAAAGGGAATATCTAGAGTCCAGGGGAACCAATATAATGTTCAAACTATAAATTAATTCATAGATGTACAGATTATCATTATAGCTCAGGCCTGTCATGTGTAGATCGTTACCTTTAGACGTGATGCGGTACATGATGCCCGCAGTGGTGACAAGCTCATCGAGAGGCATAAGCACTTCTTACGTGTCCCTCTGTACCCCTATTGTATAAATATTGAAGGAACTCCGGCACCAGACTTGTTGCAGTTAAAATTCCTGATCTTTATTCAGACATCCTTAAAAGCATTAGTGGGGTACGCAGCCCCCTGCCTCCACGCCTGACGCGTTTCGGATACAAAATCCTTAGTCTTAGGCACCCCACTAATGCTTTTAAGGATGTCTGAATAAAGATCAGGAATTTTAACTGCAACAAGTCTGGTGCCGGAGTTCCTTCAATATTTGTTCAAGTGAATGGGAACCAGCCATTACTCCGAGCACGAACAGTCTCTGGAAGCCGTGGTGAGCAATACCCCCTTTCCCTTCCCTTTTACTATACCCCTATTGTACCACATCACGTCTCAGGTAATCCTTGTACGTAATTTCAGTGCATACCACTAACCGGGAGTGTCCCCCGAGCCTCATTCTTACAAAAATTCCCAGAATGAAGCTTCATATGAATTGATCAGAACCGTGAGGCTTATTTGGAAGTAATTAATAAATTGTTTTCCGAGGGCAAGCGGAGGAGTCTTTGGTCAAATTAACGCTTTTTCAGTGTGTGTGTGTGTGTCTTTTTCAACTGTACTTGCCAGGGTAGTAATAAGGGAATCTGATAGATGCCTCTCCACTGCTAACACCAGGGCTTGGTGCCAGCTGTCTATTCACAGCAGACATCAACCCCATTAACCTATTACCCCGACTCCCACCACACTAGGACAATCAGGAAGAGTCAGAGGAAAGCATCAGAATTGGAACATGTAATGGATGCTCCACTTCTTGGGCTGCTGCAGGCTGGTATACTTAATCATGGAACATCCCAGCTTGATAATAGCAGCCCCCAGCTGTCTTCTCTACATTGGCTGTTTTTCAAAAATAAGGCAGAACCCAAGCCATGTAATATATATATACAGTTCGGGCCAGAAATATTTGGACAGTGACACAATTTTCGCGAGTTGGGCTCTGCATGCCACCACATTGGATTTGAAATGAAACCTCTACAACAGAATTCAAGTGCAGATTGTAACGTTTAATTTGAAGGGTTGAACAAAAATATCTGATAGAAAATGTAGGAATTGTACACATTTCTTTACAAACACTCCACATTTTAGGAGGTCAAAAGTAATTGGACAAATAAACATAACCCAAACAAAATATTTTTATTTTCAATATTTTGTTGCGAATCCTTTGGAGGCAATCACTGCCTTAAGTCTGGAACCCATGGACATCACCAAACGCTGGGTTTCCTCCTTCTTAATGCTTTGCCAGGCCTTTACAGCCGCAGCCTTCAGGTCTTGCTTGTTTGTGGGTCTTTCCGTCTTAAGTCTGGATTTGAGCAAGTGAAATGCATGCTCAATTGGGTTAAGATCTGGTGATTGACTTGGCCATTGCAGAATGTTCCACTTTTTTGCACTCATGAACTCCTGGGTAGCTTTGGCTGTATGCTTGGGGTAATTGTCCATCTGTACTATGAAGAGCCGTCCAATCAACTTTGCAGCATTTGGCTGAATCTGGGCTGAAAGTATATCCCGGTACACTTCAGAATTCATCCGGCTACTCTTGTCTGCTGTTTGTCATCAATAAACACAAGTGACCCAGTGCCATTGAAAGCCATGCATGCCCATGCCATCACGTTGCCTCCACCATGTTTTACGGAGGATGTGGTGTGCCTTGGATCATGTGCCGTTCCCTTTCTTCTCCAAACTTTTTTCTTCCCATCATTCTGGTACAAGTTGATCTTTGTCTCATCTGTCCATAGAATACTTTTCCAGAACTGAGCTGGCTTCTTGAGGTGTTTTTCAGCAAATTTAACTCTGGCCTGTCTATTTTTGGAATTGATGAATGGTTTGCATCTAGATGTGAACCCTTTGTATTTACTGTCATGGAGTCTTCTCTTTACTGTTGACTTAGAGACAGATACACCTACTTCACTGAGAGTGTTCTGGACTTCAGTTGATGTTGTGAACGGGTTCTTCTTCACCAAATAAAGTATGCGGCGATCATCCACCACTGTTGTCATCCGTGGACGCCCAGGCCTTTTACAGTTCCCAAGCTCACCAGTCAATTCCTTTTTTCTCAGAATGTACCCAACTGTTGATTTTGCTACTCCAAGCATGTCTGCTATCTCTCTGATGGATTTTTTCTTTTTTTTTCAGCCTCAGGATGTTCTGCTTCACCTCAATTGAGATTTCCGCATGACCGCATGTTGTCTGGTCACAGCAACAGCTTCCAAATGCAAAACCACACACCTGAAATCCACCCCTGACCTTTTAACTACTTCATTGATTACAGGTTAACGAGGGAGACGCCTTCAGAGTTAATTGCAGCCCATTGTCCAATTACTTTTGGTCCCTTGAAAAAGAGGAGGTTATGCATTACAGAGCTATGATTCCTAAAGCCTTTCTCCGATTTGGATGTGGAAACTCTCATATTGCAGCTGGGAGTGTGCACTTTCAGCCCATATTATATATATATAATTGCATTTCTGAACATGTTTTTGTAAACAGCTAAAATAACAAAACTTGTGTCACTGTCCAAATATTTCTGGCCCTAACTGTATATATATATATATATATAATTTATTTAAATAAAACAATAAGTGATCCCATCTTTTTTTGATAACAAGCCAAGGTAAAGCAGAGTGCTGAGGGTTGCAGCCTGCAGGTGTCTGTTTTATCCAACAGGTTTTTTCTTATTTTTTTCCCTATACATGTTTTCAGGACAATCACCAACACTTTGCTTCCTTTTGTAGCTCTTTGACCCTTAATACATCCATTTTATAGCACAGAAATTCGGGTCCCCATATACTTTCTTATTTGGGTTTTGGTCCCAGAACCAAACTTTTTTTTAAAGTCCGGCCAAACCCGGCGAACCCGAAAATCCACGGGTCCGCTCATCACTATTCACGACTTCTGTAAGTGGCCCACAGTGCCTTACAGTGCTCGGACGTATAATGCCATATAGTGCCCATACACACTATGCCTTACAGTGTTCGGACATATAATGCCATATAGTGCCGATACACACAGTGCCTTACAGTGCTCGGATGTATAATGCCATATAGTGCCCATACACACTATGCCTTACAGTGCTCGGATGTATAATGCCATATAGTGCCCATACATATCTATGCCTTACAGTGCTCGGATGTATAATGCCATATAGTGCCCATACACACTATGCCTTACAGTGCTCGGACGTATAATGAATACACTGCAAAATCAAATGAGGGCGGTCACAGATGTCACAGAGGGGAGGAGGAAGCAGGATTCTTCCTCCCCTCTGTGACATCAGTTCCAGCAGCGCCGGCCCCTATGGGAGAAAATGCAGTCGCTGCTGCGTAAAGATTTAACATGTCAATTCTTTACGCATCAGTGTTTTCTCCCATAAAAGCGCTGCGTATTTTTACGCAGTGTCTGCACGCCAAAGTGAATTTCCCATTCACTTTGCTGGCAGACACAAAACATTGCGTATTTTTTAAAAGCGCGTGTAAAAAGCGCACAAAAATACACAATGTGTGAACGGGGCCGAAGAGGAACAATGTCGGGGTGAGTGGAGCCTCCTCCATCCTGCTATTCAGCCCAAACTACACCTGCTCACCCCACAGAACCCACACTGCCCCCACTGAACCCACACTGCCCCCTCGCACCCACATTGTGAATTGAACCCACACTGCCCCCACTAAACCCCACTCTCACCCGCTCAGCACCCAGTCACGTCCGCTCAGCACCCACTCACCCCCGCTCAGCATCCACTCAGCCCCGCTCAGCATCCACTCACCCCCGCTCAGCATCCAGTCACCCCCGCTCAGCATTCACTCACCCCCGCTCAACAGCCACTCTCCCCTGCTCAACACCACTGTACACCGGCACTGATGCACAAAAACACCACTGAACTCCCACAGCGCTGCACACCGACACTGGTGTACACCAACACCGCTGAACACACTCTGCTGCACATCGACACCGCCGCACACCGACACCGCTTTACACAGGCACCGCTGCACACCGACACCGCTGCGGCCGCGACCAATCAGTGATATTGGCGCGGGATTTATACCCAGCTTTGCATTGCATTATTCTTACATCTTCATAAATAAACTATGGTACATACATATTCTAGAATACCCGATGCGTTAGAATCGGGCCACCATCTAGTACTATAATAATTCACTTGAGACTGTAGTATATTCCTCAGTTTTCTGAATTACTGAGTGGTTCTTGCAGATTATTCTGTTTATTTGCAGTGAATTCAGGAGAGCGAAAACAATGGGAAGTTCACAAAAACATACTGAGTGTGAAAGTTGTGATACTTTTTGGAAGGAGCTGTGTTTTTCATGAGGATGTGACTAGTGTTACCGCCCAGATTATGCACACTTATGACTGACGTTATGGCTGAGATCTCCTGGTCCTGCACCAGGACAACCCATGTGTTACCAGCATTTCTTCATTAGATCAATACCTGTGAATTTAGATTTCCAGTAAAGGATGCAGGGGCTCAGATTCATATGAGTTCCTTTCTATCATTTAGGACTTTTTTATGCCCCCCTGTACCACATTACCAGTGATTTCTCAGCAGCCACATATTACTAACAATGAAAACTTACAACTGAACCAAAGCACAAAGTGAACAGGTTTTGTAGGACCGTGTTCACACCACGAATAACTAGACCACAGAAAAACCAGTATAACAAGCGTGTAGAAGTACTCTGCTATAATAGGTAATTATTAAAAGCTAGTGCTAGTAAAAAAGTGTCAAAAACAGGGTACTTAGTTATTAAGTTTTTTGCAAAAAATGTATGAAGCCTTTCTACCAACGCCAAGGTGACCCATATCAGAACGGTCCTATCTAACTAATTTAAAACCTGATCCTGTATAAGTATACCTCATGGATGCAGGATGAAGACGGGCCAGAGTCCAATATGGACACAGTTGCAGCAGACGGCACCTTATGTGCCTGGCTCAGTATACCTCATGCATCCATGAGATACTTATACAGGATCAGGTTTTAAATTAGTTATATAGAGACTGTTCTGATATGGGTCACCTTGGCGTTGGTAGAAGGGCTTCGTACATTTTTTGCAAAAAACGTATCAACTAAGTACCCTGTTTTTTACTAGCACTAGCTTTTTATTACCTATTATAGCAGAATACTTCTACACTTTTGTTATACTATTTTTTTCTGTGGTCTAGACATTACTAACAATGTGATATTTATGGAATATCTTTAAAACGAATTAGAGGTTTCATATATGTATTCTCATCCAAAATATATGTAATGTGGCCTTATCTTGCGTTTGTAATCAAGCATCCACACAATGGTAATACTTCTTCACCAAGTTAAGGGGCTGTTTGTCGCTGAGTTGTTTGCAGATCTCCTTGGTCTTCATGGTGTTGTTTGCTTGGCGGTGGCTCTTGCTTAATTAAAGATAACCAACTTGTTAAAATATGGAGGAAACTGTGTCCGGTAACAACAAGAGGCCAAAAAATGTAATAAAGGGACATGCCGGGTCTCTGCTCCTGAATAGAGCCAAACCCCTCCCCTTATGATGCGTAGAGGGCCAAGCACAATGTATGTCTTGTCAGACAATCCAGTATCAAGGGAACCTTTTCTTGTTTTACATATAATCTAAATACCTTCTTTGTAGAGATTTGATGTTCCAATCATGAGAAATCTAACTAGAAGCCATATGCAAATTAGGCTGGAAGTGCACAGGGGGGAAGGGGGGGTGCGTCAGTGCAGTCCAGGTCACAGACCCCCTTCCCCCCAATACACTACCGACTATTTTTAACCCTTGACTGTCAGAGGAAGCAGCCACTTTCACACAGGCACTCAATGGAGTAATATATAAGGCTGTTTGCATGAAGTCTACAGAAAGTTGAGTGGCTTACTCCAATTAATAGGACCCTGTGCTCTCTACGTAAGTTGTATACCAAACACAGGACCCACACCTGTCAGGCATATGCTATAAATGTTTAAGAACCCCCACACATCACTAGTATATACAGTAATTGGCACGTCATGATGCTGAATGTGACAAACAACACAGTAATCCATGTGTAAAGATAAATAACTTTATTATATTCTTTGCCAGGATACTTCTATCAATGTGATCAGCAGTCCATTCATACACTGGGTTTCATCCCATTGGTGTCAGTCTGTAGGTTAAACCAATATTCATCCATTTCTAGTACAAGGCATCTGTCGGCACAGAATGACTGTGCAAACTAAGCACAGGCACTCAGTGCACCCTTGGTGTGGCCAAGCAGTGCTGTGCACCTCTCATGCTTTCACTGCCCGTGGTGTAGCTTGAAACTTATGGGCCCCAGCTGCGAAAACTCCAATGGGGCCCCAATTATTGCAAATCTTTAATAGCTTAGTGTTTTTTTCATAAGCCAAAGGGACTTTTGGGGCCCCTAGGCTCCAGGGTCCGATTGCAATTGCAACCCTGCAGCTGTTGTAATTACATCCCTGTTCACTGCCCTTTTCTGACCTGTCAATCAATGAAGAGGAGGTGAAAAACAAGTGGGTGCATTGGACTGTTCGGTCACACCACTGGTGCACCTGAGTGACTTTGCTTGATTTGAACAGTCATTAACAAGGCTTGTGGAAAATAAGCATTGGTGCAACCTTAAAAACAAAATGAAAAAAGCCACATCTCATCTGCAAATCCATACCCTGAGCCCTGGCAAGACTGGAAACAAAAATACTCACACCTATGCAAAGAAAATACAGCTTTGAGTGGATTTCCCCAATCCTCTTCTGCTCTCTCCCAAGTTTATTGAGTTCAGAAGAAATACATATGGCAGCTCGAGTATAAATAGTAGTAACTCCCGGCTAGTATGGCAGTGACAGGATGAGAGAACAAGCAGACGGGAGTGAAAGTTCATAAAAAAATAGCTTTGCCTCCATAAGCGGCAGTGTTGATGCCAGGGGAGCAGAACAAAGCCCTTGGTCAGAACTTGCCTTTACTCCAGATACCATGCAAAAAGTTCCTATAAGGATAAAAAGTTCCTCTACGCCTGTGCAGGTGGCAGCAGTGCAGAGATCATGAAGTGATTTGCATATATTACAGTGTCGGCAGGTTCGGGGTATCTTGTCCGGTGAGGTGTCATGTGTAGGGGTCAGATCTGACTTGAGGGAAGCTCTACAGTCCTCTATCTCAACCTCACCATGGTCCGTGACCCACTAAAAATACTCTTCCCCCCCCAAGTAGGTAGGGTCCCGAAGGTGAGACCCCCACTTATCAGATGTTCATAGGAAATATTCTGTACAATTAAACCATTCATATCACAATAACCCCCAAAAAATAGGAATAAAAATATATATAATATGAGAAGTGAGGTCAAGGTCCAGTCTACTGGCCTCTGCTATAGTTTTGGCAACTCTCTTTACAAATGTAATTCACAGTGATCACTGGGAACGTCTGAGTGTCTCTTCTTCATCCATCATGGGTGAACGTGGGTTGAGGATGCAATGAGTTTTCTTTGGAAATGCTGAAAATATTCTAACCTGTGGAGGAACAAGTCCCACAGTCCCAAGGTTCAAACCTGAGTCTTCACATCCCAGGAGGTCCACTAGGATGGTGAGAGCAAGTCAGCAGGTGCTTTCCATTACCCAGGAACCGTATGTTGGGTTCCAAAGATCTTTAGATTTGTTTTTCAGTTTGTGGGACATTTGGGGTTTTGTCTCTGTGGTTGAGTTTGCGTTCGGCTGGACCCATGACCCTTCTGGGGTCTCTGTAACACATGGTAAGCCTGGTGGTGAGATGTTCCAGCCCACGAGGTTTTCAACCAGTAACTCCTGAGGAAGCTCTCCCAGTTTGTTTTCCATGGTCTGCATGTCCAACAAAGGAGGAAGGGATGTGTTTCCCACAAGGGGCGACATACTGTTACAGCCGCTCGGTCTCAGTATTGTGCTCCCCTCATCTTCTGGAGGTGGCCCACTTTCTACAGGGAGCTCAGTATTGATGACATCGGATCCTGAAATATAGGAACACTGGTGATTAGATCTCCTAATCCAACCCAAAGAATATAACCTGACTGCACCAGAGGTCACATAGCAGAAAACCTCATGAGAAGTGAGTCACATTTGTTTTATTTTGAAAATAGCGCAGCATGCTGTAAAAAAGTAATAACATATATACCCACTGACTGGCTGCAGTGGTCACACAATGACCTAGTCAGCAGAAAAGGTGAAGAGACTGGTAGGGGCACATTCATAGGGGCATACTGGTACAGGCACATTCGTAACAGCACACTGGTAGGGGCATGCTCAAAAGGGGCTCACTGGTAGGGACACATTCATGGGGGCATACTGGTACAGGCACATTCGTAACAGCACACTGGTAGGGGCATGCTCAAAAGGGGCTCATTGGTAGGAGCTCATTGGTAAGAGCACACTTGTAGAAGTGCACTTCTAGGGGCACAACCGTGGAGGCACACTAGTAGAAGCACAGTGGTAGGGGAACATTGGTTGGGTCACACTGGTAGGGGCACAGTGGAGGTGGCACAGTGGCAGGGGAACACTGGTATATGAACACTGGTGGAGGCATAATGGTGGCAGCACACTGTAAGTAGCACAGTGGTAGGGGAAAGCTGGTAATGGCACACTGGTGGGGGCACACTAGTACGTGAACACTAGTGGGGGCACACTGGTAGAAGCATAGTGGTAGGGGAACATTGGTAATGGCACAATGGAGGTGGCACAGTGGCAGGGGAACACTGGTATATGAACACTGGTGAGGGCATAATGGTGGCAGCACACTGTGTGGCACAATGGTAGCAGCACAGTCGTAGGAGAACACTGGTAGGGGAAAGCTGGTAATGGCACACTAGTGGGGGCACACTGGTAGGGGAACACTAGTATGTGAGCACTAGTGGGGGCACACTGGTGGGGGAACACTGGTAAGGGCACACGGGTGGTGTGAACACAGGTAGGGGCACATTGGTAGGGGATAGGCAGAGTATGTGATCTCTTTTATTTTTACACCATGCTGGGACAGTTTGTAGAATATAAATAAAATAGATTGGACACAATTAATAACTAATGGTGGCGTCTGACTCCCTGAACCTCCACTGATCAGGTGATTAATATGCTGTGTCTCTTTGTTTACCGGACACAGTGCCAAACATATTGTAGTGGCTTTGCCTGGTACTGCAACTCAGCCCAATTCATTGTAGAGAGAGGAGGCAGAATGGTAGGTCCCATTCCCTTAGCTGCGGGCATTTGCACCTCTTATTTTACATGAATTTAATACAACCTCTTCTTGTAAGTGGATGTCAGAAGTCAAAATACACCTTTTTCTGGTGCTGGAAGCCCACAGCAGAGATGTCTTCTGACAAAGTGGCTGCTTGATGACTTTCATACCTGTGTGCAGTAGCTTATCCTCTCCAGGATGGTAGAGAAGTTGGGCCGGTGATCAGGTGTGTGCTGCCAGCACTGTGTCATTATCCGGTAGCTGAAATAAGAAGTAAATACAGATATTGACAGGCAAGGTGCAATTTCTATCAGATTGTGCTGGGATTCTTATTTAAACAGGAACCTGACGGCTGATACATGGGGACCAAACCGTGGGCACACATACCCATTACTGGCTAGATGATCACAGATGGGATGTTTGACTTGGAAACCCTGAATGTTTCAGAGGAAAACATACTCCTAATAGCTGCAGGGGACCGAGGCCACAATGTAGAATAGTTGGACAGGTAGGTCCCTGCCGGCTTCTTAACGCCCGCTGCTCTGGACTGACATCTCTGACTATATGCACATGTAGGCAGAGAGCTGTCATCACTGACAGTGGGCAGGGAGAAGCTGCCGGCTCGGTCTGCAGTCAGTTTGGAAAGGTCCCCAGCGGCTACTAAAAGTTATTTTTTCTCTGAAACGTTGTAGCGTTCCAGAGTCACACCTGAGATCATACAGCCGGTCCCTGGACAAGCTGCCCACAAATTAGGCAGCATGCATCAGCTGTCAGGTTCCCTTTAAAGCAAACTGGATCTTTGCATCTAAAAAACATCAACTTTTTTTAACCCTCAGAATAAATGAACATGTTTATTAGCTGCTTAGTAAATACGGATAGTTTTACTTTAGTAAAGTATCATGTCCGCTCATGTTGCAATAGGAAGAAAAAAAATGAGAACCCGATTTACTAGCAAACTAAAATCTTTAAATCCAGTATATCCACATGGGATCCGCTCCCAGAACTAGCGGTCCATGGGACTCTCCAGTGACACACTATAGTTCACATGGCTCTGATTCTAGCTCCGAAGATAAATGAATGTAGTCTGATTTAGCCCATTATTTCCACAAGAATAACTCACACAGGTCCAGGACAGCTCTTCGGAGGATCCATGCGGCCACCACTTGTAACAAACTCCAGAACCTCCTGGTTAGTTTTACAAGGGTAAGGCATGTAACCTAGTGAGAAGATCTCCCACAGCAACACGCCAAAGGACCTACGAAAAGAAAGAACCATGTGAAAGGCTAAAGATCCAATATAACTGTTTGATTATTTTAAAGGAGACCAGTCACCAGGTTACAAGTGTTCAGTTGTTGCTTTTGATTTGTTCCCGAGGCTCCCGAGTATTATTATGATTTATTTTTTTTAAATCCGCCAGTTTTTTTTAATTTAGTGCTGCTTTTTATCATCTTTACAAAAGGGTGTGTCTCATTGGGACCCTGCAGCGGTGTGTCTCACGGGACCCTGTGGGGGTGTGTCTCATGGAACCCTGTAGGCGGATGCCTCACGGGACCCTGTAGAAGCGTGTCTCACCAGACCCTCTAGGTCTAGAGCATGTCTAACAGGATCCCTGGGTGTCTCACAGGACCCCCTGGAACTATGTCTCCAGGAATCCCTTGGAGCTTGGCCCTATGGGATCCCCTGCATTATTACCCTGTAAGCACCACCCCATTAGGAATGACCAGTGAAATTAGCACTAAGTAAAAAGTTCATTGAAATAGAAGATATGTCCATCCCCATGAATATGTAATTGTCTATTAGTGGATGAGCACAAAAGTAGTGCATATGTAAGTACAATCACGGCACTCATACAAGGTGTTTTTTTTTATGCTTCAAAGTGAGTTTATTTCACAAAATCAGTAGTGGAAGACACGACAAGCAGTGTGCTGACACGACACGCAGTGTGCCGACACGACACGCAGTGTGCCGACACGACACGCAGTGTGCCGACACGACACGCAGTGTGCCGACACGACACGCAGTGTGCCGACACGACAAGCAGTGTGCCGACACGACACGCAGTGTGCCGACACGACACGCAGTGTGCCGACACGACACGCAGTGTGCCGACACGACACGCAGTGTGCCGACACGACAAGCAGTGTGCCGACACGACAAGCAGTGTGCCGACACGACAAGCAGTGTGCCGACACGACAAGCAGTGTGCTTGTCGTGTCTTCCACTACTGACTTTGTGAAATAAACTCACTTTGAAGCACAAAAAATCACCTTGTACGAGTGCCGTGATTGTACTAACATATTATCGTGGGTCCAAGGATCCGTTCCACGAGCACCGTAACCACCACCAGGTTGTGTGCTGGTCATCAACTATTACACAAAAATAGTGCAAACAAACAGATTAAACTATCATGATAAAGATATAACAGGTTAAACTATCATGATAAAGATATATTTAAAACACCAGGAGGGGTCCACTCTTAACATACTAACCACCTCTCTCCAGACAATGATTCATGATGATCGAGATAAGCATCACCCTGTTTGTACAGACCAGAAAAATAAGCTCTGAATAAAAAGGCTTTTATCTCTATAACCGTATGGTGGATTACAAAAAAAAAATGTAAAATTAACAGGAGCCACAGAAATAAAACAGCAACACAAACCGTCGGTTTAAAAGCTTTTTTTATTGTTATATTACCATGTATCAGTCTTGGAAGTGAAGATTCCCTCTAGGAAAGCCTCAGGGGGCATCCACTTTACAGGCAGCATAGCTCTCCCTCCTTTACGGTAATAACTCGCTCTGGAAAACAGCACGACTTATATAACAAATACATCAGAACCTCTGCATCACACACCTGACACCAGTATAACATGTATAGCAAGTAAACCATGGTATCTTTCCTATCTTCTGGACATCAGTATAAACCAGTAATCACAAAATGGTCTAAGGGCCCTTTCACATCAGCGTTTTTCATAATTCGCGGCAGATGCGGTGAAAAAAACCGCATCTGCCGCGTTTGCCGCATAACGGTTCCACTTGCGGCACAGTTGCGGTTTTTTCAATGTAAAGTATAGGCGTACTTGCGGCAGGTGCGGCAAGTGCGGTTTTGCACTTGCGGCAGGTGCGGCCGCGAAAAAAACCGCAGTAAGCCGCGGTTTTTTTCTCTGCCGCACCTGCCGCAAGTGCAATACCGCACTTGCCGCATCTGCCGCAAGTCCCCCTATACTTCCTATGGAAAAAACCGCAACCGTGCCGCAAGTGGAACCGTTATGCGGCAGTTGCGGCAGATGCGGTTTTTTCACCGCATCTGCCGCAAATTTAAAAAAACGCTGATGTGAAAGGGCCCTAAGAGTATAAAATCTTCATTTAATCCAGTGGAGAAACCACTTTTTCATTACTGCTAAGTTACTGGTACGGACAAAGTAAAATATATCCAAATAGCCCCTACGCCAGGTCTCCTCTACCTTTCAGCAGCATAGAACAAAGGGGAGACACTGAGCGCAGGTGATACATGGTTTCCTATAAAAACATTGTGGCACTTACCGGTAAATGTCTCGAGCCATTCCAAAGTCGCCTATTTTGGCCACACGTCCTGTACCGGAGAAGGTCAAAAGGCAATTTCTTGCGGCAATATCCCTAGTGGATGAAGGTGCTGATATGGATAAACAAATTCCTTATTGTACTCACTTATTTTATTTTCCTTACAATTCTTAATGTACGTTTAACAGATCCTCTATAACTGAGATCATTAAAAGGGGTTATTCTTAGGTTATTAAATTGCTTTAATTTGTTAGACCGCATGAAAACAAGCAAGTTTGCAATTGACTTGCTTTATTTGTTGCCATTTCTCCTGCAATGATAGATTTAATCTTTGAGAGTGTACACCTGGTTTCTATTGACTCCACTACTGCTTGTTCAGACTCAGGCTAAAAGTGTGCAGAGAGGAGTCCACTCCTAACATACTTCCCAGTTCTCCCCAGCCTATTAAATTCTGCTCAACGCCTTCCCTCTCAGCTTCTGACTGTTCAAAATTTAGCAAAATCCTGTAGCCTGTAGACTTCTCCCAGAATCAATCTCTTAATCATGGCTCTCACTGTCTAGAACTGTGTGCTTGTTCAAATGCTCTGCTATCTCTATGTGTAAATACAGTGATAACAGTACAAATTCCTGAACAAACCACTGGTAGCTGAATGTGTTGCAGCAGAACTTGTGCTGAACTTTACACTTCTACTGATACTAGAGCTCTGCTACTCACCAGAGCTGAACTCACGGACGAGAGCCCGCCCTGCCATAAACCAGGAAGTAAGGAGACTGCAGAGCTTTGTGCAGCTCAATAGACAACGTGAGAATACCCCTTTAAAAAGGGTGGTCCAGATATTACAATTATTATATGTTTTAACACACAAAGTCATAAAACTTAGTAATATGATTCAATGAAGACAAATGATTCCTAATCTTCAGATATTTGGACCCAGTAAATACACATCTAGCTTTGCTGGATAAAGGACACCCCTTCCTCTGTCAGCAAAGCATCATTTTTGTGGGAGAAGGGGGCTGGCTGATTGTCTTATTTCAATAGCTGAAGTACAGTTGGGGTGTAGACGGAGAAGGCGCTGATTCTGCAAAGTAAATAAGCCAGGCAGACGTCCCCCTTCATACAAAGAATACATGACGCTCCGACACACATTCTGCGTCAAGTACAAGTAAGAAGTTGGGTTTCCAATACCCCAATGAATATCTGAAGATCCGGGCACCTTTGATAACTGAAGCACATTATAAGTTGATTTTGCTATTTTTGCCAAATTAGTTTGTTCATATCGGACGTCCTCTTAAAGGGATTATTTGGCGCACCCAAGAACCACCTACTTCTGCTTTAGACCCCGCACACCTCCAGAGATGACCACTGTCATCAGGGGTCTGGTACATTTCTTATTGTATTGAACAGGACCCTTATTAATAGTGCTTGTGTCCAGGCAGTTGAGTATGGTTGTAAGGTCTTCGGCACTGATCACATACGATGCAGAAGTCATTGGCTCTGATTGGCATTAGATAACCCCTTTGACCACACCGGTGGAGGGTATGGACCCTGACCCACCCTACACTTCCTCCTGACTGCATGCCAATTCTAAACCAACATATAAAAATGACTGCTAATACTGTAAAATAACAAAATCATCTACAATCACTTACAATCTTCCCCAGCAAATCCACATGGATTCTCCAGCAGCATTACCAAACTTTGTATCCATGAGTATCGGCACGTGACCCCTGCAGCCAATCTACCTTGGAAGCCGTCACCCTCAGGGCTCAAATGCCCGAAAAGAAATCATGTGTCACCATTGATAAAATTAATGTATGTCTTTTCTTTTTCCATTTTATTCCTTTTTTCTTCAGAATCCTTTTATTTTTAATAAATGATTGATTCTTGACTTATTTAGCTGTGTATATATACCAGCCGTGTCTTTCTTGCACATAGTGTTGGAGAATGCATTGCTTTTAAACTCGTGCACTTTCTGGAATGTATTTTACTTTTTAAATCATAGAATAAAATTGAAAAAAAAACTTTGGCGATCTGGATGTTTTCCCCCTTTGTTACAGCCAATCAATGGCTGCAGCATGCATGAGACGTACCAGAGATAATGGGTCGCATCACTCAGCGCTCATGGCAGATCTATTGAATGGCTGCAGGGGTGATAAATCACTACAAATGCTAATTAAGGTAGGCGGTGCTGCAGGAGGGTCAGCGCTGGATAGGAGTTCGATATTTTGACAGAATTGGCAATTATTTTTACAATATTTTTAGTAGTTTGACAACCCATTTTAGTGACAGATATAGAAAAGAGGGAACCTATGTGCCCCGGGTTCTCTTCACTATGTACCTGTGAATGAAATGGTTCTCCTCTAGGTACTTGCACCCACAGGCGATATCTCTGGCCATGTTCAGCAGGTCCGTCATGGTTAGTGACGATGGGTGATTCTGATAACGTACAAAAATGACATTACATCAAAATCTATTTAAAAGGAGACATCACCTCAATACATTACGTCAGATAGGGGACATATTTTTCCATAGGATTAAACATCCAACCCCAGCTCATGATAACTGCAGCCAGTGACAAACAGGCCCTTTAAGTGCAGGGCAGGAGTGTGGGCAGACACCCCAAGCAACTCCAGGGAGACCTGTGCGACGTCCACAGGCTCCGGCAGCGCGAGGATGCGGCCAGGCCGCGGCGGTGAGCCAGCCGACATTCCCATAGCCCGGGACAATCGGCATTACATTGTGTATGTTGATAGCAAATGTCAGCGATTATGCTCATAACAGTTAAAGGGTTAATACCAAAATAGTAAGTTATTTCCGAACTATCAGGGGTCTGCCGTTCCTTCTTGAATGGAGTGGAGTTTATTTATTTTACGCACGTTTCTAGATCCATCATATTCTGCCGCAGTGCTGTACAAACATAACTGTCCCCACTGGGACTCACAATCTACATTCCCTATCAGTACGTTTTCAGATGTTGGAGGAAAACCCAGAGAAAACTCACAAGAGCACAGGGAGAACATACAAACTGCTTGCAGATGTCGTCCTTGGTGGGATTTGTACCCAGGACCCCAGTGCTGCAAGGCTGCAGTGCTAACCATGAGCCACTGTGTACTGTGCTAACCACTGAGCCACTGTACAGTGCTAACCACTCAGCCCTCATACAGTTCTAACCACTGAGCCACCGTACAGTGCTAACCACTGAGCCACCGTACAGTGCTAACCACTAAGTCACCGTACAGTGCTAACCACTGAGCCACCGTGCAGTGCTAACCACTGAGCCACCATACAGTGCTAACCACTGAGCCACCGTACAGTGCTAACCACTGAGCCACCATACAGTTCTAACCACTGAGCCACCGTACAGTGCTAACCACTGAGCCACCGTACAGTGCTAACCACTAAGTCACCGTACAGTGCTAACCACTGAGCCACCGGCAGTGCTAACCACTGAGCCACCATACAGTGCTAACCACTGAGCCACCGTACAGTGCTAACCACTGAGCCACCGTACAGTGCTAACCACTAAGTCACCGTACAGTGCTAACCACTAAGTCCACCGTACAGTGCTAACCACTGAGCCACCGTGCAGTGCTAACCACTGAGCCACCATACAGTGCTAACCACTGAGCCACCGTACAGTGCTAACCACTGAGCCACCGTACAGTGCTAACCACTAAGTCACCGTACAGTGATAACCACTAATCACCGTACAGTGCTAACCACTGAGCCACCGTGCAGTCCTAACCACTCACATCATACAGTTCTAACCACTGAGCCACCGTACAGTGCTAACCACTGAGCCACCGTACAGTGCTAACCACTAAGTCACCGTACAGTGCTAACCACTGAGCCACCGTGCAGTGCTAACCACTGAGCCACCATACAGTGCTAACCACTGAGCCACCGTACAGTGCTAACCACTGAGCCACCGTACAATGCTAACCACTGAGCCACCATACAGTGCTAATCACTGAGCCACCATACAGTGCTAACCACTGAGCCACATGTACAGTGCTAACCACTGAGCCACGTACAGTACTAACCACAGAGCCACCATACAGTGCTAACCACTGAGCCACCATACAGTGCTAACCACTGAGCCACCATACAGTGCTAACCACTGAGCCACCATACAGTGCTAACCACTGAGCCACCATACAGTGCTAACCACTGAGCCACCATACAGGGCTAACCACTGAGCCACCGTATACAGTGCTAACCACTGAGCCACCATACAGTGCTAACCACTGAGCCAACATACAGTGCTAACCACTGAGCCACCATACAGTGCTAACCACTGAGCCACATGTATAGTGCTAACCACTGAGCCACCGTACAATGCTAACCACTGAGCCACCGTACAGTGCTAACCACTGAGCCACCATACAGTGCTAACCACTGAGCCAATGTACAATGCTAACCACTGAGCCACCGTACAGTGCTAACCACTCAGCTACCATACAGTGCTAACCACTGGAGCCAATGTGTACAATGCTAACCACTGAGCCACGTGTACAGTGCTAACCACTGAGCCACCATATACAGTGCTAACCACTGAGCCACCATACAGTGCTAACCACTGAGCCACCGTACAGTGCTAACCACTGAGCCACCGTACAATGCTAAGCACTGAGCCTCCTACAGTGCTAACCACTCAGCTACCATACAGTGCTAACCACTGGAGCTAATGTGTACAATGCTAACCACTGAGCCACGTACAGTGCTAACCACTGAGCCACCGTACAGTGCTAACCACTGAGCCACCATATACAGTGCTAACCACTGAGCCACCGTATACAGTGCTAACCACTTGGCCACTTGTACAGTGCTAACCACTGAGCCATCATACAGTGCTAACCACTGAGCCACCATACAGTGCTAACCACTGAGCCACCATACAGTGCTAACCACTGAGCCACCGTACAGTGCTAACCACTGAGCCACCGTACAGTGCTAACCACTGAGCCAATGTGTACAATGCTAACCACTGAGCCACGTACAGTGCTAACCACTGAGCCACCATACAGTGCTAACCACTAAGTCACCGTACAGTGCTAACCACTGAGCCACCGTGCAGTGCTAACCACTGAGCCACCATACAGTGCTAACCACTGAGCCACCGTACAGTGCTAACCACTGAGCCACCGTACAATGCTAACCACTGAGCCACCATACAGTGCTAACCACTGAGCCACCATACAGTGCTAACCACTGAGCCACATTACAGTGCTAACCACTGAGCCACCGTACAGTGCTCACCACTGAGCCACCGTACAGTGCTAACCACTGAGCCACCATACAGTGCTAACCACTGAGCCACCATACAGTGCTAACCACTGAGCCACCATACAGTGCTAACCACTGAGCCACCATACAGTGCTAACCACTGAGCCACCATACAGTGCTAACCACTGAGCCACCATACAGGCTAACCACTGAGCCACCGTATACAGTGCTAACACTGAGCCACCATACAGTGCTAACCACTGAGCCACCATACAGTGCTAACCACTGAGCCACATGTATAGTGCTAACCACTGAGCCACCGTACAATGGCTAACCACTGAGCCACGTACAGTGCTAACCACTGAGCCACCATACAGTGCTAACCACTGAGCCAATGTGTACAATGCTAACCACTGAGCCACCGTACAGTGCTAACCACTCAGCTACCATACAGTGCTAACCACTGAGCCAATGTGTACAATGCTAACCACTGAGCCACGTGTACAGTGCTAACCACTGAGCCACCATATACAGTGCTAACCACTGAGCCACCATACAGTGCTAACCACTGAGCCACCGTACAGTGCTAACCACGGAGCCACCGGTACAATGCTAACCACTGAGCCTCCGTACAGTGCTAACCACTCAGCTACCATACATGGCTAACCACTGGAGTAATGTGTACAATGCTAACCACTGAGCCACGTGTACAGTGCTAACCATGAGCCACCTACAGTGCTAAACCACTGAGCCACCATATACAGTGCTAACCACTGAGCAACCGTATACAGTGCTTAACCACTGAGCCACTTGTACATGCTAACCACTGAGCCATCAACAGTGCTAACCACTGAGCCACCCATACAGTGCTAACACTGAGCCACCATACAGTGCTAACCACTGAGCCACCGTACAGTGCTAACCACTGAGCCACCGTACAGTGCTAACCATGAGCCAATGTGTAAAAATGCTAACCACTTGAGCCACCGTACAGTGCTAACCACTGAGCCACCATACAGTGCTAACCACTGAGCCACCATACAGTGCTAACCACTGAGCCACCGTGCAGTGCAAACCACTGACCACGTACAGTGGGTAACCACTGACCAACCGTGCAGTGCTAACCACTGAGCACCATACAATGCTAATCCACTGAGGCCACCGTACAGTTGCTAACCACTGACACCTGCAGTGCTAACCACTGAGCCACCTACAGTGCTAACCACTGAGCCACCGTACAGTGCTAACCACTGAGCCACCGTACAGTGCTAACCACTAATCACCGTACAGTGCTAGCCTAAGTCACCGTTACATTGCTAACCACTGAGCCACCGTGCAGTGCTAACCACTGACCACATACATGTCTAACCACTGAGCCACCGTAACATTGCTAACCACTGAGCCACCGTACAGTGCTAACCACTAAGTCACCGACAGTGCTAACCACTAAGTCACCGTACAGTGCTAACCACATGAGCCAACCTGCAGTGCTAACCACTCAGCCATCATACAGTTCTAACCACTGAGCCACCGTACAGTGCTAACCACTGAGCCACCGTACAGTGCTAACCACTAAGTCACCGTACAGTGCTAACCACTGAGCCACCGTGCAGTGCTAACCACTGAGCCACCATACAGTGCTAACCACTGAGCCACCGTACAGTGCTAACCACTGAGCCACCGTACAATGCTAACCACTGAGCCACCATACAGTGCTAATCACTGAGCCACCATACAGTGCTAACCACTGAGCCACATGTACAGTGCTAACCACTGAGCCACCGTACAGTGCTAACCACAGAGCCACCATACAGTGCTAACCACTGAGCCACCATACAGTGCTAACCACTGACGCCACCATACAGTGCTAACCACTGAGCCACCATACAGTGCTAACCACTGAGCCACCATACAGTGCTAACCACTGAGCCACCATACAGGGCTAACCACTGAGCCACCGTATACAGTGCTAACCACTGAGCCACCATACAGTGCTAACCACTGAGCCACCATACAGTGCTAACCACTGAGCCACCATACAGTGCTAACCACTGAGCCACATGTATAGTGCTAATCACTGAGCCACCGTACAATGCTAACCACTGAGCCACCGTACAGTGCTAACCACTGAGCCACCATACAGTGCTAACCACTGAGCCAATGTGTACAATGCTAACCACTGAGCCACCGTACAGTGCTAACCACTCAGCTACCATACAGTGCTAACCACTGGAGCCAATGTGTACAATGCTAACCACTGAGCCACGTGTACAGTGCTAACCACTGAGCCACCATATACAGTGCTAACCACTGAGCCACCATACAGTGCTAACCACTGAGCCACCGTACAGTGCTAACCACTGAGCCACCGTACAATGCTAAGCACTGAGCCTCCGTACAGTGCTAACCACTCAGCTACCATACAGTGCTAACCACTGGAGCTAATGTGTACAATGCTAACCACTGAGCCACGTGTACAGTGCTAACCACTGAGCCACCGTACAGTGCTAACCACTGAGCCACCATATACAGTGCTAACCACTGAGCCACCGTATACAGTGCTAACCACTTGGCCACTTGTACAGTGCTAACCACTGAGCCATCATACAGTGCTAACCACTGAGCCACCATACAGTGCTAACCACTGAGCCACCGTACAGTGCTAACCACTGAGCCACCGTACAGTGCTAACCACTGAGCCAATGTGTACAATGCTAACCACTGAGCCACCGTACAGTGCTAACCACTGAGCCACCATACAGTGCTAACCACTAAGTCACCGTACAGTGCTAACCACTGAGCCACCGTGCAGTGCTAACCACTGAGCCACCATACAGTGCTAACCACTGAGCCACCGTACAGTGCTAACCACTGAGCCACCGTACAATGCTAACCACTGAGCCACCATACAGTGCTAACCACTGAGCCACCATACAGTGCTAACCACTGAGCCACATGTACAGTGCTAACCACTGAGCCACCGTACAGTGCTCACCACTGAGCCACCGTACAGTGCTAACCACAGAGCCACCATACAGTGCTAACCACTGAGCCACCATACAGTGCTAACCACTGAGCCACCATACAGTGCTAACCACTGAGCCACCATACAGTGCTAACCACTGAGCCACCATACAGGGCTAACCACTGAGCCACCGTATACAGTGCTAACCACTGAGCCACCATACAGTGCTAACCACTGAGCCACCATACAGTGCTAACCACTGAGCCACATGTATAGTGCTAACCACTGAGCCACCGTACAATGCTAACCACTGAGCCACCGTACAGTGCTAACCACTGAGCCACCATACAGTGCTAACCACTGAGCCAATGTGTACAATGCTAACCACTGAGCCACCGTACAGTGCTAACCACTCAGCTACCATACAGTGCTAACCACTGGAGCCAATGTGTACAATGCTAACCACTGAGCCACGTGTACAGTGCTAACCACTGAGCCACCATATACAGTGCTAACCACTGAGCCACCATACAGTGCTAACCACTGAGCCACCGTACAGTGCTAACCACTGAGCCACCGTACAATGCTAACCACTGAGCCTCCGTACAGTGCTAACCACTCAGCTACCATACAGTGCTAACCACTGGAGCTAATGTGTACAATGCTAACCACTGAGCCACGTGTACAGTGCTAACCACTGAGCCACCGTACAGTGCTAACCACTGAGCCACCATATACAGTGCTAACCACTGAGCCACCGTATACAGTGCTAACCACTGAGCCACTTGTACAGTGCTAACCACTGAGCCATCATACAGTGCTAACCACTGAGCCACCATACAGTGCTAACCACTGAGCCACCATACAGTGCTAACCACTGAGCCACCGTACAGTGCTAACCACTGAGCCACCGTACAGTGCTAACCACTGAGCCAATGTGTACAATGCTAACCACTGAGCCACCGTACAGTGCTAACCACTGAGCCACCATACAGTGCTAACCACTAGAGCCAATGTGTATAATGCTAACCACTGAGAAACGTGTACAGTGCTAACCACTGAGCCACCGTACAACGCTAACCACTGAACCACCGTACAATGCTAACCACTGAGCCACCGTACAGTGCTAACCACTGAGCCACCATACAGTGCTAATCACTGAGCCACCATACAGTGCTAATCACTGAGCCACCATACAGTGCTAACCACTGAGCCACCATACAGTGCTAACCACTGAGCCACTGTACAGTGCTAACCACTGAGCCACCATATACAATGCTCACCACTGAGCCACCGTACAGTGCTAACCACTGAGGCACCATACAGTGCTAATCACTGGAGCCAATGTGTACAATGCTAACCACTGAGCCACCATATACACTGCTAACCACTGAGCCAAGTGTACTGTGCTAACCGTTGAGCCATGTGTACTGTGCTAACCACTGAGCCACGTGTACTGTGCTAACCGTTGAGCCATGTGTACTGTGCTAACCACTGAGCCACCATACAATGCTAACCACTGAGCCACCATACAGTGCTAACCACTGAGACACTGTGGCGTTATAGAGTAAAATACATGTCTGATATTGGAGCACATAATAATATTTACTGGTAGTATGTGCTTGAATGGAAACTTGTACTAACGATCAAGCACCATATTCTAAACAATCACACAAAGACAAAGCATGTATTAAGGACAAGAATTTAGAATAAGAACAATTTTTATTAATCCATTATTGAAAAAAAATAAAAAATAATGATATTCATAAAAAATAGCCAGAAGATGGCGCCACACCCCCCAAAATATTGGTAAATCTTAGCATCCTAATAGAACATGATTAAGACGTTGACGAATATACAAATCCAATAATGAAGTGCTAAAATGCAACAGTTCAGTACACAAATATGCAACAGGAGTGAATAAATATGCATCAGATAAATCCAGAATAAGGAGTATATATAGATTAGTATAAAAATATAGTTATCAGTGTACTCTCCCTAATAACAAGTAAAGTGCTGATGTGCAAATTAAGTGTACCGAAATAATATTGGATACTACGTACAACTGTCTGTTAGCTGTATACACTCCCCAAGAAGGCACAATGCAGAAACGTGCGTTGGGGAATCATTTACTACTTAGGTTGCTAACATTTACTAAGATATATCAACATTTTTGGACATGTGGCGCCACCTATTGGCTATTTTTGTCTGGTGACCATTCATGTAACTTCATTTCTATCCCCCACTTCCTCAAGATGCCTGGACCATCAGTGTAATAAGCCCCTGTACTTTGTGTAACCCCTATCCCTTTGTAGATTGTAAGCTCTTTTGAGCAGGGTCACCTTTATTTTTTGCTTTAATCATTGTATTGTACTTCTTACACTGATTCTCTGCTTATTGTATTGTATCTAATTACTGTACTGTATTTTTTACATTGTTTCTCTGCTTTAAGTATTGGATTTTTTACATTGATTCTCCACTTTAATTACTTACTGTATTGCATATTTTTAATGTTACCTATGACCGCTCGTATACCAAACACTGTATCGTAAAGCGCTGCAGAATATGTTGGCGCTATATAAAGATTTATTATTATTATTTTTGTGAATATCAAATTTTTTTTTAAATAACGCAATAATAAAAATTAATTTTAATCTGGTCTAATCTGCTATTTAATGCACTTTTTTTCTTGATGTGATTATTCCCCCATGGAGTTGTACCCACTTGACCTGTGCTCCATTCATTATCAATGGGACTGTGGGAGATAGCAGAGTGCATTGCTCAGATTTATCCATCAGTCCTACAGACAATGAGTCGAGCGGTAAGATCTTGAATCCTACATTCCAGAAATGTATTCTCAGGATTGCTGGGGGTCCCAGTGATTGGACCCAAGTGATCAGTAAGTTATCTAATAACCATTTTGGGAATAACCCTTAAGCAATACCGCGCTATAGTTGGATTTGTGCCTTCCTGTTGATTACAAAATTAAATCTATGGATGAAAAGTGCAATAAAGTCTTATCCAAGAACACCAGATTGATGAAAGAGCAGCAGAATGCTTACCTAGTCGGGTTGTGTGACCCACAACCCGTATAAAATCGCATGTACAGCTGCTCCATGGACCACAAGCCGATATGGCTAAGTTCCAAAATCCAGGGGAGGCAGGTAGGGAATGTGGTTAATTCTGCGCTGCTGTTAGTGAAAGAATCCAAAGTAGAAGTAGAGGTGAAAGTAAAAGGTGGTTTGATGCGTTTTAAAGTGAATTTCACTTCTTCAGGAAAGGCCCCAAAGAGGAAGTTCACTTCGAAATGCGTTGACTAAACCACCTTTCACTTTCACCTCTACTTATATTTTGGATTATTTCACCAACAGCAGCGCAGAATTAACCACTTTTTTTTTTTTCTCTTTTCCCTGGATTTTCCTGTTGATTTAACAATATGCGGTGTTAGTGTGCACTCACCACCAGAGGCCGGTTTTGCCTGAGGAAAGTTTTCATATCTCCACCAGACATAAGCTCAAGTAGGATGAAGCGGGGCAGGGTCTGCAGGCTCACTCCAATACAGCGCACAATATTCTGATGATTGAACTTACTGTGTGCAAACAACAAGAAAAATTCAGGGGTGTTTGATTTACTTCACAGACACAATGTCAAGAACAGTCATGCTACCAAACCACAGGCAGCATGGATCAGAGCCCCGCTGTGCGATGGCCGCCAGGTATATTGACGACGTTTCATAGATGACGTACTTTGAAGAAGGACCTCATAAGTCCATCACCAGCCCTGGCTGGGTTTTCCCAGCACTGCTACAGGTGATTGACAGCTCTCTTTCATAGTGACAGACCTGTCAATCACCCAGAGAGGGTCTGGGAAGAGCAGTCAGCACTGGACTTGTGCCATCTCCAGCTATCGTCCCTGACCATGGAGTGTTTTAGGGAAAATATATTTGGCTTCAATTGTGCCGCTAGGCTCGGATTAATGCTGCCCGTGGTTTGGGAGCATGAATCAGGTGACAGGTTCCATTTGTTCTGCAAAATATTTACAAAGATAAACTGCATCTACTGTACAACTTCTACTATGAGATGAGTTAATGGGTTATTGAGACACTAGGTGGCGCTCAGTATCCAGAATAAAAGTATATTAGGCTTTGAAGACAGATGAGAAGGTGAAAGTAACAGTTAATGTACAATAGGGTGTTATGTGACATTTTGCCATCTCAGGACCACAGCGCCACCTTCCCCTTCTACAGCTGGACACAGTCAGCGCCGCCTGCCCCTTCTACAGCTGGACACAGTCAGAGCCGCCTGCTCCTTCTACAGCCGGACACAGTCAGCGCCGCCTGTCCCTTCTACAGCTGGACACAGTCGGAGCCGCCTGCCCCTTCTACAGCGGGACACAGTCAGCGCTGCCTGCCCCTTCTACAGCTGGACACAGTCAGCGCTGCCTGCCCCTTCTACAGCTGGACACAGTCAGCGCTGCCTGCCCCTTCTACAGCTGGACACAGCGCCACCTGCCCCTTCTACAGCTGGACACAGTCAGCGCCACCTGCCCCTTCTACAGCCGGACACAGTCAGCGCCACCTGCCCCTTCTACAGCCGGACACAGTCAGCGCCGCCTGCCCCTTCTACAGCCAGACACAGTCAGCGCCACCTGCCCCTTCTACAGCTGGACACAGTCAGCGCCGCCAGCCCCTTCTACAGCTGGATACAGCGCCGCCTGCCCCTTCTACAGCTGGAGACAGTCAGAGCCCCCTTCCCCTTCTACAGCCGGACACAGCGCCACCTGCCCCTTCTACAGCTGGACACAGTTAAAGCCACCTGCCCCTTCTACAGCTGGATATGGTCAGCGCCACCTGCCCCTTCTACAGCTGGACACAGCGCCGCCTGCCACTTCTACAGCTGGACACAGTGCCGCCTGTCCTTTCTACAGCTGGACACAGTCAGCACTACCTGTCCCTTCTACAGCTGGACACAGTCAGCGCTGCCTGCCCCTTCTACAGCTGGACAAAGTCAGCACTACCTGTTCCTTCTACAGCTGGACACAGTCAGCACCGCCTGCCCCTTCTACAGCTGGACACAGTCAGAGCCGCCTGCCCCTTCTACAGCCGGACACAGTCAGCGCCACCTGCCCCTTCTACAGCTGGACACAGTCAGCACCACCTGCCCCTTCTACAGTCGGACACAGTCAGCGCTACTTGCCCCTTCTACAGCTTGACACAGTGCTGCCTGTCCCTTCTACAGCTGGACACAGTCAGTGCCACCTGCCCCATCTACAGCTGGACACAGTCAGCGCCGCCTGCCCCTTCTACAGCTGGACACAGTCAGCGCCGCCTGCCCCTTCTACTGCTGGACACAGTGCCACCTGCCCCTTCTACAGCTGGACACAGTGCTGCCTGCCCCTTCTACAGCTGGACACAGCGCCGCCTGCCCCTTCTGCAGCTGGACACAGCACCGCCTGCCCCTTCTACAGCTGGACACAGTCAGTGCCGCCTGCCCCTTCTACTGCTGGACACAGTGCCACCTGCCCCTTCTACAGCTGGACACAGTGCCACCTGCCCCTTCTACAGCTGGACACAGCACCGCCTGCCCCTTCTACAGCTGGACACAGTCAGTGCCACCTCCCCTTCTACAGCTGGACACAGTCAGCGCTGCCTGCCCCTTCTACAGCTGGACACAGTCAGCAACGCCTGCCCCTTCTACAGCTGGACACAGCGCCACCTGCCCCTTCTACAGCTGGACATGGTCAGTGCCACCTGCCCCTTCTACAGCTGGAAACTTTAACTAGTCCATCTATAAGGCTCTGTTCACATGTACAGTAGTTATTTCCGTTATTGGATGACAAAACCAGAAATAAAATGAAGTTCAGTATAGAGCCATGTCAGGATGTATTTATGTGACTGGTGGCAGGTCGTCATAAAGCTTCCGTTCCAGCTACAAATCTACATTTTTTTGATCCAGATACCAAAATGCTCTGCACAACTTTTTTTGACAAAGAAAAACAGCTAAAGCAACTTCTTTTTTAATATCAAAGCCAAAGGGAAACAGATTATAAAAGGACAATCATCTGTTACTGGAGCCCTGCACATGCTCCGATGTTCAGAGACATAAATCCTTTACAAAGAGAAATGAAAGCATAAATTCATTTTTCTCCATTTGTAACGGATTCAGGTTTTTTCTTCCAATACTCAATCCATTACGAACAGATGACAACTGGACGTGTGAACAGAGACCAAGAGAACCTGAACATCCGAACATAGGAAATCACACATCCAGTCCAACAGGGAGGCTGCGGGCCATCATTCAATATATCTAGAGTTGTGCACCAAGTACATGGTTACCTGATTATAAGAGCCTCCATAAGAAAGTCCATCTCATCCTGCTCAGAGCAGATTTCTGGAAGAGTCTACAAAAAGAAGAACATGTTCTGTGTATACAGTGACTTACTAGACTGTAAGGAGGGGGGGAGGTGCTGCAAAAACATAAAATCTTAAAATCACCTTTTGGATTAATCTAGCACATAAGATACCAGGCAATATACTTACTGTCACATCCCCGTCGACATCTGCTTCTGTCACCAGCCGCTGCCATATTCACCCTGTAGGTGGTGCTGACTTCACAGTCTGGCAGAGTGTGTGTGTCTGGGTGTGCTGTCCAGCTGAAGTCATTATCTCCTAGCTTCAGCCTATTGGAAAGTACCACACCCAGCTAATACCTTTAGCTTTCTGCTGGAAGCTGCCAGAAATAGCTTTTGGTTCCCCTGGTTAGTCTTCTGTCCCTGACCCTGCTGGGAGACTTTTCTGTGGACTGCAGCCCTTCCATAGGCAGCAATCTTCTGGACCATGGTGTAAGACCAGATTCCTGTATAGGGGTTATAGGGTGTCAGGGTTTCTCAGGGTTCTGCCTATGGAGCTGCTCGTGCCTAGTTTGTCCGAGATAGCCCTCTTCTGCCTGTAGTCTTGGACGGACATCACACTTCCCCTTCGTAATGAGGTCTGGTTTGGGATCTTTTAGTAATTCAGGAGGTCTGTCATGAATTTATGGGATATGGTCTAGCTGTTAAAGAGATTACTAGGTTTATGCTTCCCAGTCATGATGTAGACCCTGATTCCAGCGATGTATCATTTAATGGGCTGCTTGCTGAGGTTTAATAAAATTGCTGTTTATCTGCAGCAGCTTCTCTAATTGATGAGCTCTGTGTAGCCCCACCCACAACACCGATTGGTTGCTTTATGTCTATGGAGAGCGTAAGCCAAAAAGTAGCCAATCAGTGGTGGGGGTGGAGTTATACACAGCTCAGCACTGAGAAGACTAGCAGAGCCTCAGCAGATAAAACAGGGATTTTACAAACCTATAGAAAGGAGCCCAGCCAGTGATACATCTCTGGCATCAGGGTTTCTACCCCTACATTATGCCTCTCAAGTATAAATCTGGTGACAGAATCCTTTTAATATAGGGATTTGGTGGGGTAGTGCAGTCCCTGGACCCAAAGAGTCTCCAACTCCAGTCCTCAAGGTGCACCAACAGTGCATGTTCTCATGATTTCCTTAGCATTAGACAGTTGGAATCATCACCTCTGCAGGAGATTAAACTACCAAATGCTAAGGAAATCCTGAAAATATGCACTCTTGGTGCGCCTTAAGCACTGGAATTGGGGAACACTGCTGTACACGACCCTCCTCTCTCTACTGGTTAGGCCCCCTTCACACTGCATGATTTCACTGATCAGTGTCCATCAGTTTTTGTGTGCTAAAACCATTTCGACCTCTTACATCCTTACCGGGTACGGCAGCTCTGCAGCCTAAGTGACTGGCACATTTTGGGTGGGGTGGTTGGACATCACCAGCCTTCTACATTTTACTGAACATATCCTCACACTACTTGCTTTTGAGTAAATCCACATCCTTATTGTTCCAGTAGGAAACAAGCTTTGACGGCCGTTACTGAAGGGCAGATGTTTATCCGGGGGAGACGCTGCAGTCACATCGTCCAGTGTACTGACCTTCTCCATATAAAGGTTATTTGTTCTGCCCAGGCCAATTAAATGTCACATGGCTATGGTCTGACCGGAGGGGGACCGGGACGCGTGACATAGATAAAATCACCAAAATTCAAAGACGGCTCAGCGTGATTTAGAGATTCCATTAATTATCTCATCTAGTTAACTACAAAGCCGAATGCAGACAAATATTCAGGGTGTTGGTCACCTCAAAAAAGCATATTAAACTACACGTACAATGATATAGGCGACACAGCCTCTATAGTACACTTGTGGGAATGGCATGCACTCAAGTATAGAGTTTTGAGGTGCCAGTGAAGGGGTTACTGGAACCCGTAGTCACATATAGTAGAAAATCACTGCACTCTCAGGAGTGTTTCGATGCAAAAAGTTAAAGTTTTTATTGTGTCAGAACAACATGCGACCTTTCGGCCTACAGTTTAGGACCTTTCTCACAGTGTCACTTGGATGGTATAGAGCCTAGGGTACTGAAGATGAAGTTAGTGGTAGCTGGATGAGCTACTGCGCTGTGGCTGGTGTATGCAGGAGCGCAGGGCCAGGCACACAGCAGTCAGGTGCGGTCACTGTGCTATACCTTATGCTTGTCATATACATAACAACATTACCTAAGAGTTCTGGGATCCTCCATAACCTACCCTTTAAAGTGAAATAAAACTACATTGCTGGGACAGACCAATCAGTATCCCTAAACTTAGCTATTCTGAAGCAACCACAGGTTACTTTTCCACAGTAGCTCATCCAGACAGACGTTGAGCTACAACTAACTTCATCTTCAGTACCCTAGGCTCTATAGCATCCAAGCGACACTGTGAGAAAGGTCCTAAATTGTAGGCCGAAACGTCGCCAGCTTTAAACAAAAATCACCGAATTGGTACATAGAAATATATAGAAAAAACTCACCAAATTTGGCCACTTACAAATACCATTGCATTTAGCAGGATACTATCAGCCACCTCAGAGGCAACCGATATCTCTCAACACCGATGCTCCATCCCCTACAACCCTGACACAGGGGCGATTGTGGCATCTGCGACCAGCCGTGCCACAAGGAGGAGACAGGTGGTATCACTGGACATGAGATCACCACAGGGCGGCAGCCACTCCAAGAGTGAAGCATAATGTCAGAAAGCAGCCTATTAATGACGCCCAGCTGTTAGACAAGGCGGGCTGCCCTGCAACAAAATATGCAACACAAGTGACTGACGCCCCCTAGAGGTCCCAGCAGTAGACTGCAGATGGATGAAAAAATGCAATATAACTCTATAGACGACAGTGAGATGGGATGGAGCATCGGTGTTGAGAGATATGGGTTGCTTCTGAGGTGGCTGATAGTATCCTGCTAAATGCAATGGTATTTGTAAGTGGCCAAATTTGGTGAGTTTTTTTCCGAAACGTCGCCAGGTCGCATGTTGTTCTGGCACAATAAAAACTTTCACTTTTTGCATTGAAACACTTGTGAGAGTGCAGCGATTTTCTTCTATATCGCCTCTATAGAAATCATACTAGTGCTGCACGTTTTACTGTTACATTGCCTGGAAAAATCACTTTTTGCTCCAGTGCAAATATAAAGCACCAACATATTCCACAGCACTTTGCAATCCAGAGTTCATATACAACAAAGCAAGAATAATGACGACCCTGCTCACAAGAGCTTACAATCTACAATGAGGAGGGGGTGACACAAAGTACAGGTGCTTATTTACAATGATGGTGCAGCCATTTTGAAGAAATAGGGGACAGATAAGAGCTGCATGAGTCATCACCAGCCAATCTGTCTAGAGCTTCTTGGGTTTGGTAAAGCTTGACAGAGTTATGTTCAGAGAAATAATGAATGGGCTGAATATAATAGGACTTCATTGAGGAAGTGTAAAATGACAATCTAAAAAAATGTGTTTTTGGGGAGCGACTAAAACTGTGTAAGTTGTGGATAGTCCTAATTTCTCGGGGTAGAGCATTCCAGAGAATTGTAGCAGCTCAGGAGAAGTCTTGGAGCCGGGAGGGAGAGGTTCGGATTATGAATGTTATAGGGGTTAAGTCTCCTCTATCATAGCACAGCCAGGAAGACCCCTTTTAAATATTTTGTGTCATATATAAACAGGGGCTGGCTGGTGCACTTTGCCCCGGGAGGCAGTGAGATGTTTCCAGCCCTTGCTGGTGAAGAGCGGGGATGGGGGGGTGCTATCGGACGAGTTGAGGAGCAGGGGGAAGGGGGCATAGGGGGGTTGCTATCGGGCGGCGTGAAGAGCAAGGGGGGAGGGATTCTTTCGGGCGGCCCACTCACCACACTTCCCGGCGGGCGCGTCCGATATTCGGCTGCTGTGACATAAGCAGCTGCGGCCGCAAAGCAGAGCCACCGGCCCATTTCAGTATGGGGGCGGCCCTAGGTGAAGGCAATACCACCAGCCTGGGGGGCACTTGCCCCCCTGCCACCTGGGCCAGTCCGCCCCTGTATATAAATATATATTATGGGATATAACTAATAACCTACAAGACGTCTGCTGTGCCCAGGGCAATGTCACATTGACCATACGTTATAGTGTACAGCGTATCAATGGCCTTGTGATGTCTGAATTAAATTTTTACTGCCGACAAATTAGCAGAACGACCAAAGTAAATTAGTCACGTCAATAGAGAACAGGGGGCTACATTGCAAAGCTCCATAATAGACCCCATTGAGGTTTTTATTGATATCAATAATCAGCCATGACAGGAGGTCATGCAGGAGTTAATGCAGTTGTATGGTGAAAAGAAGTTATTACCCACTCATAGGATTGGTGATAACTTATAGATCGGTGGGTGTCCAGCGGCTAGACCCGCATTGATCGGTGGAGCAGGTCTTTTATCTCCAATAGGATGGAATAGAAGATGGGACGCTCCATTCATTCAACTATGAGGATGAAGAAAAAACATGTGCAGCTCCAGAGGAAATGAATGGAAAAGGAATGATGTCAAGACTGATTTCCCAAACTGAAAGCTCTCTAGACAGTGTGTAAGCCGCGTTGGCACTATAAAGAGGTTTCTGTTACTGATAATATGGCAACCTTATTGGCAAAGGGAGATTGATGTGAATGACCTTTAGCCAAAAATCTTACAGACACGTATGAGGTTTAAAATAAAAGTACAATGACATATACCGACCTTGATGGCTACTTCCAGGGGATTGGGGTCTCCAGAGATGCCAACCACAAGCCCTTCATAAACTTCACCAAAGGCACCATGACCAAGAGCCCTAGCAAGTAGAAACAAAAACAAGTGAGACTCGAAACATGTGAGGAGGTATCGTGAAAACAGACATTCAGAGCACTGGACTTTTCCCTATTGGGAAAAAAAACGCATTTGTTTATGCCCCTTCCTACCATAGATGTACTGACTGAGCTTGCATCACCCACGGCATGTGCCAGATGTTTTATACAGCCAGCACCTGACATTAGCAGCAGCAACTAGAGCTAGCTGTCCTCACTTCTGTTTGCCTCTAACAGTGGGATGTAAGTAGCGTTATGTGGTGGGCCATCCATTTCAGTGCCCATCACCCCCTTCCCATCTCCAGTGACGCCTTTGCACGGCGCCAATAGTTTACCAAGCCAACTGAAGACTGGCTAAAGTCCCATCATCTTCATCTTCCATGAAGCTCAGACTGTGGCTGGGCTTCATAGTAGATTAAGATTGTTTTATGCATGCTGCTATACTCTGTGCTGCCATGCATGGAACAAACAAACACAGGTTCACGTCTTCTTAAGAGTCTAAATAAATAAGTGAAATGTAATAAGAGTAAAAAAAGAAGTCAGATCTATGAATATCTAAAATAATAAACCCATATAATAAAAGGCGTAAGGAATAGAAAAAACATCAAAAAGTTAGAAATGCCGTGTTTAGGTGACTGTACCTCATTCTAAAAATGTATTAAAAAAATACTCAAAATATCATATATAACCCAAGATAGAATCAATAAAGACAACAGTTATCCACACAACCTGCAAGCCCTTAGGCTGCCTTCACATTAGCGTTTCTGTCTGCATGCTGATGGCATGCAGACACAAACACAGTGAAAAGCAGGGTCTAATGATGTGTCCGCAGCGGAGAATGTCCGCCTGCGGACACATCACTGTGGAGGCTGGCCAGCCAATCAGAGGTGTCCTGGGGCGGAGATCAGCGCCGGAGATCTCCTCCTCCCCGCCGCCGGTAACCTCCGGGACGTGTCGGCGGGGAGAACAGCTGATTTGACAGCTGTTTGAATCTCCCGCGCCGACACCGAGAGGAGATGTCGGCGCGGGAAGATTCAAACAGCTGTCACATCAGCTGTTTCTCCCCGCTGACATCGCTAGGGTATTACCGGCGGCGGGGAGGATGAGATCATGAGAGGATGAGCTGATCTCCCGGTGGCCGTCGGTGATCTCCTGTGACATCACCGGCGGCCACCGGGAGATTTTTCAATGGATCCGCAGCGTTCTCCTGCGCTGTCAAGTGCAGAACACTGCGGACCCATTGAAGACAATGCATGTTTTGTGCGCTTGGGGAAGCTTGCTGATTTTCCAAGGTCCCCGAGCGCACAAAAAATGCAACATGCTGCATCCTGGGTGCGGACGCTGAACCCCAGAAGGAGCAGATGTCGTCCGCATCCGCACCCGAACGCAGCAAACGCAGGCACTATGCGTTCCTATGTTAAACATAGGAACGCAGTGCGCATGCGTTTGACTGCGTATGGGAACGCAGCGTACGCTGCGTTCACATACGCAAGTGTGAAGGCAGCCTTACACAACTCCACGGACAGACAAATGAAAAACGTTATGGGCCTCATAATATAGCGATAAGAAGAATAATCATTTTTTTTTTTTTTTTTTCCAAAGTTCTGATTTGGTTCAACCACCAAATGATAAAACAAACAAAAATTGATTTTTTTTTTTTTCACCATTTCAATCCACTTGGGTTCTAGATTTTTTTTCAATGCAAAGAGTTGTCTTCAAAACAACAACTTGTTGAGTCTTCCTATGGTTAAACCGGCTAAAACCTAAAAAGTTATGGCTTTTGATAGGGGAGGTAATAAAAAACCCCAAAAAACAGAAAACTATTCCTGGCAGTTCATCCCATTCGTCTCGGATTTTTGGTCTTCGCACAAGTGTTAACCTTCCACCATCAACACAAATCTATTATCCGGAAAGTTTTCAAGTGTGACTTATTTCTTGTAAGAGACTGTTCGGCTGCCGTCCTGTCCTACCTGAGCAAGGTGATATTTTTCCGAGGAACTTCCTTCAATTCGCTCAAGCCGGCTCCTTTCCCAGCAAAGCAGTAGTTGGGGTTGTAGTCCGTCATGATGATGGAACTGCGGATCTTACTTAGCTTGTACTCGGTGCTCTGTAATCTCACCCTGGCGCCTTCCAGCTGCTTCTTTTTACGGTGGTAAACTGAGATGAGAAGACAAGGGAGACACTACATTAAGACAATAACAACAATCTGTATACATTTTCGGGGCCCCAGGCACTTGCACGGGCTCAACAGATGATGGAACCAGCCCTGCAGCAATGCCCGGATCCACTTCTGGCTCTGAATCTGTCCTTATAAGCTTTTTTTGGTTGAGAGTCTCGCTAGTTTATTTTGCCAAATCTTGGTTCTCTAATCAGCAACTCCTCTGCAGATACACTCCCCTAATGTCCCTATACAGGTTCTTCTCCCCCTCCCCAGTCACCTGCCTAGGCCCTTGCTGGCTCTGTACTCACCCTGACTAGTGTGCAGGCTATTACAGTAAGACAATATGAAGGAGGTAAGACAGACAGATGGGAAAATACACAACAAAAACCATCTTCAGATGCTTTGGCAGGAACTTTGCTAAATCAACTCCAGAGCTTCTCCAGAGAATTCAAAGTGGTCAGTATAAAGAATATAACCAACACTGAATGGCAGACAAGAGTGTGTGTGTGTGTGTGTGTGTAGTGGAAGGTCATGACTCAAAGGAGCTACAGCTGAGATAAAAACTACACATTCTCAGCCAGAAGAGAAAGAATCCTTAACCCTTTTAGTACTAAAAGAAAGTAAATCCACTCCAATGGTCAAGTGGGCAGCAACAAGGATCTGTGATCAATTATGCGCTTAGACCTTCTGATCTCAGATCTCCAAGAGGTCACATAAGAATGTGAAACACCCGTGACACCAGGTATCTTATGGCTCTTCGGTCATACCATTCTAATCATCTGTATGCATCGAACTAGTCAAGTTTAAATCATATCCCATAACCTTCTAGGGTGCAAAAAGGCCCTTGATGGAAGTTACTAAAAGTAAAACATCATGCATATTACAAGTGCTGCAAACGTCTCCTGCACTGCGAATGTGCAATAATGCAGGGGATTTATTTTGCAAAAGACATGAATACATACATTTTAATCAGTAACATTGGGGTTGACTTTCTATTATTATTATAATTCATATCATGCCTCAATTCATCATATTAAATTACAGGTGAACTAACTGACTTGCAGTCCCCTTGGTCCAGTGGCCATGTTTGTAGTCCATCCCTGCAGATACATCCTTCTGATCGGAATCACACATTGACTGCACACATGACTTATTGTCATCTCTACTAATCAGAAGAACCGCGCATGTTGGCAGTTGGAATCGGTTCACAGGGCTCCTGTCCAGAGGCGGACTACCAACATGGCCGCTGACCCAGGGTCTTACGCATCGATTCTCTCTTCTCAGTATAACAGATACAGAAGTGTTTGTTGACTTGTTCTATTGGGCCAATGTCATGTAAGACAGTGAGGCCTCTATGCGAGTCACACATATTGATCCTGAAATACTCATCTCCTATTTACATGGATGTGCTTCCTAATCTTTAGCATTGATGTCAAATTGATTTTCACCTAGAAGGATACAAGTGATTGATCTCTTTGCCACCTAAGCTACATTTCAATTCATGAATTAATAAAGGAAATTCTCATAGACCCAAGGGATGAAACGTACCGACTATATGTCAGGAACAATCGGTGGGGAGGACAGAAAGTAATCAATGAGGGCGAGTCGCTGTCATCATCACCAGTGAGTATATGACTATGTGTGTGTACAGGGGGGAGACGGGCGGTCACAGAGGGCACAGGTCTACCACCTTTCATCCAGCCTATTATCACACATTCCCTCATACAACTCATACATTAGCCTTCACATTCATCATTTCTAAAGCAGCTTCTGTCTGGTATTAGAAATTGTGTAATTGGGTCCTTCATTGATATGAATACTGAATATTAAGCTTTACTATTCCTGTATTTATACTGTGTCTTTGGTTCTTTGTATATCACATTTCTGCAGGAAAGGGCTAAATCAATCTCTTAGACCCAATGAGGCTGGTGTACTTACTCAATGTCAACATGGTTGCATAATCCTTTTTGAAAGTTTTCTTACAATGAGCATTAAAATGGCAATTTTAATATGAAGCAGACGACTTGCAGAGGGATTATACAGCCATTCGGACATGGATTTGTAACGTAAACAGACCAGCCTCATCAGGTCTAGGACATCGATGTAATATGTATGCAGTTTGAATGGATAGATCTGCCTACACAACCTCTAACTCTTTTAGAAAGCATTGACAAATGTATTAAAAATGAATTGCTAATTATTAACCTTGTGAAATCGGAACATGTGTAACTCTTTTGTGAAAGAAGACGTACCAAATGACAGGCTCGCACAGGCAAAGATCACCCCGAGGATCACTGTGGCAATCAGAACGGCCAGAATGAGCGGGAGCGAGAGCTGTCGCTCTGGAATGGGTCCTTTGGTCCTAAAAAAAACTAAAAATAATTAATCTTACTCTTCATTAAAGTATCTATTTTATAGTATTTTATAACATATATTGCGCGTTTATAATACATTTTTAGAAAAATTTGCTAAAGTATGTGCACTGATGGAAAGAACTTTTAACAGACTAGACCATACTTTCTCCTAAATAGTGATTCCCTAACATCCATCTATTATCGGGTCATTTACCGGCTGAGTGCTGCTCGGCTCTCTAGGAGAAAGCAGCTGCCAGGATTTTTATGGCAGTAGCCTACCCCCACGTCAAATAGAAAAAGTTCAGCTGGTGAAATGTAACAGACTAGATTCTTCAAAGAGGAGATTCGGGAGTCTACCATATAAAGGTGCATCTCAATGACTTAGAATATCATCAAAAAGTCAATTTATTTCAGTAATTCAATACATAAAGTGAAACACATATATTATATACAGTCATTACACACAGAGTGACCTTTTTCAAGTGTTTATTTCTGTAAATGTTGATGATTATGCTTACAGCCAATGAAAAACCCAAAGATCATTAACTCAGAAAATTAAAGTATGGAGGATGAAGGGTTAAAAACTGCGCTGACATATTCCACGAGACATAAAAGGGTGAATATAATATTGATTTATTAGTCAATGTGTTTCAGGGCTCACAGGATTTTAGATGATATTCTAATTCATTGAGATGCACTAGTACATTAGAAAGAGGTTGGCCATCGATCATTCAGCTAGCAATTTACCCCCCCGCCGCCCCCCATCCTCAGAGAAATCAGTGCCAGAAACTCTCGAGAGCGCAGGCTCAGCAGTCCACTATGGTTAGAGTGGCTGGGACTTGTAAGTACTTCACAGTCTGAGACAGTGGATATATGTGCTGTCCAGCTGAAGTCATCGGCCCCGGCTTCATCCTATCAGAAGTCAACACACCCTACTAAAGCCTCCAGCTTTCTGCTGGAAGCTGCCAGATATACAGGTGCCTCTCAGTGAATTAGAATATCATCAAAAGTTAATTTATTTCAGTAATTCGGTACATAAAGTGAAACCCATATATTATATAGAGTCATTACACACAGAGGGATCTATGTCAAGTGTGTATTTCTGTTAATGTTGATGATTATGGCTTACAGTCAATGCAAACCCAAAAGGTCATCTTAGAAAATTAAAGTAGGGAAGATGTAGGGTTAAATACCGCACTGCCATATTCCACAAGACACAAAGAGTGAATAGAGTATTAATTTATTAGTCAATGCGTTTCAGGGCTCCATGGCCCCTTCCTCAGGACATATTCATGTTGTCATGTTTCAGTGTGTTTCAGGGAGCCCCGAAACGCATTGACTAATTGACAGGGTGGTTTTTAACCCTACATCCTCCCTACTTTAATTTTCTAAGATGACCTTTGGGTTTGCATTGACTGTAAGCCATAATCATCAACATTAACATAAATAAACACTTGAAATAGATCCCTTTGTATGTAATGACTCTATATAATATGGGTTTCACTTTATGTATTGAATTACTGAATTTTTTGATGATGTTCTAATTCATTGACATGCACCTGTAGCTTCTAGCTTGTCTGTTAGGTCTGGTTAGTTTTCTGCTGTGTAGCTGTGTTTTTCCTGTTTTACTTCGGTCTGTTTTTTGGACATTTCTGCTGACTGACGATCTTGTACCTTGCTGCCATCTTGGTTGTGACCCGGCTCCCTGACTACTCTAACGGATCCTGAGTTTGTCCTTTACCTGACCTCCCGGCTTTGACCCTGCTTGGTGACTTTCCTTTCTCTGGATGGCAGGCCATCCATAGGCAGTGATCTCCTGGACACTGGTGTAAATCCAGATCCCTTTTAGCGGGTGTCAGGGTTTCTGGGGATTATGCCTAATGGAGCAGCTTGTGCACAATCGGTCTGAGATAGCCTTTTTGTGTGTTTAGCCTTGGACAGACGTGACAGGTTTATATACTACAAAAATGTAATGCCAGTCTTGAAGAATAGAAAAATATAATATTGCCGGTTATGTGAACTAGATTTTGTGATTGGGCGTTGATCCTGGGGATGAGTCTGATTGCTGTTATGTTGAGTCGGGAAGGAATTTTCCCTTAATATGAAGCTTAGTGTTGCCCTATGAGTTTGTTTTCGCCTTTTCCTGGATCAACATGTTAGGCTATGGGTTCACCCTGATGGACCCAAGTCTACCGTCAACCTAAAAAACTCTAAGGGTACCGTCACACGTGGCGATGGCACCGCAGATTTTTTAGGCAATGCAGGGGCGTTACCTATCGGCACCGATATCGCCCTGCATCGCCTAATGTAATTAGGCGATGGCGATGCCTTTTACTGGTCGCCTGGTTTCACAGCAGTGCTCCGAAACCAGGCGCTGATCTGGGGCGATATGCACACATCGCCCCATGTAGACGGCCACGGCGACCAGACAGGCGATGGGGGCCATAAGCTCCCATTGTACTGCATCACCGCTGGGGTTTTGAGACACCCTGGTGGCGATGCCGCCTGTCAGCTCGCTGGTGCATCGCCGGAGGTGTCTCCCCGTGTAAATGGGGGCGGCGACGCTGGCTGGGCGCCAAAAGCGTGCGCGCTCCCGCCAGTTGCCGCCTACATCTCCGGCGACGGTGGCACCGTGTGACGGGCCCCTAAAACTTTTATTTAATGTGTATGGAAGTCTTTAGACTTTAAAAGTGATTTCCTTGAAAATATAAGATTATGATATACATTTTGTACCTATACATGTGACATTATCACTTCCCAGCATGGTGCCGTGCTCGCAGAGGCACACAACTCTCCGCTCATTGTCTTTCTTACAATTTCCAGATTTACAATGGCTGCAGTCCAAGAACAGCTCGATATTCACTTCCCCATCATTCTCCATTGCTGTGTGAATCAAAATAGAAGAAGAGATATTAGACAAGTCAATTTCTACCTCTCAATAAGCGAAAAATCATGCGTGCCCCCAGAGGCGTCCATCTATAAGGTGTCCAGGAGCATGACTGCCCCATTCTGTAAGGCCAGCCGACAAAGCTATTTATTACGGACGCCCTCCCCCCCTGCTAATACTGACGTCATGATTATAGCATCTATTCCCCCGTCACTCATAAGGTAAGAAAACCCAAACAGATCATGGAGCCGAATGCTTTAAGTCATCAGTTTTGGTGAATTATTATGGAGTGTGTGATCTCACCAGCTAAGGGCTGCAGAAACTTCTCTCCAGAGGGATGGAGAAAGGAGACCCCATCCTGACCGTTGGCAGAAATATCATCCAGCTGGGAAGCGTTTCCTCCTGGAAATACAATGGGTGCACAATGTGTTCCAAGGATGCTTGGTCTATTCCCAAAGTAGTACATTGTCTTCTATCTTTAAAATAGGGGAAAACTTGCTGATCCATGGGGGTCTGACTATTGCCACCCCCAAGAACAAAGCTCCGGAACCTCCCTTCCCACTGGAATGGGGCTCTGCAGGGCCCCATCGGGAATGAAGCAGAAGTGCACATGCTCAGCCTCCGCTCCATTCATGGTCTATGGGACCGCCAAAAAGAGCTGGCAGTGATTAGTCATTTCCAGCAGTCCCATAGACAATGAATAGAATGGAGCATGTGTCATTCCAGATCTAACCCTCCACAATCAGCAAGTTATTCTCTATCCAGTACATAGGGCATAACTTGCTATTTTTGGGAATTACCCTCTAAGGAGTAATATATAATATCAGGACACACTTTATACTAGATTACTACCTTGGTACCCTCCTCCTCCTCCTCCAGAGCTACATGGTCCTCCTCCACCACCAAAGCCTCCAAAAGTGTCCCACTGCAGACTGGCTCGGGCTTGATAGCATGACTGCCCTCCTTCTGCCCCTTCAAGAAGAGACTTCCCAGCCCACGGGAGATGAGTAATGTCATTCCAGCCGCCGCCACCACCTGTAGTCACGAAAAAGCAGATCATAAAACATTTTTTATAGAACAATGCATCAGAAAAACAAATGACATCGCTTTGTCTAAAAATACCAAATGATGCGAAACATTGCAGATACATCCATGTGCACAATAAAAATTATATATGGAATAAAACATGTTAGGCTATAAATTAAGCTCCATAGGCTGAGGTCTATCTTCAACCTTAAAAAGGGAATCTGTCAGCAGGTTTTGCTACCTCATCTGACAGCAACATAATGTAGACAACCAAACCCTGAACCAATGATGTATCACATTACTGGCTACAGTCTCTCTCACACTTATCAAAGAATTTAGTTTTAGGAACACAGCAGAGCTGAGAGAGCTGCCCCCGCCCACACCAGGCTCTCTACAGAGATTGCGCATTGACTGTGAAGTGTCAGTCACAGCAGGGGCGTGACAAAGTAGTCTTGTAATGATAATAACAGTGTGATAAAGTCTTTAGTTTAAGTAAACTATTGCACACACACAGTGATGAGAGGCTTAGTTGCTTTTTGTATTTTTAACTCTTGCAACATGCTGTCCACAGCTTACATAGCAAAAACCTGCTGACACATTCCCTTTAAAAACTATGAAAAGTGAGTTGTTGTAATGTTTCTTTTAACCAATACCTAATTTGATGTGAGCATCCAATTTTAGTGCCACGTGCCAACAAGAAGTCCGATGTGGATTCATCAACCAAGAAAGTTGTATGAACAGTAAACTATCCACTTTGTTCTAGGTTGATTACTTTAGTTGTCTCTGGAATTAAAGGGGAACTCCAGGTAGATAAAAAAAATGTTTGTACTGTCCCTGTCCTTCTACATGATGAAGCAGAGCTGTCCACTACAGTTCTAGGATCTATAGATCACTTAGAAATCAATAAAATCATATCTGCTCCCCAGCCCTCAGCCCTCCTTCGGGGTCAGAGAAATTCAGTCATACATAGTGCTAAAGTTTCAGGGGACAGGAAGCTACCAGGTTGATATGGGGGAGGGGAGACGATGGCAGTGCTGAATCAATGTAGTGCTTTGCCTTTGCTCCTAGCCGGATACATGGCAGCACACATTATGCACCATCGTATCATTGTACAGCAAAAGATCATAGCATTTATTTATATCTGCTTGGTGACATGATTGCTATTTGAAGGGAGAACACCCCTGTTCTTACATTACATAGGATGGTATATCAGGGGCAGGATTGTAGTGTGACCATGGGGTCAGCAGCCTCGCCCCCTGCCCATACAGAAGTGTGATGGAGTGGGAATGTAAGATGATCCTGGAACCCCTAGGGTCCATACCCCTGACACACCTCCTGCCACTGCTGCAGCATGAGGCTGAATTTCTGTCCATGAAGGGGGAAGGGGGTCAGAGCTGAGGAACGGATCTCATTGATTTATAAGTAATCTATACCAGGGCCGGACCGTGAGCCCTGGGGGCCCTGGTGCAGGAGCGGGGTAGGTGGTGCTACTGGCCGTCGGCGCAGCCCGGGGGGGTGGGGCAAATAGCTGCTGCCCGTTGGCGCGGCCCGGTGGAGGGGGGGTGGACGCTGCTGGGGGCTTTTTGCAGCCGTCCTACGGGCCGGAGGGCAGAAGAGAAGAGGGGCGGGATCAGGCAAGGGAGGCCGGAGGCTCTCTGCTTCTCTTGCCTGACCCTCCTCTCCTCTGACGGCGGCTTGCGGGGTCGGCTGGGGGCCCACCTCCAGGCTTGAAGGGGACCCCTAGCCGGTCGGGGCCCTGGTGCAGCTGCACCAGTGTAGTTCCACCCCTGATCTATACATCCTAGAACTGCAGTGGACAGCTCTGCCTCATCATGTAGGAGGGCAGGGACAGTACAAAAAATGTATCTTTGTAACTCTTTTATCTGTCTTTTTCTGAGCTCCTCTGCTGATTTATGACTACAGACCACGTTAAAGGGAATCAAAAGCCTTTAAAAGCGCAAAGGTGCAACACTTTTAAGGAAAGAAAATTGCAAAAAATAAATTTAGACTCAAAAATATGCATTTAAGTAAAAATAACGGCCCCAAAAGGTGGACACATTATTAATATATGGCAAATGGGTCCTTAAAAGTACTCTGTTATGCTAGCAGTATGATTGACACATTGGGGATATGTAGTTTGAGGGGAGCAGATGTCCTTAACAAGTGTTTTGTGCAGCATCCTCTATCCAGAGACATATTGTAGCCCAGATGTAAATGAGATGCATACGGTATAACATCTGTAGATCATTTACACTTCACATTGAGCTCGTCACTCCCGAGATTTATAAACTGAATGTCAACAACTATTAGAAAAATATTATGTGACGATATATACATTTATGTCAATGGAGGAATGGCTTCTCATCACGCTGGGTAGTCTTGACCCCTTTAACCCCGGGTGATTTTTTCCATTTTTTTCCTCCCTTTCTTCCGAGAGTCATAACGTTTCTTATTTTTCCATTAATATAGACATATGCATATTGATTTTTGTGGGACAAGTTGTACTTTTTAACGACATCATTAATTTTACCATATAGTGTACAGCAAAATGGGAAACAAACTCCAAGTGCAGTTAAATTGCAAGAAAAGTGCAACTTCACAATAGTTTTTTTTTGTTGCTTTTTATTCCTCGTGTTCACTATATGGTAAAACTGACACATCAGTATAATGCCTCAGGTCGGTACGAGTTCGTAGATACCAAACATGTTACTCTGACTGTTATCTAAGCAGTATTGGGCTTGTGTGCCATATTCGGCGCCCCGCAGCGGTCTCATTTTTCGGGATCTGGGGATCAGATTAATTTTTCTTTTATATTTTGATAGATCTGGAATTTCTGAATGTGACACTACCATATATTTCTATATATAGTTTTATTTTCAATGGGGCAAAAGGGGGGATAAAGGCAACTTGTTTGTCACCTTATATTTATTTTACTAGTCCTCTTAGGGTACCGTCACACGTGGCAATGTTGCTAGTAATTTCACTGGCAATTTGCTGGTTGCAGTGAAATCATGGACACATTGTTCTATTTTGTTGCCGTGTACAAATGGAACAATGTGTCCATGATTTCACTGCAACCAGCAAATTGCCCGTGAAATTGCATGCAATATTGAGTCTTGTAACGGTACCCTTAGGATGCCTGAAGCCTGCAGGATCCAATCGCTTGTGCTGTACAGAACCGTGCTGCATGGACCTGCTGAGCATAAATGATAACTTCCCGTGAATGTAGGCACTCAGCCAGCATTCACAGGAGTGAGTCATGACAGTAACAGGGGTCCTCATCTAACCCCTTGCTATCACGACATCAAATTGGCACTCCATGATCGCGGAACAAGCCCGCCAGTGGCTGCAGGTAACGGCACAATCCCTGCCGAACCGTGTTAAATCACGCTGCCAGAGTTTGACAGTGCATGTTAACTAGTCAACAGGTGGCGATGAACCTCCAATCCTCCCTCTTAGCTGCATGTCTGTGAAGCACCATTCTTAACATGTCCACCTTCTCTCTCATGTATTTCTTATTTTTTTATCCTAATAATTTTCTGTTTCTCTTCCATTGAGAGCTCCTTTGACCTCATGTTGTGGGTTCACAGCAGCAGCTTCCAAATGTAAATGAAACACCTGGAATCAGCTCCAGACCTTTTAGTTCATGCAATCCATTAAAGAGCCTTAAAGACAACTGTCCAATTACATTTGGACCCTTGAAAAAGAGGCAGTTACATATATATATATATATTTTTTTTTTTTTTTAATCAGATACATTTTTATTAAGAATAAAAACATATATCATCAGTATAAAACATTATATAATTTTCCTCCCACTCTCATAATCCAACCCATCCCTACCCTTTCCCCCCTTCCAGACAGCATACCCCTCACCTGGTACAAGGAATGACATACAATATTTGGTTGAAACATAACAATACATGTAATAGCATATACTTCTAATGAGCTGTATTGTGAATGCCAAATATGAACCCCAGCAGTCCGACCCGCCTCAAAAGCCCAACTGAGAACAAAAAACCCAGAAATATCTTGTATTTACAGCCCGTAGTCCCAAAGAGGTTTTATAATCCCTGCAACCAGGGGTTCCAGAGCCTTTCGAATACTCCAGGAGTTCCTTTTCTCTCATAAATACCTTTCTCCAACTGAATGACACAATCTGCCTGCCGAGTGAATTCCCTCCTATTGAGAGGAATCTCAGCGACCCAGTGTCTGGCAATAACCTTTATTGCAACATATAATAATCTAGCAATCACTACTTTAGCTGCATTTTCCACTCCAACCTCCTCTACGTACCCCAGAAGACATACCAATGGGACCTTAGGAACTTTGGCGTAACTTCAGGCCCAGGAGCCCCGATGCGAAAGCTCCAACATGGCCCCCAATTATTGGAAATCTTTAATAGTGATAGTCTTTTTCTATAGGCCAAAGGGACTTTTGGGGCCCCCCTAGGCTGCAGGGCCCGGGTGCGATCGCAACCCCTGCACCTATTGTAGTTACGCCCCTGCTTAGGAATGATACATCCATATGCCCTCTCTATTTTATGAATTATAGCAGTCCAATAGTGGTGCAACAATGGACATGTCCACATCATGTGGTATATTCCAGCCTCGTTCCCCCCACATCTTGGGCAGCCCGATGTGGGTCTCAGCCCCATCTTGAATAACAGCAGAGGAGACCTATACACCCGGTGGACCACATACAGTTGGGACAACCTAGCTGGCTCACTCAGAGAAAGCTTAGGTATATACTCCAAAACGGTATCCCACGCCGCCTCCGAGATATTCCCAATCTCCTTCTCCCACTTTATTTTACTTTTAGATGGATATTCCAAGAGGTAAGTATGTAAAATATCTTTATACAAAGAGGAAATGACCCCTCTAGTCGCCCCTCCTCCAGCACCAGATCGGGTTGCACCACCATACTCTTAGTAATCTTTTCGGCCTTTAGAGCGTGTTGTAATTGAATATAATGGTACCACTCAGATCCCACTAATCGGTACTCCCCTTGGAGCCGCATAAAGGACTTAAATTGTCCTCCCTCTATAATTTGATATATATACACTAAGCTTAGTTCTTTCCATGGCTAGCAATTTTCACAGTGGCCACCGAGGCTTTGTAAGCCTTCTACTTCCTGTTCTTTTAATAAGACATTTTCAGCAGGCTCGTTATCAGCAGAGGAAGGATTACAATAACTCTTAACACTTCCATTCACACCTAATAGTACAAAATCCACTAATAACAATAGAGGATATCATAGCTGACCCTGGTCTCTTCACAATGACTTTTGCATGTGCTCATTAGATAGGGTTAGGACACGACCATTGTGGCTATGTACATGTGTTGTTTCCTGCAATAACAGGAAGTTAAAACTTTAAAAAAGCCCCAGTGGCCAGTGTAAAAATTACAAGATGACAAGTTTTTTTTATTATTATTTTTAATAGCTTGGGATATGGAAAAAAAATGACACAAATTTTAAAAAAATGCAATGAAAAACAAAACTTTATTTTAACAACAGGTAATTTTCTATTGATGTCTGCACTTTAATCATTACAAAATTTTAAATTTGAGTTAAAATAATAACTTATTATTATGTAATTCAGCCCTATTGAGACATAAAAGGTGAATATGTGATCTTTTATTGAAATAATGAAGGACTATTGCCCACAGTTTTCCAGTACCTGCTGCTCCACTTTTTCCACTCAGCCCGAGGACCGTCATGTCCATTTCAAATGTCTCCAATAGGTCAAAGTCTGACAAATCGTCTGGATCTTCTAAGTAAGCTTTTCCTCCACCACCTGCACCAACCAGTAATGGTATAAGCACCCCATTTGCTTCCTTTAATGGTAAAAAAACATACATAATACAGTCAACAAAATTTCTTAGCGAGCTAAGTAGAGCCACCATATCAATTCTCATTAGACCTCCATTGAAAAGTTTTTGGCTTCTTACAATTGGATATCTACGTGACCGGTGATAAACGTAGGAATCAGTGGGACCCGCACCAATTGGCAGAACGGGGAACTTTTAGTTCCGGTTACGATGGAGTGACAGTGCAGATACTTAACATCTGCTCCATTCCTTCCCTACAGGACTGCTGACTACTGCCCTCCAGCAGTCCAATAGAGAATGAATGGAGTATCGGTTAGGCATGTGTACTGGTGCTCCATTCTAACCGGGACAAAAGTCCCCCAATTAGTGCGAGTCCCAGAGGTCGGACCCCCACTGATCAATGAGCCATCACCTCTTTAATACCTGTATATCAATATTGATGAATAGGAATGTAATAACTTTCACCTTAAATATGTAAGTAGCTCCCCCGCCGCCGCCTCCTCCTCCAGCCCATTCGGAGAGTGATTCCTTTTCTCTGTATTCCTCCTCAATGATGGCCGATTCTCCTATGCAGATTTCTTGGGTCCTATTATTTTTCTAGGACATTGAATATAATTATATTGACTTTTTGCCGCTTATATAGCACCAATGTATAATGTAGCATTGTGCAGAGATTGCCTCTGCTTCACTTGTGGTTCACAATTCTTTCCTATGCATTGATGCAAAGGACAATTAAATTGGGAGAAATCCAAAATATGAACTCTAAAGAGATCTTGTCCTTGGTCAGAATCAGGGGCGGACCTACCGCGGTGCAGCTGATTCAGCTGCACCAGGGCCCTGACCGGCTAGGGGGCCCCTCAGGCACCTGTAAGGGAGCCCCTCCACCTCCCTGCTGGGGGGTCCGGAGACCGCGATAGTGTGTCAGAGGAGAGGTGAAGCCGCGGGAAGCTCACTGTTTCCCGTGTCAGATCCCGCCCCTCCTCTCCTCTCTACTTCCTGGTCATGCTGGAGATGCGGGTGGCATACTCACCAGCACCCCCCCCCCCCCACCCCACTCCTCACCTGTGACTGTAGCAAACCCCCCCCCCCCCCCGGCTCCTCACCGGGACTGCACACCCAATCCCCCCCCACTCCTCACCTGTGACTGTAGCAAAACCCCTTCCCCCAGCTCCTCACCTGGACGCAGCATCCAATCCCCACCCCTCACCTGGGACTTCAGCAAACCCCCCCTCCCACCTGGGACTGCAGCACCCCACCCCTCGCTCCTCACCTGGGATTGCAGCACTTTCCCCTCATCAATACCCCCCCCCGCTACTCTACTGGGACGAACCAGCCGCACCGGGGCCCACACGGCTCCAGGTCCGCCACTGGTCAGAATTGAACCCAGGACCCCATAATGGTGCCAGACAGCAGTACTAACAAGGATATGTAGGACTTTACTCATACATGGATTTTCCAAAAAGGAGATTTACCGCACAATTCAATGAAAATTGGCACATGCCATACACCAGATTTATCATCTGCCTCCATATAACCAATATCAGTAACTTACTTAAAATACAAAGCAAAGTTATGTTTTCATACTTTCCCCTCTTTGATTTGCTGTTTGCTCGGTTACTGACATTTTCCATGGTGGAAATTGATGGATGGAACGTTTTCATTTTATCATTCACGTTGATAAACAAAACTGATGAAATATATCTGGTGTCAGACAGGTCGTAATACTGAATGGCAGATCTAATATTAAGTATGGTAAACCTCTTTCAAGGTATAGAATTATTCCCTCTATAACCTGGTATTATAATACTCACCCCTGGACATGCATCTTCTCCTTGCTGGCCGACCAGGATGTAGAGCAGCTCGTCCTTCTGCAGGTTGAAGACTCCGGACATGAAGATCCCGTGAGATCGCTTGTTGTGGTTCTTGGCTCCCTTCCCTCCTGCCGCACCATATGCAGAAATCCTAAAAAACAGGGCAATCATTAAGACTGCAACTAACCTAAGCTGCAAATCTGTCACGCTGGGTGTAGGGAAGAAAAATATTAGAATCTGAGAGTCCTCAGTGGTTGATACCTTTTAATGGCGAACTAAAAAGATGGTAAGTAAAGCAAGCTTTCGGTAAACTATGGCCCCTTCATCAGGCTGATAATGACACAAATTCTGAAGACACACATAAGCAAGGTGGGATAATGCAGTAAATAAAACAGGTGATGTAAAGGAGAGTCAGTCTTGAGAGGGGGAGAGGAGCTGGGGAGGAAAAAATGAGGGAGACACCCAGCGCAGGATGACGAGGAGGGGAAAGGAGTCCCTGATTCTAAGGGCAAAAGGGGAGATGGTGACCCCTAGATAAACTAGCGCTGACACCTGGTTCCCCTAACGACCCTATACAGTTTCTGCAACTGTCGCCGGGCGGGATACCTATTCCCTGACTGTCCCTGAACTACATCTACACAAGGATCAGAGTGGGTAAAACACTAGTCAGCCCGGCTACCAACTAAAGATACACATCAGGGAAACAAACAAAGAGGGAAGGGAAAAAACACTTAGCTTGAGAAGATCCACACAGAAATCCAACAGAAACTCCAGGATTCACTGCTTGAGCTGAGAAGCTTCCTCCAAACACCTGACAAGCTATCACCAGCAGTGCATCCTGGGAGTCAAGGGGTATAAATGGACAGCTCAAGGTGAGAGATCAGCTGGGTCCCAGTGACCTCCAGCTTTCACTAAAAGAGAAATGCCTCTTAAAGCGACAGAGACATTTTTTAGGATTTTGACTGTTTGGCCAAACGTTGTGACCTTCAGGGATAATGAAGGACTAGGTATCCTGCTCAGTGAAGGAGTGAAAGAACCCATATAGGGACCTTAAGGTTCAGCCTCAGGTGAGTGCAGGAGGTGTCCTATCCCCTGCTCCATACAGTCAGGGCCCACCATTGTTATTGTGTCCCCGGTGTTCCCTTGTTTGTGGCAGTGCACATCAGGGGTTCCTTGGTATCTGGAGGAACCCAGATAGTCACGGTGTGACACCTTGACCATGATTAAAGGGAACCTGACCCCTCCAAATCGCCCTCAACCCTATGAATACCTGTCCCTGCACCCTCAGACATCCTTTCTAGCGGTCCTTTTGTGTAAAAAATGAGTGGGGTAACATTGACAAAAAGACCATTACACACTTACAATTCTGCGACTTCTTCTCCCTGAATAAGTCGCACAGGGCATTCCCTGTGCGATCCTAAGCCCGCCTGAGCCGCTCATTATCACGCCCCGATGGGCATGATAAATAATCTTACTCCTCCTCGCCCTGCTGTATGGGCGTAATAGCCGGTATGATGCTATTTGCGTCAAATCTGGTCATGGTGACGTGGGTACACCCTTTAGGTGTAAAGCAAAAGCCGCGCATGCGCAATGCGCATGGTGAGGTCGGCGGTACACCTAAAGGGTGTACCGACGTCACCGTGACCGGATGTGACGCAAATAGCGTCACACTGGCTATTACGCCCATACAGCAGGGCAAGGAGGAGTAGGATTATTTATCACTCCCATCGTGGCGTGATAATGAGCGGCCTAGGCAGGCTTTTGTGTGTAATGGTCTTTTTGTCAATGCTACCCCACTCATTTTTTACACAAAAGGACCACTAGAAAGGATGTCTGAGGGTGCAGGACAGGTATTCATAGGGTTCAGGGTGATTTGGAGGGGTCAGGTTCCCTTTAAGGGTGCCGAGTGTACCAGAAACATGTCGGTTTTTAATCTTCTTTTCTTATTCCTATGTTACTGTGTTAAAATAAAGTTTTTCTTATTAACTCCACTGCACGGAAGTGCTGATCATGCTCTCCTCCAACCCACTGCTGTGCTCCACCAGCTGATTTCAAGCACCCACCGGCGATACTTCTTCATGGTTTCATTTGATCAACAGGCGTGAGGAGCGTCTTTCTTTCCTATCTTTGATCCCTATCTTTATTTCTGCAAATCATTCCTCTATTACAGAGAAATCAAGCTTTGAAGCAATATGTAAATAAAGCTGGGGTGCATTGGGAGCATAACGATACATTCCTACTCCTGCATTGTCTGCCTAGTACAGCTCTTCTCTAGATGATGTACACTTTGGTAGTGGTGTTACATCACTGCTCTACACCCGACATCTTGTGCATGTTCCTTCCACATTGTTCTCACAGTTCCACAGTAGTCTCTCATCTTTGTGTACTACACAGGTGTCATAAAAGTGTGAAATGGTTTTTTTTACGAAATAAAGAGTCTAAAATTATTATTTTTTTAAATATTTTACAACAGTTGTATTGATTCGTGTTATTCCCTCGCTACAGGTGTTTTCCACTCGCATTTTTCTTTACTCCAATGGCTTTGTATAAAAAAAAATAAACTGAGTTTTCCTTGCTCATTGCTGCTCCAGCTCTGCCTCTGTTACAGCTCCTGAACTTTGTTGACATGCTGCAGTCAATCAGTGGCAGTCTCCTGATCTATTGCCTTTAATGCTGAGCTGAGTGATTGATTGCAGTGGTTACATGCTGCAGTCATTAGGTCAAGTCAACAAAGACAGAGTCAGCAATGGAGAGCCAGTACTGACCCATTACTAATAATTGGCACCGATACAATGGATGTTCACAGTGCACAAATGTAACGCACGGACAAGGGGATATTCGGTGCATGGTGCAATACAATAGATACTACGGGGGGAAAATTGTATAAAGGCCCTAACGGTATAGAGAAGGGAGACGGGTCCCCACCTGAAATTAACCTGTGTCTGCACCCAGCGCTCCCTAATGCCCCTAAGCGGGTCCTTCCCCCTGCCACTGTCACATGCCTATTTCCTGTGCTGTACCTCCACTCACCCTGGCCAGTGAAAGGCCAGGGAGTGCACTAGACATCACCACTACTGTAAAAAGACATAGGGTAAGGTAGACAGACAGGGGGACAGACATAAAGGCTATAACTCCAACACCATGGTTGCAGAAAAACTCCAGAACTCCAAACGACTCCACACCAGACTCTTTCAGCGACTTGCTTGCTCCAAAGTGGTCAGCATAAAATTAATTTTGTATCGCTAGCATTATGTGATGGAACATGTGACTATTTAAGGTGGAGGGGAGTGGTCACAAACTTGAAGCACCCGAGATAGAACTGACTAGGAACTATCAGCGAAAGAACAGACCAGGAACTATCAGCAAGGAAAGAGTCATTAACGCTAGCTGTGCCAACAGAAAGCAAACACATTAAAAAGGCTGAGTTTCACATAACAATGTGAAGCTCAGATCCCAGAGCTGTCAGTCTCCCAAGTATGGGAAACACTCATGACAGTGTGGTAGAGAAATGTGGCTGGGTAATGGGTAAACTTCAGATACCAGGATCTAGTCTTTCTTATGAAATGACGTGACTGCAGTCTTTTCTAGGTTCAATCATACGATTAAATACTATTTATGTCTCTGTAAAGAATCATCCTCCACATGATGAATGAGTACCAGGACTGGAATATCTCATTTTTTAATGTTTTAATTTGTCATCAAGCATACATGACAAGTTAAGACATTAATCATTGACAGACAGCAACACAGGCGCCCTACTGCCACTTCATCAAACTAATGTCAATGCTGTCTCTATTACATCATCTGAAGTTAATGCTGAAACTTGTTCATATAAACTATTTTAAGTCTGTTGAACAGTTCCAGCCTGTAGCTGGGAGCCAGTGATTGAGATAATCTCTGCTTAAATTTGGACATTACTTCTCATAAGTTGTGCATATGGATAGAATAATAAAACCAAAGACATGTACAGAATCTGATCCTCTTCTTTTTAATCTATGACTCTTATCCAAAATGATAAAAGAAAATCCTCAGCAAAAAAATATACTTTGTGTTATGACTAGTACAGGATCCTCAGGGCGGATTAACTGGTGCAGGATCCTCGGGGGTGGAGCATAAAGACTAACGCACCAAAACGCATTCTTTTGTCATGCCCCCCCCTGAAGTCTCGGACAAGATAACAATAGTTATTTCTATTCTTACAGTGGTTTATTCACTTTTGTACAAATTTGTTTCAGTAATTTCTGGAAAAGAAAATAATTCCATACATTTAAAATCGCTGTGGAGGAGTCTTAGAGGTTTTCTTATTTAAAATAAATAAAAAAATTGTGAGTATTATTTCTGCTTCTGTCTCCATACAACTACTGTTCTGTGCCTACTCCAAGGCTTCATGTTCAGCTGAGTTCGAGTATGTGCAGATTCATTGGCTTTTCTTAGATTTACGTATAAGATAGCAAACGTTCCAGTACCAGCTTTTATGCAACATTATAATAGTGGTAGCCATTGTTTGTGTAAAAAGAAGTATCTGAGCTCAGATAAAGGTTGCAAGATTGTGTATTAAATGTGTAGCTGTCATGGCTTTATTTGTGAAATCCACATGCAATCTTTGCTATTTTTAAAAAAAAAAACTTTTTTCAATAATGTCTAATATTTTATCATAACCTGGATAACCATTCAGTTCCACTTGGATACCTATGTATGGTCAGGACGGATTTCCGTGCTCCCATGATACAGGAACTAGTTTGGGTAAGCTGGCTGCAATTTTCCTTTTTGACTGTCTGTCTGTCACAGATTGGTATAACATTCAAGGGGGTAAGATAGCCTTTTTCTCATCCTCCTGCTATCAGGGGAACTAGTCTGACCCTTAAACTGGGGATCCGTGGCTCACCCTGTTCCCAGAATTACCTCTGAAGGTGAGGATGTCTAGGCCTCCACCCTTGCCCTAGTTCCTGATCAGCCCCAGGCTAAAACCCCCTCACCTCCACCCATGGACCGAGAAGCACAGCAACTTCCAACAAAATAGGGAAAACTCCCAGCAAGAACAGCAGAAAGGCTTGAGAAACAACTGCAATAACGTCCTGCCATCTCATGGTCTTTGCAGAGACTAAAACTCTATCAGCGACAACTGCTGGTGAAAGAGGGAACTATTTAAAAGCCAGGGGCGTGAATAACTGCGTAACCAGACACCCCTCACCATCTGAAGAGCCACAAAGACCATAGACAGCAGCAGCTTCCGACATTAACTCTGAAGTTACCAAAAGGAAATGAAACATATTAAATCACTGCAGAACAGTTCAAGAAGACTGCAAAGCAGTCTACACATGACACTGCCTGTTGCATCGGTGCATGTCTGTAGGTAACAGCTGCACAGGTGTTTGCTCCTAATGTGATCATACATGTACATAGTGTGTAAGTTTAAATGCATATATGTCATGTTTACACCTGTATGTAGTATTAGGGCAGCATTAACTGTAAATATGGCCCTGCGTATTGGAAGGACTTTGAACCATGCTGTCATTATGAAGAGCTTGAAACTAGGAATTTGTACAATTTAACATTTTTATCTGCATAAATACTTCAAAGAGTTCTGAATTCACAATATGCATCTCAGACCATATCTCACCTGCTTTGTATCACTGCAAGATTATCTCTAACACAGTTCAAATGACATAGCTGACCTGACATACAAGCCAAGTATTTCACATCTGCTCTCCAACCCTTAGCTTGCAAGCATGTTTTGCAGTGTACACAAAAATTAGCGTAAGTTTGATCAAAGCAGCCATGTTGTCAGCTTGTAGACAGGCAGACATGTCGTAGATCGGTGATGGGGATCTCTACTCACGTATACACATTGGTAAATGGCACTCTCCACATCTGGACCCCTTTAAGAGGACCTTCTTTTCCAACAACCACGGATATGTTGGTGTTGCGGTATGCGTTGTTACATTGCGCTTGTGTTGGCCCGGTAGGTCCACTGGCGCCACATGTCGAAAACTTCCAATACACTTCTTCTTCATCTTCTGTGTGGAGAGAAAAAAGGATAGTGAAATCTACTAATATAAATGAATAAAATATCTCTGATCTCGCAAGCTATGATCAGATTGGATCTGATTGATCACTATTGGAAGGAGTGAAGACCACCTCACATTTTCCCCGTTCATAATTTCTTGATACGTTGCTGACATGTTATACCTGTATGGTGGATTTAAACTGAACACTTCTGATACCTGTGAGTGGTAATTTCCCCTTAAAGAGGACCTGTCACTTGCCATAAAGTTGTAGTTTAGTTGCCAGGTGTAAATGCCATTGTCCTCCTGATTCTGGAATGGTTCTCCATTTGTCACAGCGCCTCTCCATTCCTGAGATATGTCTTCTTCTTTGTATTTAACTCTAGTCTTGTAGGCCAAGTGGACATGGTTCTTAACGCCTCACTGGAGGTGTCTTTCTTGAAGACCATGTCTGACCGCCGAAAAGAAAAGATTTGTATCTTCGGAAGTGGAGGCCATATCTTTAGATTAGAGAGCAGCAGGAACAAATGAAGAATTCCCGTCAAGCAAATCTTTTTTTTACGCACCTGGGAAGTCTTCCTCAAGAGGAGGTGTAGTGGTTTCTCATTTAAAAAGAACCTGTTACTTGCCATACTTATGTGATTTAGGTACCTGGTGTAAAATACTGCTGTTCTTCTGAATCGGGCATGGTTTTCCATTTGTTTCAGCGCCTCTCCTCTCCTGAGATATGGTCTGCTATCCTCTTTGTATTTAATCCTGTTAACCAAGTGGACATAGGTCCTTTAAACCTCTCTACGGGTGTCTTGAGGACCATACCTGACCACCTAAAAAAATGTCTATCTTCGGAAGTGGAGGCCGTATCTCTTGAATAGAGAGCAGCAGGAACAAAAGAAAAATTACCTGTGAATAAATCACTGGCCGTCTTCCACAAGAAGAAGAATGGCGAGTGGTGGTTTACAATTTAAGGAGGACCTTCCAACTGCCACATACATATGTTTCAGTGCCTCTCCTTTCCTGAGATATGGTCTGTTTTCCCCTTCTTTGTATTTAACTCTAGTCTTGTAGGCCAAGTGGACATGATCCTTAACTAGTGATGGGCGAATCCTAAATTACTCGGAATCGCTTGACTCTAGCGAGTCCGAGCACAGGACTCGCTACTCGTTGCGAGTCTAGCGAGTCCAATGTTAATGAATGGGGAAGCGAGTAATAGCGAGTAGTGTGAGATTTACAAATCGCAGATGTGTCTCGGAAGCTTCAGCCTGAAGCAATCCTAGTTTTGTCATTTATTTGCATTGCTCGTTTACTTTGTAAGTAATTGCTGGGAAACTCGCACAGATAAGAGTCCTGCTCTGTACAGGCTGCCAGCTCCAGGGTCCTAGAGCCCGCCTGCTGCCTGATGTAGCAGTGCTGAGATTGTTCTCAGTCTGCTCATTCCCTGTGCATAGAGATCTATATCTATGCACAGGGGATGTAGCAGAGAGGACATCGCGTTTTGGACTGCGTCGGACGGAAGAGGATTTTTTTAATTAAAGATCAAGTCCCTAATGGCTTTTTTTTTTATTTCTAATAAAAAATTTTCTTTGTGTTGTGTTTTTTTTAAAACAATTTAATAGAAATTCATGGCGGTCATGTCTAATATTGGCGTGACCGCCATAAATTTCGGGCTTAGGGCCAGCTGATAATACAAAGCTGGCCCTAACCTCTTTATTACCCAGCGTGCCACCGCTACCAGGGCCGCTGGAAGAGCGGGGTTCAGCGCCAGAGGATGGCGCTTCAATGAACGCGCCATCTTCTGGGGCGGCTGCGGGCTGCAATTTGCAGCGGGGGGTGCCCAGAAAGCTTGGGCATCCCTGCGCTGCAGATTCCAGCCCCCAGCTGCTTAGCTGTACCTGGCTAGACATAGAAATTGCGCGGAGCCCCACGCATTTTTTTTAAATTATTTCATGAAATTCTGAGATTCTGACTCTTGACTCTGACTCTGAGACTCTGACTCTGAAATTCTGGTTCTTGTGCGTTGCCTGCCGATATCGCGCTGTGTGACATCTCCTATGCGATCTTGGAATTCTGCCCAAAAAATGCGCGCTCCCACGCAGTTGTATCCAACATCGGAACGATGTTGGGACGTGTAAAGTGGCCATAAGGGCGTCTTCTTGAGGACCCCACAAACCACCGAAACAAAAAAGACTTATATCTTCGAAAATGAAGGCCATATCTGTAGAATAGAAAGCAGCAAGAACAAACAAAATGATTCCTGTAAGTAAATATTTTTTACTCAATTGATGATTTCCCATTTAAATATGACCTGTCACTTGCCATAAATATGTAATTTAGTTACTTGGTGTAAATGCTGTTCCAATAAACCTGCGACTGTTTTCTATGTATTTCAGCACCTCTCTATTCCTGGGATACGGTCTGGTCTCCTCTTCTTTGTATTTAACTTTAGTCCTTTTAGCAAAGTGGGCATGGTCCTACCCATACCACCTAAAAAAAGGATTTGTAACTTCGGAAGTGGAGGGCATATCTCTACAATAGAAAGCTGTAGGACCAAACTAAAAAATTCCCTGTAAGTAAATCTATGGGCGAAGACGTTCATCTAGAACAGTTGAAGACCACAGCTTGTTGGCCAACTAGATTTAATACAACACAAGAGGAGGGCTAATATCTCAGAAGGGGAAGGGTGTAGGAGCAAAACAAAAAGAGGATTCAGGAGAAAGAGCCGATGTTTACACCAGTAAAAAACAACAACTTGTATTATGCCAAATGACAGGTCATCCTTAAGTGGTGGTTACAGTAGTCTCCGGCATTATGTAATATGCACCTGGCCTTGACATCTAATTGTTAGTGGTTTACTAAGCATGTCCTCTAGTTAAGAGGGTCCCATTGTGGCGTGGAACTTAGATACCATTGTTGAGTACATGTGGAGACTGAATTGTGTACAGGTGAGCAGGTTGGATTGGAAAAAGTCTTTTATTAAGAGTCCAGGCAGGTGTAATCTTCCTGTATGGAAGCCTGAGAATTTTACATGTGAGATTTGAATCCCCTAAATCTGAGATGATAACTAAATGAATGTATTATAGGGGAAGCCACCGCTAACAGTTCAAAAAACTTCCTAGTATTTTGTTATAACTAAAGACTGATCATGTTTTGTGTCTCTAAAAATGTGTAACCATCTACTTACATGAAAGCCTTTGTCTGTCTGTAAGTTTGTCCCCGAAATAGTGCCACCTAGAGGACACTGGCTAAAGCACAGGCAGACCCAGGTATCTCCTGATTGGCCAGATTGTGAAAAATAAAAAGTCTTTCCATGCTCATGCGCTGTAACTGATGCGGCCACCATCTTTGTACACGAGCGATACCATCTCGTCTGCACACCATCTGCCAAAGAGGCCCACTTCAGAAGCGTTGGCCATCCCTGGACGAATACCACAGGTGGCGTCACGAAAAGACTTCTAAATTCCCCTGTAAATTACCCCTTCACTGCACCACGGCCAGGGCCACGGAGCTCGGCTACAGCCACCGTGACCTCCGAAAGCCAGCCAGCCCGGCTTCCGAGTACCCCCCGGCCCTTGCACACCCCCCGGATTGCGCCGCAATGATGCAAATGGATGCACCAGCACCAATATTATCACTGATCCGTCTCATGGATCTTGTAGATCTCGTAGAAAATGCCTCGCCACCTTGGGGTGTGTAATTCAGAACTGCGTTCTGGCCATGCACAGTTCAAAAACCCAGATCCAGCATCTGGATCCAGCAGGATCCGGAGACCTCCAGATCTGGTTACATAGAGCCACATTTTATTTCAACCCGGATTGCCCCAGATGTGGGTGTTCATGGTTTTTGACATTGACACCAAAATCGCATCATCTTGAGATTTTGGTCTCAGTGAAAAAACCATGGACACCCAGATCAATGGGAACCGTAAAGAACTGGATGCACCCGCAAGTTCATCCGGCCTCATTGAATGTCAATGAAAACGGAAGTGTGTGCATCCAGTTTAAGCTGGATACACAAGGATGCCAAAAAAACAATGTGTGAAACCGCGGTTAGCTATTGTGACAATTCTGAGAGCTCCTTTACTGTATTTTTAGCGGCTTTCCTTGTATTGAGTATCCAGAATTTGGATTCGATGACACTCTGACATTGGAGTGATTAATGGTCAATTAGTAGTGTCTGGCGAGTCTGTCTGACAAAGGTGTCAAGAACTTGTAAAACGAAAACAGCGTTTAGGCTGGATGTATTTTAATAGACATTTACGGATCAATATCTGGAATGAATTACACCCACGTCTTTCATTGGGGCGGACGATTGTCAATTTTTTTTCCCTGAAACTTGAGACTTCAAAGTGATTTGATTTCTAACAAGAATAATTCAGTATAAGCAGGATGATGCAGTCCTATAATGTGTCTGGTGCTGATAATACTGATCTTAAAGGAAATATGTTGAACATATTTTTGCAAAAAAAAAAATTAAAAATCACTTTTTTTATTTCATGATCTGCATTTAAAAACAAAATTTAGTAACTTTGCAATTTTCACACTGGCCACTGTGACTTTAGACACATACATCCTGTTCCTTTCAGGAAGAATTTTAGCAGGCTCCTTATCATCAGAGGCAGGGTTACAATGACCGGAGATAATTCTTTATACAACTAATAATACAGGATCCAACAGCTGACCCTGTTCCCCTCCTTTTGTGGCGCCCCTGCGGTCAGGCTGCCACTAATGGTATTGCATGCATTTTACATGTGTGGTACCATGCCCAGAGGTAAGAGGGCAAAGCTTTGCCAAGACCATCATTTGCTCCCAAAACATTCCAAACTCCAGGCCAGTGAGGTGCTGGGTCACGAAACCCACATTCAGGGCAGTCCCACCTATTGGATGGAGGGAGGAGTTAGGATAGGGGTGGGAGGCGAGAAGGAGTTAGCTCTAGTGAGATCCAGTTGGTAGCTGGGAAGCTAGTACCACACGTGGAGTTAGGTGCTTGTTCCAGGCCTGAGGACACGAATCTGCTGCCAGCTGTTCAAGCCGGGCAGAGAAGCTATCTGCAGCAGGTTACCAGCCCCAATTTGGTTTGGATCCTTTAAGACCAGCCGTAAAACTGGAGGTCACTGGGCATCAGGCACTGTGGCTACCTTAGTGAACTCCTATCATCCTCCTCATCTCATCTACAACTTATACCTCCTAAGGGACTCTGGCCCTAACTGGAGAGGGCCAAACATCTGGCTGCCAAACCATAATCCCTTGGAGAGTCCCCCACAGAAGTCCCTGGCCACCTACTGGCCAGAACTCCGGTTGGCGTCACGATGAACAAACAATCTTCCCTGTATATATCCCCTGTCACTTGTTCAGTATGGGCCACGGCCTCTGGGACCGCCACTGTGACTCCTGAACTGTCTGACTTCGGATGTTCGAGTACCCTGGCCGCGCGATCGATACACTTTCACATTGACCTTTGCACATGCTCATTGGACACTTAGGCCCCTTTCACAGTTGCAGTGAAAAAAACGCAACTGCCGCATTTGCCGCATAACGGCCGCACTTGCTGTTCACCTGCGGCAAGCCCCATGCAATGTCTATGGGCTTGCAGCAGGTGCAGTATAGTTGCAGTTTCGGCACTTGCGGCACATGCGGCCGCTGCCGCAACTGCCAAAACCACACTTGCCGCACCTGCTGCACACTTACCGCAAGCCCAATAGACATTGCATGGGGCTTGCCGCAAGTGAACCGCAAGTGCGGCCGTTATGCGGTAAATGCGGCAGATGCGTTTTGTTTCACCACAACTGCCGCATTTTTCTAATACCGCTGATGTGAAAGGGGCCTTAAATACATAAGACAGGGTCAGAGCCAGTTCATTGCTGCTAATTGCATGTGAATTTCTGGAATCAATGAGAAGTGATCAGCGGAAAATTGCAACATTTCTCATTTTTACGTAAAGAAATAAAAAATACTTAAAAAAAATACCTGATTTAAACAATGTTATTTTAGATTTCACAATTCCTTTATAGAGGACCTGTCACTTGTCATTAATGTGTATATGTTACCTGCATAAATCGCTCTGTTCACCTGTTTTATTCCTGTGCCTTTCCAGTCTTTTTGGAAAATGGGCGTGTCCCTCTACTCTTCAGAAGACCACACCCAGTTGGCTAAAGAAAGTAGATTTATATATATATATAGGGAAGAGGATTCCATATCTCGGGAATGGCACAGGAACAACAAATAAACAATATCAGATTCAGGAGAATAAGAGCATTTACAGCAAGTAAAAATGGAGAAAAGAGAAATGATCATTTGAAAAAATAAAACTGTGAAATCTTGAATACCTACCTGTGTAAATAGGTTCTGACAAAGGTCTTAAAATCTCATCTTCCCAGTTGTCTATATCATGATATCCATCCTGTTCTCCAGGACTACTTTCTATTCTTCCTGGCACAATGCAAAAATACAGAAGGACAAGCTGACACATGCCTACATTATGGAGCTGCTACGTATTAGATCTGAGATTTCGAAGGGAGTCGCGCACACTGAACATGAGAATCTCGACAAGATAGTGTAGGAAATCTCATAAAAAAAAGAACATTTTCAAGCAATTATATGTACAAGCAACACAGTGTCCAGACGATTATCGGATGTCCCAACCCCGCACTTCTTACCGGAATGGAAGCAGTCAGCAGAAAAAGTGACATTATCTACGATGATGTGCGAGAATGAATTCCAGCCCCATGTGGCCACAAGCTGTATACGGAATCTAATGGATTACAAAAAAAAACATTACAAATTCACTGTAAAGTGAAATCTACAAATCTGAAAAGGACCATGACTCTACTATATTGACATTGATGAGGCCAGAGGAGCAGAGGCTGTCCACCTTTGGGGACACTGCTAAAAATCATTTTCGCAATTGAGTCTCACTACAAGATTTTCACCGTTTGGCTTTTACAGACTCTTTCGGCCACTTTACACGTCCCGATATCGGCGTCCAACTCCGATAAAAAGTCACGTGGTTCATGCGTTGGCCCCGATATCGTTTGTGCATTGTGTGGTGTAATTGTCCAATTCGATGCAAGAACGATGCCAAAACGATATCGGGGAAGACATGAGCAGGCTCTCCAACGGCCCGATATTGGATGGACGATGTGGCCGGATCGTGCTGTGTGAAAGCCCAACAACGATGTGGAGTACAACTTCCCCTATTCTCTCCCATGTTAAATGGTTCCTGGGTCGCCCGTACAAGGGGCGTACACATCGCAGTTGCGTTGCCTGCCGATATCTCCCTGTGTGACAGCTCCTATGCGATCTTGGAATTCTGCCCAAAAAATGCGCGCTCCCGCGTCGTTGTATCCAATATCGGACCGATGTTGGGACGTGTAAAGTGGCCATTTGTTTATCTTCACATTCAACTCATATCAGCTAAAAGGATCCAAAAAAAATACAAGATTGATCCAAAATGGAGGAGGAATGGGATGAAGCCGTGCAGTCGTGAAGAAGAAACGATCAAAAAGTATTGGGCTTGGTAATCCTTATTGTTGATGTGTTTCTGAGATTTATTCTCCTTCATTAGAAAAACAACAAAATCACATATATGTGATTTTTTATCCTGAAGAAGGAGAATAAACAAGGGTTGAATGAATTTAATGTCTCCACCTTCGTAACAGGCAGGTACTGGACTGTTCAGTAAACAGAAGGTGTAACTCCAAAGGAAATTCATCAGAGAACGCAAGTCGTTTATGGAGATTGTGTTGATGAGAAAGAAGAAGAACCTTGGGTACACCGCTACAAAATGGAGACAAAACGTCAGTCCATTGAATATCGACACAAAGATTTGCTCGGGAGAAAGAAATTCAAAACACAGTCCTCAGCTGAAAAGATCATGGCATCAGTGTTTTGGGACACAGATGGTGTTATCCATGGTGATTTCATTGAACGTGGAAAAACAATCAAGTTAGAGTGGTACATCGCAATGATGCGAACTTTGAAATTACAACTAATTAGGGTCCAAAAGGAAAAGGGAAATGTTTTCCCGCAGCATGACCATGCCAGACCATGGGGGGGAGGGGGGGCGCTACAGGCTTATTCCTGACTGACATATACAGACGTCGGCTAGGCATAAGTACCCTTTTTTTCCGACGTCTCTAGGCGTTAGGCTGTCGCTAAAGCTGAACAAACACCTAATGGGGTTCTCCATGTAAGTTAAGGGCTTTGACCCAAGTCCAGTCCCTCTGACAGTCCTTCTGTTAGGAGAATGAATAATTTCATCGAAATTGCAAAAAAAGAAATATAGTTTGTTCAACTTTGATTGTTTAATAATAAACCACTTAAAATATATTAAAGATTGAGTCCAGTCCAAAAACTAGGAATATAGGTGATCACAAGATCACATGGAGCTCGGTGACCTTCACAAATCATGTTATTGCTTAGAAATAATATCCAACCTGTTAGTATTCTGGGGGATCATCATCGTTGCTGTACTCCAAGCCGTGTGGCTTCCCTTTACTTCCCATAACTTAGCGCTTCTTACAGCGTTCTCTTCTTGTGCATACACCGCTAGCGACCCATTGAAGTGTCCATACACAAGAAACTTGAAAGAAAACTAAAATAAAGAGGCTATTAAACATTTATACTGTACTGAAAGGTGTTATCTGCTTAAAGCAAGTTATCAACTATTCAAAGAAATGGGTGATAATTGATCGATGAGTGTCAGACCTCACGCCGAGACACAAACCGAATGGCAGAACGGGGAATGCTTATTCCAGATATACAATATGGATTGTCAGGTTGAATGTCCGACCATTGCTCCGTTCATGTTCTATGATATTGTGGGAAAAAACTGAGTGTAGTGCTCAAAAGCTATGAAGGGAATCAATGGAGCGGTGGTTGATCATGTGTGCTCCATTCTAATAGGAATAAAAGTCCACATTCCGAAAAGTGTGAATCCCAGAGGTCAGACCACACAGATCAACAAATTATCACCTATCATATGTCAACTTTTTTCCACTGGACAACCCCTTAAGATGTCTTCACTTCACAAGTCCAAGTTGCAAGTTTTTTGTACAGACTGCAATTTCCAAACTAGCCATATGTCTCCGGAGCCATACTCAACATTCTCCGGAGCCATACTCAACATTCTCCGGAGCCATACTCAACATTCCCATGTATAACATGAGTAGAGATCAGCGGAACCATGAAAATTCAGGTTCTGGGGGTTCAGCCGGACTTTATATAAAGTTCTGTTCTGAACCCAAACTTGACCTGATCCTCATTGGAAGTCACTGATTGGGCAGTTCTGCCCTCCACCTACATACAGCTATAAACAAACCACTTCTGGGAAGGAGGTCAAGAATTTGTCATATTTTTTTTGTACAGACTACATTGCATAACACTGATTCTACGCCCAGTGCAACCGATCAAACACCGCAAGCGCTTTGTACTGGGCTGAGCACCGAGTGTACCCGAGCACAGCAATGCGAGTTCCCGTGGTTTGCATACGTAAAGCACCCAAACCCCGAACCCGAACACTGATTTATTTTGTAATGTCTGTGTTCTTTACAAAAACAAAACTTTAAAGTTGGGTTCGTTCATCCCTATTTATGAGGCTGTTGGGTTTGGGTCTAGAAATCTCGGTCAGTACAAACAGGGGCGGAACTACCATGGTGCAGCTGGTGTAGCTGCACCAGGGCCCCGACCGGCTAGGGGGCCCCTTCAAGCCTGCAGGGGGGCCCTAGCCGACCCCCACAAGCCGCCGTCAGAGTAGAGAAGGGACAGGCAAGGGAAGCAGAAAGCTTCCTGCTTCCCCTGCCTGATCCCGCCCCCCGTCTCCTCTGCCTCTCTCGGCTCCCAGGAGCGCACTCGCACAGGTAGGAGAGTCGCCGAGCCACACTGCACCCCCCGGACCGCGCCGCCACCACCAGCACTTTCCCCCGCTCCTCAACGTGGCTGGCACAGGGCCCCCTGGGGTAAAGGTCCGCCACTGAGTACAAAAATCGTGAAATGAAGAGGCAAGACAAAGAAAACAGGAATTATGTGTGTATATTTCCCAATTTTTTCTTTTTAAATATCCTTTAAAATACCCTTAAATACCTTTTCAATTGCGCTCCGCTTTCCATACAAGTTATTTCTACATTTAAGGCCCCTGCGATTATTGTAATTCCCAGCAGAGGTAGCTGCATCTGGCGCATCTGCCGCGTAACGGCCGACTTGCGGCACCGATCAGGCAAGCTCCATTCATTCTCTATGGGGCTTGCGGTCAGGTGCGTCAAGTGCGATATTGCCTGCTAGCAGCGTTTTTATTGCGTGGCGCAAGTGCCGGATTCGGCAATATCGCACTTGCCGCACCTGACCGCAAGCCCCATAGAGAATGAATGGAGCTTGCTGGATCGGTGCCGCAAGTTGGCAGTTACGCGGCAGATCCGGCAGGTGCGGCGACATCTTCTGGGAATTACAATAATCGCATATGTGAAAGGGGTCTTAACAGCGATTCAGACTGGTGGTGTGTGTGGTTTTTTTTTTAGCATTGTTTTATTTATCTGTTTTATATTTTTTACTTTTGTTATTTATCTTCTTACCCATTTAATGCACAGTGACCCCATAAGGTCTTCAAAGACCTTTGGGAGACATTATAATATATTAATACATTGTTTTAATTGCAGATTTTTCCTGTAACTGAGTTGGTATAATAGTCCCAGTTACAGGTAAAATTCGGCCGTTGGCTGCATAGCAGAGCTGACTGGGTGTCTTAGAACCCGGCAGCTCCTGCTTTCTCCTGTCACTCAGTGATCACATGGTCACTGGCTCCAGAGCAAGAAGCACTGTACACACAACACTCGTTCAGTGTGTGTATACAGTAATCAGGATGGCAGAGGTGGTAAAAAGCCATGTCTGCCTTTTGTATGGGGAAGCTTCCCTGCTGAAGCAGTTGCAAGATCTCTTGCAGGATGGTTACTCTGACATTTTACAACATAACAGAGTAAAGTGCGGACCGCCCGGCCATTTAAAACTAATAAAGAACAGTTTTTAGATATTGAACACAAAATAAAATACTGGTGATGGCTGTTACTCTCTAAACTACATTTAGTTTACCCTTCTCTTGGCTTCCTACTTTATGGATGTGTGTTTGTTCGCAGCTTTAACCTATTTTACTGCACAATAATGCAGCAAGTACCAGCCATGCACAGTTTCTTTTTAAACTAAGCCCCTAGATGCACAGAGACATTTAGCACACTGGTGGGAGATTTAAAGGGAATCAGTCACCAGTTTTGCCATCTGATTTCATGTAGCATAATGTAGGGTCAGAGATTCTGATTCCAGTCACTTACTGGGCTGCTCAGCGTAGTTTTGATAAAATCACTGTTTAATCAGATGGAGATTATCTTTAGAGGACTACTTATCCTGCTGCAAGGTAGTCCGCATATTCATGAGCTTTGTATAACCCCTTCCCCACCACTGATTAGTGTACACAGAAAGCGGCCAATCAGTGGTATGGGCGAGTTATAGAGATCCACATTCAAATAACTGCTAAATCTGCAGCAGAGAAAACAGTAATTTTATCAAAACTACAGCAAACAGCTCAGTAGGTAATTTCATTGCTGGAATCAGGGTATCTGTCTCTACATTATGCTGCTTTCAATGGGATGGCAAATCCAGGTTACAGATACAGGAAACATGATCCATGCAGAAAAAATGGACTGATTAGGGCAATAGTCACATTAAATATGGCACAATGTATAGAGGTAAATGCAGTGTATTAATAAACAGTTAATAGAGAAAGATTGTGGGTATTGTAGACCAGAGGCCGCCAACTGAAATCCTCAAGGGCCACCAACAGTGCATGTTTTCAGGATTTCCTTAGCATTTAACAGTTGGAATCGTCACCTGGTAGGTGATTATATTGTCAACTGAAAACATGCACTGTTGTGGCCCTTGAGGACTGGAGTTGAGGACCTCTGTGTAGACTATATGATTGATAACGGATTAGTTAAGGAAAATAATGGATATCCCTACCTGGCAAGATTTTTCAGCAATCACAGGGGGTAGACTTCCACTGTACACACTTGCAGCGCTATCATTGTACTCATTCTCTATTAGTAAGTAGAGAAACTTTCCTTACAAAAAAAAAAAGAAAAAAAGTTATTGAAAAGGATTTCTAATCATGGAAATAGACTCATCTTGAAAACATGTGTCCTCAATAGAGAATTCTGATATTATAAAGGGGTCAGAGTTGAGAATGGCTGTGAAATGAGTCTCTTGCTCTGGAAGACTCAATGGGGCGATTCATCAACGCCGGAGTAATACATGATCATACTATACCAGTCCTGATGGAGTAGAAGAGGCGCTGGCCACTTAAAGAATTCAGTGTCTCTTCCGAGTGAAGTGTGCCGAGCCAGAAATACTACTCTAATCAGGGACTGGAGTAGCATTTATGGAGTATAAATCATGAGCCTTTTTGCATTGAGTTGGAGTGATGCAACCTGGTGTGAAAGCCGCCATTTTTACTCAACGAAAAAAAATCTATTCAATGTGTGACCCAATAGTTTTACTCCTGTATAATAACAGTATTTTCAATGATTGTTTCATCTACCTTTAATATCCACAACAAGGGCATTATCTCCATGATTTAGCAGCCCAGAGTTTGTGTATTTCCAATGTTCGCCCCCTGTGATGTTAGCGGTCCAGCCACACAATCCTTTTTCAAAACTGCAGTGGGCACCTCTGGGAAGAAGTTTTTCTGAAAAATATAAAAAGGCATTAGAAGTTTGGGTGGTCCAAATTTTATAGAACAATCTCATAGTAAGGACGAGTAGATTAATACTATGGGGGCTCCATAAAGAAGGTTAGGGTAAGGATGAGTAAATTAATATGAATCTATGGGGGCTCAATAAAGCAGATTAGGGTAAGGATGAGTAGATTCATATGAAACTATGGGGGCTCCATAAAAAGGTTAGGGTAAGGACAAGTAGATTAATATGAAACTATGGGGGCTCCATAAAGAAGGTTAGGGTAAGGATGAGTAGATTAATATGAAACTATGGGGGCTCCATAAAGAAGGTTAGGGTAAGGACAAGTAGATTAAATATGAAACTAGGGGGGCTCCATAAAGCAGATTAGGGTAAGGATGAGTAGATTAATATGAAACTATGGGGGCTCAATAAAGAAGGTTAGGGTAAGGATGAGTAGAGTAATATGAAACTATGGGGGCTCCATTAAGCAGATTAGGGTAAGGATGAGTAGATTAATATGAAACTATGGGGGCTCCATAAAGAAGGTTAGGGTAAGGATGAGTAGATTAATATGAAACTATGGGGCTCCATAAAGAAGGTTAGGGTAAGGATGAGTGGATTAATATGAACCTATGGGGGCTCCATACAGAGGGTTAGGGTAAGGATAAATAGATTAATATGAAACTATGGGGGCTCCATAAAGAAGGTTAGGGTAAGAATGAGTAGATTAATATGAAACTATGGGGCTCCATACAGAAGGTTAGGGTAAGGATGATTGCTCCATAAAAAGGTTAGGGTAAGGATGAGTAGATTAATATGAAACTATGGGGCTCCATAAAGAAGGTTAGGGTAAGGATGAGTAGATTAATATGAAACTATGGGGGCTCCATAAAGAAGATTAGGGTAAAGATGAGTAGATTAATATGAAACTATGGGGCTCCATAAAGATGGTTAGGGCAAGGATGAGTAGATTAATATGAAACTATGGGGCTCCATAAAAAAGGTTTTAGGGTATGATCACATGGTGAGTTTTTACAGCAGCCAAAATCTGATCTCTTGGCAGTAAAAAAGGCTGTTTCCAAAAAGATGGTTTTACTGGATATTTTGGTATAGTACATGTATAAGGCCAAGTTCACATGACCAGTAATGATCTGTTAGAACGGATCCTGCAGAGATCTGTTGGGGAAAAAAGTTGAGCAAACACAACTAAAAATGGATTTCTGCAGGATCCGTTTTTTTAACATTGGAGTCTATGGAGAACAGATCCGTTAACTGATTACTATTTAGCCTCCGTTTTTCGTTAATTTGTAAAGGATCCGTTTTTTTGCTTACAAATGGAAGATAAATAGCGATCCGGTAATCGATCCATTCTCCATAGACTCCAATGTTAAGAACAAACAAAACAGATCCTGCACAACTTTTTTCCCAACGGATCTCTGCAAGAGGTTACTAGACGTGTGAACTCAGCCTAATAAAGTTAATTTTATTCATCATGAAAGCAGCACAACACACTTTTTGCACTCTCATTGATTTCAATAGTGAAAAAAGTCTGCAAAAATGCAGAAAGAATTTGTTCCAAAAACGCAGCAGTTTTCCAATTCAGTCAGGAAAAAGAAAATCCAGCTTTTGCTGGAGCTGTAAAAAGCAGCTTTTAGTTAGCATAAAACTCATTAAAAACATAAATAATAAATTTGACTTAATAAAGAAAGTTAATGAAGTAATAAATATGTAGTATTCTACTAAAGCATTTAATTGGTTGAGCTCTTGAATTGCTGATGTGCCTATACTGAAAACTAAAGTGCAAACATACAGGCCGAAACGCGCGTCGGGGAGAGAGAGAATGTCTACAGGTCAGTCACCCTCATCTGACTCTATGGAAATTGAACTTTTACATTAATCAGCTATATACCTGTTATGTGACCTGGGATGATTACGACTAGTGATGAGCGAGTACTAAAATGCTCGGGTGCTCGAAGCTCGGGCCGAGCATCCCGAGATACTCATGTACTCGGCCCGAGTACCGAGCCCAATGTTATCCTATGGGAGACCCGAGTATTTTTATGAAATGACTGCCGGCAGCATGTAGAAACCCTAAAAATGTCACAAAAGTCTCAGAAGAGTGCTCAAATGACATGGCAACACCATGGGGAAGACCCCTGGAAGCATTTCTCACTCAAAAGTCACAGCTGTGAACAATGTTGTCCGAGTTTCACGCCAATTTTACGGAGTCACCAGAAAACCTTCCAAAATGACACCAAAATGAATATTTAGGGTGGAAATGTTAAGGGCACATACCCAATAGTGAGATACAGCTGGTGTATGTTACTTTTTGTGATTACATGAAAGATTTTACGTGAAAACATTGTGCGGCACTCCGATGACCCTGAGAAGAGACGTACATAATGTGCCCATTTTGAGGAACTGGGTCTATTGTAGTATTTTCCTTTGCCAGGGCAGTCCAAAATTGGGAGGTTCACCAATGCCCCTGGATAGAGACGTGCATGAGGGCCTGTAAACCTGAAGTGGGTGTATTGTAGTATAGCCCTTTGGCAGGGCAGCCAAAAATTGGGAGGCTCCACATTGTCCCAGGATAGAGACGTGCAGGAGGGCCTGTAAACCTGAAGTGGGTGTATTGTAGTATAGCCCTTTGGCAGGGCAGCCAAAAATTGGGAGGCTCCACATTGTCCCAGGATAGAGACGTGCAGGAGGGCCTGTAAACCTGAAGTGGGTGTATTGTAGTATAGCCCTTTGGCAGGGTATCCAAAAATTGGGAGGTTCAACAATGACCCATGCATACAGACGTGCAGTAGGGCCTGTAAACCTCAAGTGGGTGTATTGTAGTATAGCTCTTTGGCAGGGCAGCCAAAATTGGGAGGCTCCACATTGTCCCTGGATAGAGACGTGCAGGAGGGCCTCAAAACATTTTTCCCATTGAAAAGGAGCGGGTCTCCTGTCGTTGTAATGCCCATTCTAAAAGAATGGGCGAAAAAATTTACCACAGGGGGTATACCTGAAACAACAGCCTAACTATTGTAATGGTCATCATGGTGGCACATGAGGAGAAGGAGGAGCAGTCCAGCGATTAGCCAAAGTGCAGAACTGTGTACCCATGGGTGAGTGGAGGTACATGGCAAATTCCCATAACAAAATTTAAATTCAGTTGTCATTTGTTGGTGGTGTGGTGAAGTCTGGCCCAATCCAACCCTTGTTCATCTTGATCAGAGTCAGCCTGTCAGCATTTTCAGCTGACAGGCGGGTGCGTTTATCAGTAATGATTCCACCTGCGGCACTGAAAACACGCTCTGACAAAACGCTAGCGGCAGGGCAGGCCAGGACTTCCAAGGTGTAGAGAGCCAATTCATGCCACGTGTCCAGCTTGGAGACCCAATAATTGTAAGGCACAGAGGAATCTCGCAGTACAGTTGTTTGATCTGCAAGGTACTCCTTCAGCATCTGGCCAAACTTAGCATTTCTTGTGGCACTACCCCGCACCTCAGGGGCTGTGGTACGTGAGGGGCTGAGAAAACTGTCCCACATCGTAAAGACTGTTCCCCTACCTCTGGCGGATGGGACTTGTGCCCCTCTCGGCCGTACGCCTTGGTTGTCCACCGATTCCTGACCTATGCCGCTAGCGTTTTGTGAGGGGAATGATTTGCCTACTTCCGTGACTATGGCCTTCTGGAACTGCAGCATTTTGGCTGACCTCTCCGCCTCAGGAATGAGAGACATAAAGTTCTCCTTGTAGCGTGGGTCTAACAGTGTTGCCAACCAGTACTGATTGTCGGCCAAGATGTTCTGAACGCGAGGGTCACGAGCCAGGCAGCTTACCATAAAGTCAGCCATGTGCGCCAGACTCTTAACAGCCATCACTTCAGTATCCAGACCAACACGATGACTGAACATGCTGTCCTCCTCCTCCTCCTCCTCATCTCCCCTGTCCTCTGGCCAGCCACGCTGAATCGAGGGTATAACTGGTGTGCATGTCATATCCTCAATTTGGCCAGAGAGTTGCTCCATGTCTTCATCCTCCTCCTCCTCGTCATAGTGCTCCACTGCACGTTGTGATGAGATGAGGCTGGGCTGTGTGTTATCACCCACACCCACTACTGTTTCTTGCTCCAAGTCATCGCGCTCCGCCTGCAATGCATCCTCTTTGTTTTTCAGCAGAGACCGTTTTAGAAGGCAGAGTAGTGGTATGGTGACGCTAATAATGGCGTCATCGCCGCTCACCATCTTGGTGGAGTCCTCAAAGTTTTGGAGGACGGTACATAGGTCGGACATCCATCTCCACTCCTCAGGTGTTATGTGTGGAGTTTGACCCATTTCCCGACGGCTTAGGTGATGCAGGTAGTCAACAACTGCCCTCTTCTGCTCACATATCCTGACCAACATGTGCAGAGTTGAATTCCAATGCGTGGGGACATCACACACCAGTCTGTGGGCCGGAAGCCGCAAGCGGCGCTGAAAGCCGGCAAGGCCGGCTGAAGCAGCAGGTGACTTGCGAAAATGTGCAGACAGACGGCGAACTTTTACCAGCAGTTCAGACAGCTCTGGGTATGACTTTATAAACCTCTGAACCACCAGGTTGAGCACATGGGCCACGCATGGAACATGCGTCAGCTGGCTTAGCTTCAAAGCTGCCTCCAGGTTCCGGCCATTGTGACACACGACCTTTCCTGGCTTTAGGTTCAGAGGTGTGAGCCAGTGATCTGCCTGCTGTTTCAGAGCTGTCCACATCTCTTCTGCATTGTGCGGTTTGTCACCTATGCAGACTAGCTTCAGCACAGCCTGTTGCCGCTTCGCAGAGGCAGTGCTGCAGTGCTTCCAGCTTGGGACTGGTGTGGAGGGTACAGTGGATGAGGATGCGCAGGAGGAGGCGGCTGAGGAGCATGACATTCCGGAGCTGTAGAGTGTCGGTGAAACCCTGACAGAGGTAGGGCCTGCTATCCTTGGTGTGGGAAGGACGTGTTCCGTTCCTCGCTCAGAGTGGGTCCCAGCCTCCACAATATTAACCCAGTGTGCCGTCAAGGAGATGTAGCGGCCTTGCCCACAAGCACTTGTCCACGTGTCTGTGGTTAGGTGGACTTTGGCTGAAACAGCGTTGTTCAGGGCACGTGTGATGCTTTGGGACACGTGGTTATGCAATGCGGGGACGGCACATCTGGAGAAATAGTGGCGGCTGGGGACAGAGTAACGTGGGACAGCAGCCCCCATCAGGTCGCGGAATGCTTCCGTCTCCACCAGCCGGAAAGGCAACATTTCTAGCGCTATGAGTCGCGAAATGTGAGAATTGAGGACAGTGGCATGTGGGGCGTTGGCAGCGTATTTGCGCCTGCGTTCATAGGTTTGCTGAATGGATAATTGAACGCTGTGCTGGGACAAGGACGTGCTTGATGGTGGTGTTATTTGTGCGTGGGCAACTTCAGGTGCAGGGCCGGAGGCTTGTTCGCGGCCAGCATGGACAGGGGATTGGCTCGCACGCACAACACGCGAAGACGTAGCACTGACATCAGCAAGCACCGCTCCTCGACTCTGTTGTACTTTCCACAAAGTCAGGTGCTTGGCTGACATGTGCCTGATCATGCTGGTGGTGGTCAGGCTGCTAGTTTTCGTACCCCTGCTGATACTGGCATGGCAGGTGTTGCAAATGGCCTTTTTAGAGTCATCTGGAGCCAACTTAAAAAACTCCCAGACTCGGGAAGACCTAACATTTGCACAGGCACCTTGAGTCGTGTTGTTGTTCCGGGGAACGGTTGCCTGCCTTCTGCCTACGGACACGACCCTGCTTCGTACTGCCTGTTGGGATGCTACGCCTCTCTCCCCCTGTGCACTGCTGTCCTCGCTCTGCATATCCTCCTGCCAGGTTGGGTCAGCTACTGGATCATCCACCACGTCGTCTTCCTCTTCCGCACCCTGATCCTCCTCCTGACTTCCTGGCAATTGTGTCTCATCATCGTCCACCCCTTGTTGAGACACGTTGCCAACATTCCGTTCGTGAGAACGTGGCTGCTCAAATATTTGGGCATCTGTACATACCATCTCCTCATCACCCACTTCAACAGGAGCTGGCGAGAGGCCAGATTCTGCGAATGGATACGTGAACAGCTCTTCCGAGTGTCCAACTGTGGGATCAGTAATGTCCGTGGACGTGTACTCGGCCTGGTGGTAAGAAGGAGGATCAGGTTGGCAAATATGCGGTGCAGTATCACGGCTACTGACACTTGACCGTGTGGAAGACAGGGTGTTTGTGGAGGTGCCCATCTGACTTGAAGCATTATCCGCTATCCAAGTAACAACCTGTTGACAGTGGTCTTGGTTCAAGAGCGGTGTACTGCTGCGGGCCCCAAGAATTTGGGACAGGACGTGCGAGCGAGTAGATGTGCCACTTTGTTGTTGCGAAATTAGTGCTTGCACACGACCTCGGCCTCTGCCTGCACCACCATCACGTCCACTTCCTTGTTCCTTGCCAACGCCCTTGCCAACGCCCTTGCGCATTTTGCCTGTATACAGCGACAACAGTCTGGTGACTGTTCAGGTCACAGGAGAGTAGGATTTTAGTCCCTAACCTGTATCAAGGTAGTAAGTACACCAGTCTGGTAACTGTTCAGATCACAGGAGAGTAGGATTTTAGTCCCTAACCTGTATCAAGGTAGTAAGTACACCAGTCTGGTGAGTGTAATGGTCACAGGAGAGAAGGATTTTAGTCCCTAACCTGTATCAAGGTAGTAAGTACAACAGTCTGGTGACTGTAATGGTCACAGGAGAGTAGGATTTTAGTCCCTAACCTGTATCAAGGTAGTAAGTACAACAGTCTGGTGACTGTAATGGTCACAGGAGAGTAGGATTTTAGTCCCTAACCTGTATCAAGGTAGTAAGTACACCAGTCTGGTAACTGTTCAGCTCACAAGAGAGTAGGATTTTAGTCCCTAACCTGTATCAAGGTAGTAAGTACACCAGTCTGGTAACTGTTCAGCTCACAGGAGAGTAGGATTTTAGTCCCTAACCTGTATCAAGGTAGTAAGTACACCAGTCTGGTAACTGTTCAGCTCACAGGAGAGTAGGATTTTAGTCCCTAACTTGTATCAAGGTAGTAAGTACACCAGTCTGGTGAGTGTAATGGTCACAGGAGAGAAGGATTTTAGTCCCTAACCTGTATCAAGGTAGTAAGTACAACAGTCTGGTGACTGTAATGGTCACAGGAGAGTAGGATTTTAGTCCCTAACCTGTATCAAGGTAGTAAGTACACCAGTCTGGTAACTGTTCAGCTCACAGGAGAGTAGGATTTTAGTCCCTAACCTGTATCAAGGTAGTAAGTACACCAGTCTGGTAACTTGTTCAGCTCACAGGAGAGTAGGATTTTAGTCCCTAACCTGTATCAAGGTAGTAAGTACACCAGTCTGGTAACTGTTCAGCTCACAGGAGAGTAGGATTTTAGTCCCTAACCTGTATCAAGGTAGTAAGTACACCAGTCTGTTAATGTGTAATGGTCACAGGAGAGAAGGATTTTAGTCCCTAACCTGTATCAAGGTAGTAAGTACAACAGTCTGGTGACTGTAATGGTCACAGGAGAGTAGGATTTTAGTCCCTAACCTGTATCAAGGTAGTAAGTACACCAGTCTGGTAACTGTTCAGCTCACAGGAGAGTAGGATTTTAGTCCCTAACCTGTATCAAGGTAGTAAGTACACCAGTCTGGTAACTGTTCAGCTCACAGGAGAGTAGGATTTTAGTCCCTAACCTGTATCAAGGTAGTAAGTACACCAGTCTGGTGAGTGTAATGGTCACAGGAGAGAAGGATTTTAGTCCCTAACCTGTATCAAGGTAGTAAGTACAACAGTCTGGTAACTGTTCAGCTGACAGGAGAGTAGGATTTTAGTCCCTAACCTGTATCAAGGTAGTAAGTACACCAGTCTGGTAACTGTTCAGATCACAGGAGAGTAGGATTTTAGTCCCTAACCTGTATCAAGGTAGTAAGTATACCAGTCTGGTAACTGTTCAGCTCACAGGAGAGTAGGATTTTAGTCCCTAACCTGTATCAAGGTAGTAAGTACTGTTATGGTCACAGAAAAGCTTGGATGCCGATCTGGATCACCCTGCCTATATCCTCCTAGATTAGTCCTGAGAAGGACTGTTGTGGTCAGCAGCAGTTTGCAGCCCTGCTCCGGATCTACCTATGAGGGCCGCAAATCTGTCCCTAAGCAGCAGCAGACACTGTCCCTACACTCACTGTCTGGATGGCTGTGTGCAGAGCACAGCGCGGCCGGGTCTTATAAAGGCTCGGTCACACTGTGCAGGCCGGCCAATCACTGCAATGCCACAACTAACAGGGCTGTGGCATTGCAGTGGTCTGCCAGCCAATCCCTGCATGTGGGCTGGCTCTCAAAAGAGCGCCAACATGCAGGGATGAGGACCACGAGCACAGTACGAGTATCGCGAGATTACTCGGTGCTCGCCGAGTAGCCCGAGTACAGTGATACTCGTGCGAGTACCGAGCAGCGCAGAGCATTCTCGCTCATCACTAATTACGACCCCTCCTCCCGCTGGTTCTGGGCACCTTCTTTCTACTGACCCCATTGTTGTCATTTATCCTTACTGAGTTTAAACACTGATTGATAAAATTACGTTTTACTGCTTATTGTTTTGACTACACTCTTTTCTTGATATGTTTTGTTAGTCTCTATTAGGGCTTGTGCACACTGTGCGTTTTAGATCCTTTTTTTTGAGCTATGTTTTTGTAGAATTGGCAGAAACAAAACTGGATCAGCCTTTTGGGGAACAAAAAAGGACACAAAACGTATCGCGTCTTTGCTGCTTGATTTTCATTACAATGGAGTCAATGGAGAAAACGGATCACTAACTTACATGCTCAATCATTTCTGCCCCAAAAACGGACCAGTACAAATGCAGTGTCGGAAGATAATTTCTGAAAACTCATTGAGTCTCTTGGGAATCAGAGGAAGTGATCTGTTTTTCATGTATAAACAGATCACAAAAAAAGGATAAAAAAGGATAAAAACGGATAAAAAATGCACAGTGTGAATAAGCCCTTAGGCCAGTTTCACATTTGCGTTTGTGTCTGCATGCGTAGGGCATGCAGACGCAAATGCTGCCATACTGATGTGAATGCAGCCGAGATTATCCGCATGTGTTCACATCAGTATGGTACCCGGCCAGCCAATCAGCGATCTTGGCAGCGGCCGGGAGGCGGAATATCAGCGGCAGAGATCTCCTCCTCCCGGCCGCCACCGAGATCGCTGATTGGCCACCGGGAGAGATTTCAATGTGATCCTCAGCGTTCTCCTGCGCTGCCATGTGGAGGACACTGCGGATCCATTGAGATTCATGCATTTTTTGTGCACTTGCAGGCGCTTGCAGATAAAACAAGCGCCCGTGAACGCACAAAAAATGCAACAAGCTGCGTTCGGAGGGTGCACAAATTATGCGTATCCCAATGCAACCGAATGCAGCCAAACGCAGGCACCATGCGTTCCCATGTTCAACATAGGAACGCAGTGTGAATGCATTTGGCTGCGTTCTGTTACGCTGCGTTCTGAATGCTAATGTGAAACCGGCCTGAAGGCCATGTCACACGCTTCAATATCGTTAATGAGATCACTGAAACGTCACGTTTTTTTAATCGCTTAAACGATATCGTTTGTGCATCGTTACGTGTAACCGAGCGATCTTGCAGTGAAAAATCGTTTCATCGTTCAACACAGATTTGAGATCCTGACCTCAAATCCATCGTACGTCGTTCAATTAACCAACGTTCAACCTGCTGCATCGTTGTGTGTGACACCGTGATAACTATCTTGTGAACAACTTCGCCTATTCACAACATTGAACAAGTATCGTTCCTGGGTTGCTGCGAACGATAGCTGCTCACTACATCGTTGGCGCCTCGTTCACGATATCTAGACGTGTGACATCTCCCCAACGGTCTCGAAAGATTGTCCGAACGATCCCGTTCACGGGAGATCACTCGTGCGATCGTTAACGATATTGAAGTGTGTGATGTGGCCTTTAGTCTCCTGCACCTTGTATTTTCCATTATTATGGATTTATCGTTGAACATATTCATTTTTATTATCTCCTTTCGTTGGCTGAAATTTTATTCTTACATTTTTTATTTTGTGGGGTTTTATTTGATTGGTTATCTGGTGGTATTGTCCTACAGTGCAATTTTTTGTTATCTGGTGGTACCGTCCTACAGTGCAATTTTTTGTTATCTGGTGATATCGTCCTACAGTGCCGTTTATTGTTATCTGGTGGTATCATCCTACAGTGCCGTTTTGTGTTATCTGGTGGTATCGTCCTACAGTGCCATTTTTTGTTATCTGGTGGTACCGTCCTACAGTCCTATTTTTTGTTATCTGGTGGTATCATCCTACAGTTCCATTTTTTGTTATCTGGTGGTATCGTCCTACAGTGCCATTTTTTGTTATCTGGTGGTATCGTCCTACAGTGCCGTTTATTGTTATCTGGTGGTATCGTCCTACAGTGCCATTTTTTGTTATCTGGTGGTATCGTCCTACAGTGCCGTTTATTGTTATCTGGTGGTATCGTCCTACAGTGCCGTTTATGGTTATCTGGTGGTATCATCCTACAGTGCCGTTTATTGTTATCTGGTGGTATCGTCCTACAGTGATATTTTTTGTTATCTGGTGGTATCGTCCTACAGTGCCATTTTTTGTTATCTGGTGGTATCATCCTACAGTGCCGTTTTTTTGTTATCTGGTGGTATCATCCTACAGTGCCGTTTTTTGTTATCTGGTGGTATCACCCTGCAGTGCCATTTTTTGTTATCTGGTGGTATCGTCCTACAGTGCCATTTTTTGTTATCTGGTGGTATCGTCCTACAGTGCCGTTTATTGTTATCTGGTGGTATCGTCCTACAGTGCCGTTTATTGTTATCTGGTGGTATCGTCCTATAGTGCCATTTTTTGTTATCTGGTGGTATCGTCCTACAGTGCCGTTTATTGTTATCTGGTGGTATCGTCCTACAGTGCCGTTTATTGTTATCTGGTGGTATCGTCCTACAGTGCCGTTTATTGTTATCTGGTGGTATCGTCCTACAGTGCCATTTTTTGTTATCTGGTGGTATCGTCCTACAGTGCCATTTTTTGTTATCTGGTGGTATCGTCCTACAGTGCCGTTTATTGTTATCTGGTGGTATCGTCCTACAGTGCCGTTTATTGTTATCTGGTGGTATCGTCCTACAGTGCCATTTTTTGTTATCTGGTGGTATCGTCCTACAGTGCCATTTTTTGTTATCTGGTGGTATCGTCCTACAGTGCCATTTTTTGTTATCTGGTGGTATCATCCTACAGTGCCGTTTTTTGTTATCTGGTGGTATCATCCTACAGTGCCGTTTTTTGTTATCTGGTGGTATCATCCTACAGTGCCGTTTTTTGTTATCTGGTGGTATCACCCTACAGTGCCATTTTTTGTTGTTATCTGGTGGTATCGTCCTACAGTGCCATTTTTTGTTATCTGGTGGTATCGTCCTACAGTGCCGTTTATTTGTTATCTGGTGGTATCGTCCTACAGTGCCATTTTTTGTTATCTGGTGGTATCGTCCTACAGTGCCATTTTTTGTTATCTGGTGGTATCGTCCTACAGTGCCGTTTATTGTTATCTGGTGGTATCGTCCTACAGTGCCGTTTATTGTTATCTGGTGGTATCGTCCTACAGTGCCATTTTTTGTTATCTGGTGGTATCGTCCTACAGTGCCATTTTTTGTTATCTGGTGGTATCGTCCTACAGTGCCATTTTTTGTTATCTGGTGGTATCATCCTACAGTGCCGTTTTTTGTTATCTGGTGGTATCATCCTACAGTGCCGTTTTTTGTTATGTGGTGGTATCATCCTACAGTGCCGTTTTTTGTTATCTGGTGGTATCACCCTACAGTGCCATTTTTTGTTGTTATCTGGTGGTATCGTCCTACAGTGCCATTTTTTGTTATCTGGTGGTATCGTCCTACAGTGCCGTTTATTGTTATCTGGTGGTATCGTCCTATAGTGCCATTTTTCGTTATCTGGTGGTGTTGTCCTATAGTGCCGTTTTTGTTATCTGGTGGTATCGTCCTACAGTGCCATTTTTTGTTATCTGGTGGTATCATCCTACAGTGCCGTTTTTTGTTATCTGGTGGTATCATCCTACAGTGCCGTTTTTTGTTATCTGGTGGTATCATCCTACAGTGCCGTTTTTTGTTATCTGGTGGTATCATCCTACAGTGCCGTTTTTTGTTATCTGGTGGTATCACCCTACAGTGCCATTTTTTGTTGTTATCTGGTGGTATCGTCCTACAGTGCCATTTTTTGTTATCTGGTGGTATCGTCCTACAGTGCCGTTTATTGTTATCTGGTGGTATCGTCCTATAGTGCCATTTTTCGTTATCTGGTAGCATCGTCCTAGAGTGCCGTTTTTCATTACTTCTTGGATGTGTCGAAGGAAATTAAATAGTTTTTCTATAGCATTAAGGTCTCATAAGGTTTCAATATTTCACAAGGGAAAAAAACTTACCACATATCGCCCCCTCATCGTCTCCTCCTGGGCAGTCCGGCTGAAAGTCACACACCTTAACTTGACCAATACATTCCCCATTACCACAAAGGAATGACGTACAGGTAGATAAATCATCTTCATTATCACCTGAGGGATAAGACATGTCCAGATTCAATTCTCTATTGAATACAATGATTATATGGGGACCCCTGCGTCTGGCCATGCGAGACGTGGACGGTGCACCGTGCTGGTATACTGTTATAGTCGGAGGGCTGAAATTATACAATGCAATTATTTTCCAGTCTCTATAGACTTTTAGGAGAAAATCAACGTCCTTACAGAATGCAGAGAGGAGATGCAATGATTCATATTGGTTTATGAACCAGAGAATGTACAAAATACACCATCACACAAACATAGGTCAGATTAAGGCGCGAAAGTAGGACAACTGCAAGTGGTTTGTACTTAAATGCTAGTGTTATTTGCAAAAAAAAAATATATTTTTTTTCTTAAAACCTAGCAAAATACCCACAGCTTTGCCCACGAAAAAAGATATCTTACATTGTTGGTTAACATTTGCTAAGGTTCTAGTTGTTCATAGTAACTGGAGCTCAACTTTCACTTTACCTCAGCAGCTTCAATGCTGAGAGCTGCACTCTGGTTGCTATAGGCATCAGAAGGATCTTACTGTGAGGCGATACTCATAAATGAGGCCCCAGTTACTTCTGCAGGGGCTATAGGCACCAGAACAATCTTATGGCCACTTTACACGCGGCTACAGGTAACAGGTTTTCCACAGGTAACTTACTGGCTGCAGTGAAATCATGGAGACATTATTCCATTTGTACACAGCAACAAGATAGAACCATGTCTCCATGATTTCACTGCAGCCAGTAAGTTACCTGTGGAAAACCTGTTACCTGTAGCTGCGTGTAAAGTGGCCATTACTGTGAGGTGATTCTCATAAATGAGGCCCAGTTACTTCTGCAGAGGCTATAGACACTAGAACGATCTTACGGTGAGGTGATTCTCATAAATGAGGCCTCAGTTACTTCTGCAGAGGCTACAGACACCAGAACAATGTAATGGTACCTTTACACGCGTAAACATTTCTAGGGTGTCAACAGGTAACTTACTGGCTGCAGTGGAATCATGGAGACATGATTCCATTTGTACACAGCAACAAGATAGAACCTTGTCTCCATGATTCCACTGCAGCCAGTAAGTTACCTGTTGACACCCTAGAAATGTTGCCACGTGTAAAGGTACCATTACTGTGAGGTGATTCTCATAAATGAGGCCACAGTTACTCCTGTTCTATAGACACCAGAATGATCTGTGAGGCGATTCTCATAAATGAGGCCTCAGTTACTTCTGCAGAGGTTATAGACACCAGAACAATGTTACTGAAAGGGGATTCTCATAAATGAGGCCACAGTTACTCCTGTTCTATAGACACCAGAATGATCTGTGAGGCGATTCTCATAAATGAGGCCTCAGTTACTTCTGCAGAGGTTATAGACACCAGAACAATGTTACTGAAAGGGGATTCTCATAAATGAGGCCACAGTTACTCCTGTTCTATAGACACCAGAATGATCTGTGAGGCGATTCTCATAAATGAGGCCTCAGTTACTTCTGCAGAGGTTATAGACACCAGAACAATGTTACTGAAAGGGGATTCTCATAAATGAGGCCACAGTTACTCCTGTTCTATAGACACCAGAATGATCTGTGAGGCGATTCTCATAAATGAGGCCTCAGTTACTTCTGCAGAGGTTATAGACACCAGAACAATGTTACTGAAAGGGGATTCTCATAAATGAGGCCACAGTTACTCCTGTTCTATAGACACCAGAATGATCTGTGAGGTGATTCTCATAAATGAGGCCCCAGTTACATTCTGCAGAGGTTATAGAGACAAGAATGATCTTACTGTGAGGTGATTCTCATAAATGAGGCCCCAGTTACATTCTGCAGGGGTTATAGAGACAAGAATGATCTTACTGTGAGGTGATTCTCATAAATGAGGCCCCAGTTACATTCTGCAGGGGTTATAGAGACAAGAATGATCTTACTGTGAGGTGATTCTCATAAATGAGGCCCCAGTTGCTTCTGCAGAGGCTATAGGTGACCAGAACCATCTTACTGGGAGGTGATTCTCAAAAATGAGGCCCTAGTTATTTCTGCAGGGACTATAGGCACCAGAATGATCTTACTGTGAGGTAACTCTTCTGCACTGGTTGTTGACGGCCACTGCTATAATTGCAGACTTGAGAGCAAGTTATAAGGTTGCCACACCCCAGCAGTCAGTATATGGTTACTGTCACTTTAAGAGTGACTCTTTGGGCACCATCACTTTAACTCTTTAAGACCCTTTGTGTTGAAATGAAAACCAGTTTGTGCCCAAAGTGAAACTCATTTTCTCCTTTATCTCTATAGAGTCTAAAAATGTGTGTGTGTGTGGTGGGGGGAGGGGTGAAAGAAGCCACAAATCTCATGGAGGAGGGAAGATTTAAGTTGTAATACTCACATTACTTTTAGTATAATGTTAAGGACAGGCCATGCAAAATTTCACTCAAATCACATGAAATCTGTGGTTCTGCGTTCAACGGGCTCGACACACAGATTTTCGGCTTTATATATACAGTAGATGTTGGACCATTTAACTTCTACAGCCACTTCTATATTATTATAGTACATAGCTGGCTGCAGAGTAAGTTAAGAGTTATTCTTCTATTCTTGATAGCTATTCTGTATTATTGGGGTCACATAAGCAGCAGCTCATGTGAAAAAGACTTGTGTATACTAATAGATCACAGACTGAACAGGAGTCAACAGTGTGATGCAGCAGCAAAAAAGGCAAACACAATTATGGGATGTATTAACACAAACATACTGTCTAAATCACGTGAAGTCATTATCGCCCTCTACTCCTCTTTGGTCAGTCCTCATCTGGATACTGTGGCCAGTTCTAGGCACCAAATCAACAAACTGGAGCAAGTTCAGAGAAGAGCAACCAGAATGGTGACCGGTCTACAAACCACATCCTATGAGGAACGGTTACAGGATTTGGGAATGTTTAGCTTGCAAAAGAGGATACTTAATAGCTGCCTATAAATATCTCAAGAGCTGTCACACTGTAGAGGGATCAGCTTTATTTTCATTGGTATAAGGACAGATTAGAAGCAATGGGATGAAGCTGAATCAGAGGAGACAGATTAGATATTAGAAAAACTTTTTGACAGTGAAGGTGATCAATGACTAGAACAGGCGGCCACGAGAGGTGGTGAGTTCTCTTTCAATGAAAGTCTTCAAACAGAGGCTAGACAAACTGGTATGATTTAGTGAATTCTGCTTTCAGAAGGGGGTTGGACCAGATGACCCAGGAGTTCCCTTCCAACTTTACCATTCTATAATTCTATGCAGTGCTTACAAGCTCTCGAGAATAGAGTTTATAAGTACTACTCTAAAGCTGCTCAAATTGCTGGAGCACACTGTGCCAGCCTCAATGTCATTGCGATTCTCCAATGCTGCAGAGGCAAAGCTGACTCATATAGCAGAATCAGAGAGCGCATAGTTTGGGCCAGCGGCTCAATGATGTCACTGGTTTGAACAGTCAATAGAAAGTGTTTGCCCCCCAACCATAAGAAAGTCAACTGATTGGGGAGTGGTGTGTTCCTGCACAAACAGGATAGGATAAATCCTTAAAAGGGGCTTATCCGGACTATTTTATATTTTTACTATTAGCCTAAGGACTAACAGGCAGGCTCACAGCGGTCACAGACCTCTCCTGTCGGAGATTTAGCTTCTTCACATCAGCAGAGCAGCTCTTCCTCTTCCAGGCTGCTCTGTTGTCATGATGGGGTGTGACAGCTGACGTCATGATGATTGACAGCCGGCTCCCCGCAGTTAGGCAGCGGGAAGCTGGATTTCATTCAGCATGATATCAGCAGTCACTCCCCATCAATAGAGCAGTGAAGAAGAGCAGACAAACCACTGCTCTGTAGTCAGTGGAAGCTGCAGAATCGCTGGCAGGAGCGGCCTGTGCCTTCTCTATGTGGCAGAGATCTGTGCTAGGCAGAACAGAAAGGTAGTTAGTTGCCAATGTAAAAAACAAAAATTGTCCTGGACATGCCCTTTAAGAGTACATTTGGCATTGAGCTCACCTCAACGCCTATCTCACTATACTGAACACCTTCTAATTTGGATCAATGATAATGTGGTCAAGAATCAGCTAAAATGATCATTCAGGAGCAAAAAGATAATGGTAACATACCCTGCTGGCAGAACAAGCTCACAGATGGTTTGCTATGTACAGTGATACACAGAGGCTACAGAAGCCAAATGATCCAATATTTCTATTAAAACTTTATTGCAAAAATTGGTCAATACATGAAAAATGCCTCAGGTTATTAGCATTTGAAATAGGTACACAGCTGTAAAACATTAAATGTATAACTCTGTGTAGTTATACATAGTTGTATAGCTTTATACCTCTTACACGTGCTTATAGCATTCTCTCTGTATGTGTCAAAATTTGACAGTCCTCATTGGTTATTACCTTTTAATGGCTTACTGAAAACATGGTAAGAAATTGTCATGCTCAGACGAGGGAACGGCGTGTGGCACAACACAAAGACAACAAAGATGTAAAGGAAGGAAGGCCCTAGTAGTAAGGAGAGGGGAGACAGGTCAAAGCCTTGACACTCACCTGCCTCTGTACCCTGAACTCCTTAACGTCCCTATATGGGTCCTTCCCCCCCTGTCACCATCACATGCCTAATCCCTCACACTCACCCTTGATAGTGCAAAGGCCGGTTAGCACACTAGTGTCACATCTGCATTAATAAGGCATAAGGGAAAGATGAAACACAACAGGAGATAGACAAAAAAGGATATACTCCAGCTCCACAATAATAGTGAAGCACCAGGTTTGCAAGCGACACAACTTCAACAACTTCCAGAAGAAGTTGCTCAACAACTTGCTCCTTCCATGGTGGTCAACATAGAAATGGATTCTATAACCAGCATCAGATGATGGAACATGTGATTATTTAAAGTGGAGGGGAGTGGTCACTGAAACCTACACCTGAGATAGGACTAACAAAGAACTACCAGCAAGGAAACAGTGCTTAACCCCTGCAGCACCAAAAGAAGGATATACATTGAAAACCAGAGTTTCACAAGGCAATGTGGCCCTCAGGTCCCAGACTTGTCAAAGGTCTCCCAAACACAGGGGACGCCCATAACATAAATAGAAGCTTTTGAGACTACTCAGGTCAATTCATCAGGCATGGTATAACACAAAATCATGCCTGGTAAAGAGACCTACCGGTAAGTAGTCTCAAGAACTGCTATTTATCACTATCTTTTCAGACAGCCATTAAATGGTGTCAACCACTGAGGATTCTCAGATGTTAATGTTTTTCTATCTACTGGGTCACACAGTACAGTTATATTTCCAGTATCTGTATCTGTCCTCCTTTGCAGTTTTACCTCCTCAAGCAGATTCTAATTTTCGGTTGTAATATAAATCCAATAAAGTAAGTTCATCCTGTTCTGTTCTTTCACAGGGAACAATAATCAGCTAATAACAATAACATTCCCAAAGCTTCCAGGACACATAGTAAAATAATTACTATATCAGCATCTATCCCCTTTAAATAATACATGGTGTCATTTAATTCATGAAACCTGGACACATGCTGGGATTAATGTACAGCACAGTGCTGACTACAAGCACACAACACAGACAGATGCCTCTAATGAGGAACAGAGGAACCGAGCTACAGGCTCTCAAGAAGCTTCACGGGATGTTATTCACATGTGATAAAACAAAAGTCAAGAAAACTATTTATTTTTCTAGTCTGCGGTATATTCAGATTAAGCAGAATCTGTCACCAGGCTTTTCCACCTCATCTCAGAGCAGCATAATGTAGAGAAAGAGACCCTGATTCCAGTGATGTGTCACTTACTGAGCTGCTTGCTGTCATTTTGATAAAATCACTTTTTTTCCTGCTGCGGATCTGGCAATTATTTGAATGTTGAGCTCTATAACTCGGCCCACGCCACTGATTGTATATAACCCCACCTACACCACTGATTGTGTATAACCCCACCCACACCACTGATTGTATATAACCCCACCTACACCACTGATTGTGTATAACCCCACCCACACCACTGATTGTATATAACCCCACCCACACCACTGATTGTATATAACCCCACCTACACCACTGATTGTATATAACCCCACCCACGCCACTGATTGTATATAACCCCACCCACACCACTGATTGTATATAACCCCACCTACACCACTGATTGTGTATAACCCCACCCATGCCACTGATTGTGTATAACCCCACCCACACCACTGATTGTGTATAACCCCACCTACACCACTGATTGTGTATAACCCCACCCACACCACTGATTGTGTATAACCCCACCCACACCACTGATTGTGTATAACCCCACCCACGCCACTGATTGTGTATAACCCCACCCACGCCACTGATTTTGTATAATCCCACCCACACCACTGATTGTGTATAACCCCACCAACACCTCTGATTGTGTATAACCCCACCCACACCACTGATTGTGTATAACCTCACCCACACCACTGATTGTGTATAACCCCACCCACACCACTGATTGTGTATAACCCCACCCATGCCACTGATTGTGTATAACCCCACCCACACCACTGATTGTGTATAACCCCACCCACACCACTGATTGTGTATAACCCCACCCACATCACTGATTATAGTGTACACAGGAAGCTGTCAATCAGTGGTGTGGGCGGGGTTTTACAAAGCTCATGAATATGTTGGACTACCTCACAGCAGGCCAAGTAGTCCTCTAATGATAATCTCCAGCTGATTAAACAGTGATTTTATCAAAACTACATTGAGCAACTCAGTAAGTGACACATCGCTGGAATCAGGATCTCTGGCCCTACTTTATTTTACTTTCAGATTAGATGGCAAAAACTTAGTGACAGATTCCCTTTAAGTAGCAGTTAGTGAGATATAGTAATACAAGGCCAATACACATGATATTTCTGATCTGTATTAAAGTGTGATGCCCTTATGGTTAGTTTAATGACACCCTAGGTGACCACTTACCCACCATCATGGTCCTTGTGTTATACAAACATTAGCTAATCCCAAACCATTAGAATTGTCAAATGATTATTTCTTGACTTTCCTTTCATTAATATATAGGTATATGGTGCACTGTCTTCAGCTGGTGAACAAGACTGAGATCATCAGAGCTTTTAGCCCTTTCTCCTATGGGCTTCATGTCACAATATTCCTATTTTCTTATTTTTGTTCCTTGCAGCACATGGAGTCTGTGTCGGTCTGGCCCAGCAGAGCAACGGACAATCCACCGGTGGGCCCTCCCCCTTACTGCTGTATGTTTGTGGAACACAGACACTTTGGTTGAAGTGTGGGTCATCATTTAAGGTAGTACTGGCATCAATCAGTCATGGGTGACTGGGGGCTCCTATCCCACAACACCATCTCAACATTTACTGAATGAGGGCCCCACACTCACCCTGACAGCTATACACATATTGCACATGAATATGTATAGATATTCATTGTCCGTGTTCACATGTACACTCACATTTCCGACAGCTCAATATACACATGTACACTCACAATTAGGCTGGGGTCAGACAGTTGTATGATGCAAAGGATGCTCGCATTGTAATGCATGGAGTGGCCGGCAGCCCTCCTGACCAGAGCATAACAGCTGCATGAATTACTGTGGAGCTGTCATGCTCGGGTCAGAGGAGCCTCAGGCCACTCCATGATTTCCAATGTGATTGTCGTCCATATTATACAGGAGTCTAACCTCGGCATTACTGACAGCTTTTGGGTTGAACTTTCGGCCCTGAATCAATTATGACCTTATAGGCGATATTGAAACATATTTTTTCCTAAATATTCTATAGAAGGAGAGTTAAAGAAAGTAGTATTTCTATATTAATAAAGCCATAACTGGAAAGAGCTCCTCCAAGCCCCAACTCTGACAATAAGGGATCTTTCACACATCAGATTTCTTGGCACGTGTGTTATCCATCATTTTTGCAGATAGACAATGGACTCATTACCGTCATTATGCTTTTTCACCTATTTTTCTTTTTTTGCGAGAAAAAAAGACGACTTGGGACATATCATAATTTGATCCGTGTTGCCAATAACTGCATTTATTACATGCACATTATACCCTGTACAATGGAAAGGGTTAAACCCACAGTTAAAATTGTCAAGGAATTGACACAAAATAGTATTTCCACATTAAAGGGGTTGTCCGGGCTTTTGCAATAATTCATATGTGTATCTAGGCTGCAAAATGTTGACAATCTGCAATATAAATGCTGTCAGCATTTTGCAGGGTTACCTAGATATCTCATATATGTGGCTGCCAGGGAACGTCTAGGGGGTGTGATTGTGCATGTAAGTGGGAACTGGTCGTTTCCTCCCAGTCTCCTACAATCACGCCCCCTGCCCTATTCCCATAACAGCGGGTTATTATTTACTGGATATAATAATTTATTTACTTTTTTTTTTTTTATGTAACGCCAACCATTTTCATAACCAGCCAACACAAAACCAACACCAGCAAAATAATCCCCTAGTATGAGAAGATCCTTAAGATACTGGTTACGTCATCTTGTATAAATCATAGCTTGCAGCCATCCCAGGCACAAACATTCACATTAACATTCACATTTATAGTGAGGAGGGATGTCAATTTTTTAGGCAACAAAAAAATAAACGCTGGCCGACACTATGCCCCTGCGATAATAAGTGAAGGGGTGTCAATTTTTGAGGCGACAAAACAACACCGGCCGACACTATGCCCCTGTGATAACAATATAAAGGTGCCTGTCCGATCCCTCCATTACTAAAGTGTTACAACAAAAAAAATACTTTATTTAAGAAGAAATATCACTACCCGACACTGTTCCCTTTTGACCATTTTATTAACCAACTAGATCCCATGTTGGCCTAATATAGTCAATCAAATCCAATGTGGTCCAAATAGTGATAAGAGAAAAGAAATCCCTGTTTGTGTATCAGTGGATGGTGGGCCCCAGGAATGATTATCTTTGGGGGGCCCTGTGTTCTCGACATTGCATGGTGTAATAAGAGTACACACTTAATAGCTTAAAGTCTTACAAATGAGGTTAATTATCTTACCATCAAAGCAGTTTCTGAGGCTGAGACTGTCCAGAACCATGAAGCTCTCCGTCTTCAAAGTACAAGAGGTGTGACTCAGGATGATATGAAAGGGGCCATCTATTTCACCAATTTCCATGCTCAGCAGCTTCCAGGGAGACCTAACGCACCGTCCAGAACACAAAATAAACTGTTATATTCAGTCTCATAATGTCAGAGAGAAACAAAGTGTGAGATGAAATGAGATCTGTCTGTCCTTCACAATGTGAGGCTTGTCACAGAGGAGTCCGTCAAGGCGGCTGGAGGCTCTTCTCACTGTGATACCGAACATCTAAAGAAATTAATATCCACGCTGCCATGAGGAACGACAAAAACATCTTATTACATTGAATTCTCTTTTTAAAACCTTTTTTTCCACCAAGGTAAATCTTAAAAGAAAATGTGACCTTTCTGAGGAACCCCTACTACTACCAATGCCGATATGTAAAAGTGACGTTTCTGGTTGTTGCCGGCTTCCAAGGAACACCTCAACAGATTCCAAGGAACATTGGGTGACACATGGAAGGGGGATAAGCCAATACTCTCCCTCTTTAATGGTGGGAAATTGTTCTTGCATTGCAGTGTATATTACAATTTAGATGTTTGGATTTTTTTGCAGGTGGGTTCTGGAGCGTGGCTGGATGCAGGAATGATTGACTTCCTTTGTCAGCTACATTGGATAGTACATACTGAGATAGGGTCGGGAAGAACCTGCAGTTACGCCATGGTGAGGAGCGGGGGGGGTGATGCTGGCGGCCGTCGGTGAGGAGCGGGGGGGTTCATGCTGGCGATCGTCGGTGAGGAGCAGGGGGGGGGTCTTTATTAGTGATGCAGCTCTCCTACCTGCAGAGCCACGCCGAGTGCATTCCTGGGAGCCGGGGCTGCAGAGGAGGAGAGGAGGGGCGGGATCAGGCATCAGGGTCCCTTGCCTGACCCTCCTCTCCTCTGACATCGGGTTACGGGGGTCGGCTGTGGGCCCCCCTGCAGGCTTGAGGGGCCACCTAGCCAGTCGGGGCCCTGGTGCAGCTGAGCCAGCTGCACCATGGTCGGTCCGCCCCTGAGGTGATAACGCCAATTGAACTTCTTTTGGTCCATACTCTAATTAGGTTTGAGGTGTTGAGGTGCATGCAATCGAAGACGATCATGGTGTGCTGGAAGTTGATGCTGTCTTGGAGTAGTGGTGGACTGAAGGTGGGGAACAGCTCGGTAGCTGAGCATTGAAGGTGGGCTATAAGTTGAAGAACATGATGCTGGAACAGTGGAGAGCTGCACATACAGCATAGTCACTTGGTATATTGGAGAAAGTCTCTGTAGAGGAGACGTTCAGCTTCTTCGCTAAGCAAGGACTGTTTGACGGTGGAGTAGATGATGACCTAACAAGTGATCACTTATAAGATGCTGACTCAAGAGGCTACCCATGGATGGTGATGGTTTTTAGTAATCCATGCAGATTGCTGAAATGGGATATGTTGAGTGATCTGTCAGAATCGGTGATGTTGGTGGAGCTTTCTAAGCCTGTGGAGATAATGTTAACTTGATAGACGCAAGGGAAGGCTAAGGAGTGTTGGGTGCAAATCTGGGGGAAGCTATAATTGTCTCCAGCCAGGACTGTGAGACAGGCCAGTTATGAAGGGGACTGAAGCAGTAACCTGGGGTCTGACTGATGAGGAGCATGGCCTTTGGCTAGCAAAGTGTGGATAAATGAGGCTCTGGAAAACAGGATTGGGGAAGACAAAATGAAGTGTTGATTGACGCCTGTATGAAGTGACAGTCCTGGAGTGAGGATCCTAGGGATAGCAACTGGAAAGAAAAAGATTTTTTAGTGTTATATTCTTATACATTCTTAGTCATAGGGCTCCTTGTAAATTTTAATTTACTTTCATTACATTTTACAAGTTTGCACCAGAATGTTTAGAGCCCAAACAAACATTTTCCTTTAAAGCTCTAAAACAAAGTAATTTTTATTAGGAGAGGTTAAACTGTCTGACAGTCAATGTCAAAGGACAATTTATTTATTCTAAGATCTTGTGCGCTAAGTGAGTGGTCTCAGGGCTCCTGGCGAGAATGAGTGACATACCCATACAGGCGTGTATGTCACTTAATGTCAGATACTCAATCCACTTAACAACAGAGTGCCAAAAGCTTGCATGGAAGAGAAAAGCAAGAATCCACCACAAAGCTTCACACACACAGAGATTCTTCTAATATATCGAAATAAAATAAACCTCACCGAACCACTGGAGAACACTTAGCAAGTTGTTGACAATGCAATGGTAAGGATTCATTCAGAATTTTTTTCAGTGTTTAGTTTTTGCTATCAGGGTTTCTTCAGTGATTTTCTCGTATGCAAAAAAAAAAGTCAACTAAATTTGCAAAACTTCTCCTATCCATCACCATGATGCCATGTAGAATCACAGAACAATGGACTTAATAGGGGTGATATTGATTCGTGACTTGGATCAAAAACGGACATGTCTCTATGATTTATTTTTTGCATACAAAGAAGAGTCGACTTATGAAGCTCAATTGGCGTTATCACCTGCCTTATCCTGGCAACTCCAGGTTCTTCATGACCCTATCCCAATATATATACACCTTGCGATGTAGCTGACAGGGGAAGTCCATCATTCCTGCAGCCAGCCACAGACCGCACCCCTCCCTTCAAGACCCAGCTTCAAAAAAATACCCATAATGGGTATGAGTTTTATCAATGAAAAACACACATATACGTGAAAAGTGGACAACTGAAGGAGGCCTACACAGTACGATGTCCCAGCGATCCGACCACCGATGGGACATCGTTAGCTGATCGCTGGTGAGCTGTCAAACAGGCAGACTCACCAGCGATCCGCGAGAATACTGGTATCCAGGGTAAACATCGGGTAACTAAGCAGAGCGCTGCGCTCAGTTACCAACGTTTACCCTGGTTACCAGTCTCCCAACATGTGCCGTGTAGCGCTGGGAGGTCGTTGATCGTTGGTTTCCCGCTGTCACACACGCCGATGCTGGCCATCCAGCGGGAGACCAACGATAAAAAATTGGTCCTGGCCATTCTTCCACGATCAACAATCAATGAATTCATCGTTGATACGTGTCAAACGCAACAATGTCTTTTCAACATCGCTGGAAAGTCACAAAACCGGTGACGTTGCAACAATATCGTTAACAATATTGTAGCATGTAACGGGGCCTTAACTGAAATATTCTGGGTTTTACCATTTGTCATATTCTGGTGATAGATTACATATGTCCTCCAATGTCGTCAAATAGACATGTCACCATGGAAATAATATGCAAACTATTATTATTTAGATAATGGACAGATTTAGTACTTTACTGCAACAACGAGCTTCAGTATGTAGTAAATGTCACATCAAGACGATTTATTGTGCTCCGTTAAAAGGGTTGTCCACTTAGACAAGATTTTCAGTTGTGGTCACCATTCGGTTGTGGCTATTAACCTCTCTACAAGTAGGGGCACATTCAGATGTCCGATTTTTCCACATGCGAAAACAATGGACTGATTTTTGGATCAGAATTTAATTACAGTGTGGTCCAAGTGTCAGCAGTTTTTCTTGTATGTATCAAAGAGAAATAAAGAATAAAAAGTTTCTCCATCTTCTCCATTCTGACAATCCTTGAAAATCAGACCGCGCTCGAAGAAATTAAATTGCCAATTTTGAGCCGTCCCTTGGATCCAAATTGGACATGCGTATGCAATTTTTCATAGACATCATAGACATCTCGGTCTGCGAAAAATCACAGACATATGAATGGCCCCATAGATTATTACAGGTAAGAATTTTATAATAATACTTGCTTATATAGCACCATTAATTCCACAGCGCTTTACATCATTGTCAGCACCGGGACTCACAATCTATATTCAGTATGTCATTGGACATTTGTATAAGGTTGGCTTCACACCATGTTTTTGGTGTTTCAGGTTCTGTCTGGTGCTTTGCAGGAAGCACCAGACAGAACCTGACAGTACCGGATAGAACATAACCAGAGTGCAAATATACCCTCCGGTCATGTTTTCTGCCAGATTCGGCAGATCGCTGCAGCAGGAGCTAATCTCTGCTGAAATCTCAGGATTGCGGCTAGCGGGGAGCTGGCTGCGGTCCTGAAAGCTCAGCAGGGGACAGCTCCAGGTGCTGAAGTTCAGCGCCGGCAGGCGCTGAGATGCAGCACCCGGTGTCCAGTTACCGGATCCGATTTTCTGTCGGATCTGGCGCCATAGACTCCTGTGGCGCCCCTGCGACCAGGGTGGCTACATAGGGAATTGCAGCCAGGCAGGAAGATAGACAGCTTGTGCAACAAACACCCTCACAGCACACACACCCACAGTAGCAAAGCACCCAACCCGGAGCCCGGGACTCTAGGCGGGCAAGGGGTGTTGGGTTTAGAGGAAAGTGGGTGGGAAGGAAGGAAGGTCAGGTGACAAGATAGTACAAATAGAGGAAAAGAGGAGGAAGGAGTAGTAGGCCACAGTAGGCCGAGCTGTAAAGACCGAGTAGGCCAGTGGGTGCCGAAAAGCCAAGACCACAGACAGACAGTGACACATCCCGGAGGGATTGGGCTCCCTGGAGATGCAAAATTCACAGAGTCACAGAAACCATAGAAAGAAAGCTCGTCCATAGCTGGCACTGATGTTTCATCAAGAACTGCTAACTAGGGTGCTCGGCACACTATAGGCGTGGCTTATAAACAGCGCTCTGTTCCATCCTCTGATTTTGCATGTCTCCACCTACCTCCCTAATGATTGACAGCAGTTACCTGCCTAAGTGTTCCTTGCTTTCCTCGCCAGATTACCTGTCATGATCTCCACACTGTCCTTGTCTGCTATGTTACTATTGTGTGGAAGTTGACAGTCTGTTTTGGTTTTGCTGGGTCTGTGCTGCAATCATCTGTGTTCACTGCCCTTGATTAGACCTCTACCTAAGCATGCTAGCTCCTCCATCCATTGTCATTCATACACTTTCTCCTGCCTGTGTAAGACTGATCTATCTGTGCTTTGTGCCTGACTTTATTCCCTTACCTGGACTTTGACCATTTGCCTGTGACCTGACAACTCTTTTGCCTGCTCCCTGTAAACTGTCTTGTCTTTCTCGTGAATTGGATTTCGTCTCTTGACTACCCCCTTGTTGTACTGCACCATTTCCTGGACCTGACCTTGGATCGATTGACCTCCCTTTACTTATCCAGTAAGTAGTATTATAATATAATAACTATCTGTAATTGTAGCCTCTCTCTCTTGACTTCTAGGACTAGATATTATTGTAGAGACTCGCGTCACATTACCCTTTAACAGTTGCTGAATTTTGAGTTTCTTCATTTATTATTATCAGTCTTCATTTCTCTTACTTTATGGGATGGTTTTTGTCACCCTATAATTTTTATTTATATTTTATCATTTTAGATCCTGTCCTGCTACAATCACTTTGGAGATACGGCCAATATCCCCTCCTCTTCCATATTCATAAGATGCGTTCTGCTACTCAAACTTTTCTCTTGGCGCTGTTCCCTTAACTAAAGTGAAGTGCGAAGTCAGGACAAATGTCAGACAATTATATAATACAGAAACTCTGTAATAATTACTATGCTCACAATCCCCATATCACTTTGAACCTAAACCCTCTTTTTACTAAGAGAAACAGTATACATGTTTATATTATTACTTTTCAAGCTACAGTAATTGAATTTTAGCATAATTTTCATATTAATTGCAATGTAATTGGCTCTGTTCCTCAGTCACTTGCACCCAGTGGCATTACTTGGGTTGCCAGCGTTCAGGACAAGGCAAATATTGCACCACCTTAAAAGAGTTTCCTTCTCCCCTGCAAAGAGAGTGGGCTTGTGCAGGCAGCACGATACAATGACGTCCTTGCTTTGCCTCTGCCAGGTGTGAGGTGGCGATCGGCTTTATTGTGAATGACAGGAATGTACCTCACAGACAGAGGTATGCTGCGATCCAAATCAAGGATGTTTGCTGGGTTCGCGTGTCACTTCCGGTCGCACACAGGTAGACTTCAGCATGCTATCTGCGCATGTGCGAAGTCTGCCTGTGAACCCTGCGACCGGAAGTGACGCATCCCAGCGTCACATGACCGTGTCGCAGCGGTGACGTTGCGGGCGCGATATGGAAATCATGCCCGCGCTCTGCTTTTGTATAATGACGCCCATTGGGGCGTATTACAGCAACGAGGCAAGGGTAGCTTGGCACAAGGGGACCCGCCTACCGGTCAAAATGCCTTCAGTAACACCCCTCTGACAACATTTTCGTAAGTTTGCAAACTACATCATAGTACTTGTAGATTACTACAAAAGATGAGGCAGGGATGTGTTACAATGTATTCTAAGGCTGCAGGGGCAGGTATTAATAGATTAGAAAGCTTATTTGGGGTGACAGGTTCCCTTTAAGGTTCCAAGGTCTTTATAGTTTGTTAAGGACTCGATTTAAGGGTTAGCCAGAAATTAATGGTTGGGTCTGGCTAACCACATACATCTCATGGGTGGGCCTCTTCTGATATAATGAAACCTCCTCCTGTGCTATTACATTGCTCTAGATGTGAGACTTGCAAGGTGCTGCAAGTGTGGCCTCTGTGTGTTGGGAAGGTGATGGAGTGACCATCTTCCAGGAAGAAACATTGTCAGGAGACTGGGTCTCTGTGCTTGGAAAGCTGTCATCCCTAGAAGGCACGAGAACTGGAGACTATATCTACAGAGCCTTAAAAGGTGCAGCTCGGACAGAATAGAGCTGATAAAAGCGACCAGACCACGTAAAGGTAATTGACTATGTATCCAAAGCCAGGCGGGTGTAACCGCCATTGAAAGGTTCAGGACTGTGTTTGTATCATTTCTTCTGCAGAACTGAAATGGACTATACTATAGTAATTTCATGATGTCTGTTATAAACCGACTGGACTCGTTTAAATGGAAAATGGTTGCTTAGTGCTTTATCTGCGCTGCCAAAAGAGTGTCCCCTAATACCTTTAGTGAACGCTACCTCACACAGGATGATGACATCTTAAGGACCAATGGCCTACAGCAACATGCAGTCCAAAAGGATAGAGAGTGGTGGGGTACTAGCTAAGGGTCTAGCTTTACTGGCATGATGCGATACAGCTTAAAGTGGCTTTCACAGGGAGATCCAGGGAAAGCGGCCAGAAGTCAAAGCCATGTTGATTGTCATTGCACGAGATCTTTACGAATAGTAGCAATTGCTACTACATTTCTATTTTTTCTTTTGAGTTTTTGCACACATAAGAATTTTATGCCCAGCCTCTCTACGATGCACCATTACAATAGACAGAAGTAACCAAGCCTACAGCCTGATGAAGAGGCCATAGAGTCTCGAAAGCTTGCTTTTCGTTTTCTTGCTATCTTTTCAGTTCACCATTAAAAGGTATCAACCACTGAGGACTCTCAGATTCTAATATTTTTCATGCCTACATCAACATTTCAATTGGAGGATACTGTACTGCACTAAAGCCAAGGATTTCAGAAGACAATTATTTTCCATATGTGCTGAACCTGAACCCCATTTTCAAAATCAGTATCTAGGATATTTCTGCAGTTGTTCCCATCTTTTCACTATTGTAATATTTGCAGTGCTGCCCCTACAAAGAAAGTGTACTGCGCATATACACAAAAAGGTATATAACATTCAGTACTTCTTAAAAATACGTTATTAAGTCATATACTGATACACAATAAAAAGAGGGAGGACACTATAGCCCAAAAAACAAGAGAGTTACCTTGAAAAAGCATCAGGCGAAACGCACTTTGGGAGTGCAACATAAATACTTGTGAGGGTCAGCATTTCACTGTTATTGTGCATGTGGCTGTATTAATAGATTTACATCACTGTAACTAATGGTCGAATAGGTCCAGAGAATTTTGATATTGTTATTTTGAACATATTTTTATAGTACTTTTATTCATGTCCAAACTATAATGTGTTACTGTCTGTTACTGGCATTGAAATGGAGAGGAATGACCTAACGATAGGGAGCAGGGGTCAGGACACCTCATGATATTAACCTGTTTCTCAACTCTGAGCTCCTCAACGTCCCTATACGGGTCCTTCTCCCACTGCCTAATCCTCCACTCACCCTGTCAAGTACCAAGGCCGGTGAGTGCACTAAACATTACCTCTACTTTAATATAACACAGGGGAAGGAGGAAACACCGGGGAACGTAGAAAAAAGCATATGAAACAAACTTGGCTGCTACAGCCAAACACCCGGACTGCAGACGATACTGCTCCAACAACAGATCTCCAACAGCCACTAGAGACTTGCTCCCTCCAAAGTGGTCAGAATAGAATGAGGCTATTACCGGCATCAGGTGATGGATCATGTGACTATTTAAATAGAAAGGGAGTGGTAACAATTCAGTTGCAGCTAAGATAAGCTAACCAGGAGCTACCAGCAAGGAAAATGTAATTAACCGTTGCTGCACCAAAAGAAAGCAATCACATTTAAAAACTAGAGGCCCACAAATTCATGTGAAGCTCGGATCCCGGAGCCGTCACAGATCTCCTTTATGACGGGAGATGCTTGTTACTACAATAGCTCACTTCTTGTTTTAGTGATCTTTTATGGGTAAATGATTTAATAAAATATTTATTACAAATGATGAATTTTGTGCACCTCTTTGTGTATATGCGTCCAGTGTGAAGTATACTAACTTTACGACATAACGCATGAAATTAAGCAGAAGTGGTCACATTCTAATAAATGACATTAAAAGCATCCTGATACTCATCATACACTGCCCCAGTACCACAGACCGGCTCGGCACTGAAGACGTTTTAAGTGCTATATTGTGCTAACTGTGACCCTGTTCAGCCGATGCCCAGAAGACAAAAGATGGATTTCAAGTGCTCACAGCCTCATCGGTTCTGTTAAAACAGCAACAAGATGATGAATTTTTACTGGAAAGGCCACTGGCAACATTGAAAAGCACTTAGAAAATATTTAAGACAAGGAACAAATATATCCAAAATGCATCTACTGCTCCCGTTTGTCTTAGAAAAATCAAGTGTAGTACGAGGGTTGAATGAAAAGTAATGCCTCCACCTTCATATCTTGGGTGCTGATGGGAATATTTTAGTAAATAATCCTTAGAATGTGCTCGCTACACATAACCACCAGAAAAAAAATGTAGTTGTTTTTGACCACACCAAAGTTAGTTTATTAATGTAGTTGTACAATCCTTTCAGCTCTGCTTACATGTCTGAGTAAATCAAAGTGGCGCAGCATATCCACTCTCTGTCCTGTGACCATCCACTATACTATTATCCTAATTTTCACATTCCCATACAGTGTTCCAGGGGTGGACACAGACAGAAGATTACCCCTGTGCAAGAACAATATGTAGGTTATATCACATTTTCAGTTTAATAGCTCAACATAATGCACAATTCCACTTGTTATGCATCACGATCCCTCTGTGCAGTATGTTTCAGATGCAATAAGAGATCATGCTGTGTTAGATATCTGGTGTACTAGGCTGTCAGTAGTTGATTCACAGCACAGTCTTGCATTTTGGTTCTGGGAGGTGCTATGTTGCTCAGGTGTTCCATTTTCCCTGTGATTGCTCTGCTACTTTACTGAGCAACCTCTCCCACAACTCTGCTAGTCATGCATTCTATTTGAGTGGTGCTGTTAGCCTGTATTCCTATGTCTCTTTAGTTCTTCTGATCACGTTTATCTGACCCCAAAATGTTGCCTGATTACTCTTCAGTCGATTCCCTGTACTTGATGTGATCTGGTATTTTGACCCTGGTCCGTGGCTTGACTACACTTCTATCTACTTCCTGAATATACTACAAGCTCTCCAGGAACTTGACCCTGGGTTACCTGACTTCCCTGCTGTCTGTACTACCAGTAAGTACACTTAAAGGCCTCTAGTCAACACTCTCCTTGTGATGTGGTGCTCAGTAATGGGATGGTACACCCAACTTTAATCTTCAAAATGTTACCGACTCAGACAGAAAATATTTAGTGTCTATGCCAGTAACATTTTGAACATTCTACCTGTAAGTAGTGGCTGGCATCACATCCTACCTGTTAGTAGTGGCTGGCATCACATCCTACCTGTTAGTAGTGGCTGGCATCACATCCTACCTGTTAGTAGTGGCTGGCATCACATCCTACCTGTTAGTAGTGGCTGGCATCACATCCTACCTGTTAGTAGTGGCTGGCATCACATCCTACCTGTTAGTAGTGGCTGGCATCACATCCTACCTGTTAGTAGTGACTAGCGTCATATTTTAGAGCTGGCAGTAGGCCTCCTTACTTATTGGCCCCCTGTTGCACCAAAGCTATGTCCGCCTCTCCGGTGCTCAATAACTCTGGACTCTATATTTCTTCTCCAGTCCACTTCACATTATATAGATGGCCACGAGAAAGACCTCCATGTAGCTCCAAACATCAGACTCATTTTATTTCCCTGGTGCTGGATCTTAATAAATAAAACCTCTTATGAGTTATTCAAGATTCCGGACTAATTCTGTGCTGAGGTTTCCTAATTGATAATTTTGATTACAGTAGTAAATTGTTTAGAAAGTGTAGGAAATAAACACTTTAGAAGTCTTAGGCTGGTTTCACACATCTGACATTTATGATGCGAGTATGAACCACAATGTCCTGATGGGCTTACTGAAGCACCCTGAAATCCTGGCAATATGATACTGATTTGTCCTCAGGAAGGGGCCAGGGAGCCCTGAAATGCGTTGACTAATAAATCAATATTATATTCACCCTTTGATGTCTTGTGGAATACGGCAGCGCGGTTTTTAACTTTTCATCCTCCCTACTCTATATACACCACGCTGGGGACTGCAGCAGCCGTGACCTGCTTTTATAGTGGTTGACAAGGTGAAGCCTCTGATACCTATTTAGGTCATATTTTATCTCTCAGACCCTTCATCCTCCCTACTTTAATTTTGTGAGATAATGACGTTTGTGTTTTCATTGGCTGTAAGCCATAATCATCAACATTAACATAAATAAACACCTGAAATAGATCCCTCTGTGTGTAATGACTCTATATAATATATGTGTTTCACTTTATGTATTGAATCACTGAAATAAATGATCTATTTGATAATATTCTAATTCATGGAGATGCACCTGTATGATGCTGGTGAGTTCAGGTTCAGGAGACTCATGACCGCTCTGCACTTCATGGCCTGAACTCGAACTGTGAATGTTGGACTTGCTAAACCCTCATTTGGAAAAAGAGTATGAGTTTACAAGGATAAAATATTACTACACTGGGGCTGGTCTGTTCTAACCTGATGGAGCTGAATGTTGAGAAAGGTTAATTTGGGACCAAACTATGGTCGAAGAAGCCGCTGTGACTATGAGGCTGAGTGCAGAAGGATGCTCAGCACTGAATCAATGGGTAGCGAATTTCAGATACGTTGATGATTGCAATTGATCTGCAGCATAACTACAGTACAATCCTTCCTCTGCAGGACGCCTCCTCAGCTCAACCAGCCCTTTGGGATTTCTATCAAGAATAACTTCCAGACCCCTGAGTGGATGAAGCCACAGGAATCTCATTTAGAGAACTAAACTGACTTCATTTAGATGAGGAATGTCAAGTGGAAACTCTACAGGTCATCAGTGACAGAAAAGAACAATCCGGCCTAATTAAGAACGGATGTTCTTTTAAACATCACAGGACATCTATAGTTTCGTGTTTTGTAAAAGGCACATGTCATTTCCCTGATAAATCAGGACTTACAAATTTTATCCAAATAATGGCCGATCCCTTAGCGACGATGATGCCATCACTTATAGGAGCCCAGCAGGTGGGGTTTATTAAGGGCAGATCAGCGGTGGGCAATATTAGAAGGGCCATGATGGTATTAGATGCAGTGGAAAGCCGGAAAGATTCAAATACTGATCAGCCAGCGTTAGTATTATTAGATGCCGAAAAGGCCTTCGACAATGTGAATCTGGCATGGCTGAACCTGGTTTTGGACTCTGTTGACTTGTGGGAGTCATTTAGGACTTTCCTAATGACACTTTATAATAATCCAAGAGCCAGAATATACACTCCGGGCTTCCTATCCAATTCCTTCGTATTAGAAAAAGGCACATGACAGGGCTGCCCTCTTTCGTCCCTGCTCTTCAATCTAGCGATTGAACCACTTTCAAGATTTCTGAATGATGGGGAAACCTTTGAGGGGATACAAATTGGAAATAGTTCTGTGAAGTCGGCCCTGTTTGCTGATGACATTATTATATTCATGAACAGACCAGACCGTGATCTGAAGGGTTTACTCCAATATCTAGTACTAGCTGTGAGCCCGATGCAAATGCATCGGGATTCTAGAACGTGCATTAATTTGATTATAGTAGTTATAGCTGTTAGCCTGATGCAAATGCATCGGGTATCTAAAATATGTTTATTGTTTTTTTAAAGATTTTTAAATAATAATCGCATCATCAATAGCAATAATATAAGCCATAGCATTATTATTAGCAGTAATAGCAGTATTAATAGCATTATTAGCAGTATTATGAGCATTAATAACAGTATTAATAGCATTAATAGCATTATTATTAGCATTAATAGCATTATTAATAGCATTATTAGCATTAATAATAGCATTAATAACATTATTAATAGCATTGATAGCATTATTATTAGCATTAATAGCATTAATAATAGCATTATTAGTATTAATAATAGCATTAATAACATTATTAATAGCATTAATAGCATTATTATTAGCATTAATAGCATTAATAATAACATTATTAGCATTAATAATAGCATTAATAACAGTATTAATAGCATTAATAGCATTATTAATAGAATTAATAGCATTATTATTAGCATGAATAGCATAATTAATAGCATTAATAGCATTAATAGCATTATTATTAGCATTAATAGAATTATTATTAGCATTAATAGCATTAATAGGATAAATATTAGCATTAATAGCATTAATAGCATAATTAATAGCATTAATAGCATTATTAATAGCATTAATAATAGCATTATTAGTATTATTAATAGCATTAATAACATTATTAATAGCATTAATAGCATTATTAATAGCATTAATAGCATTATTATTAGCATTAATAGGATTAATAATAGATTATTAGCATTAATAATAGCATTAATAACATTATATAATAGATTATTAGCATTATTATTAGCATTAATAGAAATTATTATATAGCATTATAGCATTAATAATACATTAATACATAAATTATGACATTAATAACATTATTATAGCATTAATAGCATTAATAATACTAGCATTATATAACATATTTAATAGCATTAATAGCATTAATAATTATAGGATTAATAGATATATACATTAATAGCATTAATAGCATAATAATAGATTAATAGCATTATTAATAGCATTAATAGCATTAATTAATTAGCATTAATAGCATTATTATTAGCATAATATAATTAATAATATGAGATTAATTAGCATTATAGCATTAATAGCATTATAATAGCATATTAATAGCATAATAGCATTATATTAATAGCATTATTATAGCATTAATAGCATAATAATAGCATTATTAGCATTATTATTAGCATTAATACATTATTAATAGCATTAATAGCATTAATTAATTAGCATTAAATAGCATTAATTATTAGCATTAAATAGCATTAATAATACATTAATAGCATAATATATGCATTAATAGATTAATAATATAGCATAAATAATAGCATTAATAGCATTATTATTAGCATTAATAGCAAATTAATTAATAGCATTAATAGCTATATTAGCATAATAGCATTAATAAATTATTAATTAGCATTATAATTAGCATAATAGATTATATGCATTATAGCATTAATTAATAGCATTAATACATTATTATTAGCATTAATAGCATTATTATTAGCATTAATAGCATTATTATAGCATTAATAGCATTAATATACATTAATATAATTTAGCATTAATAGCATTATATTAGCATAAATAATAGATTATAGCATTATTAATAGCATTAATAATTATTAATAGCATTAATAGCATTATTATTAGCATAAATAGCATTAATAATAGATTATTAGCATTAATAATAGCATTAATAACATTATTAATAGCATTAATAGCATTATTATTAGCATTAATAGCATAATAGCATTATTTTAGCTTATTAGCATTAATTATTCATTAATGATTATATTATTTATACATTATTTACATTTAATTATTATAGTTTTATTCATTATTAAATTATGTATTATTAATTATTAGATTAATGAGCATTTAATCATAGCATATTATTAGCAATTAATTAATATTTTATTATTATAGATTTATATGATTATTATTAAATTATGATTATTAATTAGCATTAATAGATTAATATACTTATTAATGATTATTATTTAGCATTATGTCATTATAATTAGATTTAATATTATTTAGCATAAATTGTCATTAATTAGCATCATAATGCATTTATTAGCATATATTTAGTATTATTAATTATTTTATTGAATTATTACATTTTTAATAGATTTATAGTTATTATTTTTAATAGCATTTAATAATTATTATCTTATAGTTCATTAATATATTAATGATATTATTTAGCATAGAAGTTTATTCATGAAAGGCTATTATTAGCATATTTATAATAGCATTTATATTATACTTTTTATGAATTTATTATTGCATTATTATTAATTATAGATTTAATTATTATTAGATTAATGTTAATAATTATTTGATTTAAAAATATTAATTATTATGCATTAATAGCATTATTAATAGTCATATAATATATAGATTAATATTCATTATAGCTTTGATTTATAGATTATGCATTATTAATATTATATTATTATAGCTTATAGATTATTTTAATAATACATTAATTTAATACATTATTAGCATTATATATGCATTTAATAACATTTTAATAGCATTAATATCATTATTATTAGCATATAGCTTAATAATTATTATTAGCATAATAGCATTTATACATAATTATTAAGCTTATAGCATTATTATAGCATATATTATTATTAGCATTTTTTTAATTATTATTTATTATTGATTTATTTATTAATTATGTTATTATTTTTTTTTATTAATTTTTAATTATTTTTTAATTATTTTTTATTATTAATTTATTATTTAGCTGAAGAGGATTTCATTAGGTCGCATAATAGGCATATCTTATTATTATTATTATTATTTTTTTATGATTATTTTATTGATTTTTATTATTTTAATTAATTTTTTATTATTTTGTTAATTCATTTATTAATTATTTTTTTATTATTTAATTTATTATTAGGCTGAGAGCAGTTTCATTAGGTGCGCAAATGATCATTATTAGCATTATATATTATTAATTATTTATTATTAATAATTTTATTGAATTTTTTATTATTTTTAATTAGATTTTTTATTATTTTTTAATTCTTTTTTAATTCTTTTTTTTTTATTATTATAATTTATTATTTAGGCTGAGAGCAGTTTCTCATTCAGGTCCGCTAAAGGGCTGATCTTATTAGCATATATTTTATTTTTTTATTATTATTTTTAATTGAATTTTTTATTATTTTTAATTATTTTTTTTTAATTATTTTTTATATTTTTTAAATTATTTTTTTTATTATTTAATTATTATTTAGGCTGAGAGCAGTTGCATTCAGGTCCGCAAAGGGCTGATCTTATTTAGCATATATTTTTATTTTTTATTATTATTTTTTATTGAATTTTTTATTATTTTTAATTATTTTTTTTTATTATTTTTTAATTCTTTTATAATTATTTTTTTTATTATTTAATTTATTATTTAGGCTGAGACGCAGTTCTCATTGAGGTCCGCCTTTATTAGCATATATTTTATTTTTTTATTATTATTTTTATTGAATTTTTTATTATTTTTAATTATTTTTTTTTATTATTTTTTAATTCTTTTTTAATTATTTTTTTTATTATTTAATTTATTATTTAGGCTGAGACGCAGTTCTCATTGAGGTCCGCCTTTATTAGCATATATTTTATTTTTTTATTATTATTTTTATTGAATTTTTTATTATTTTTAATTATTTTTTTTTATTATTTTTTAATTCTTTTTTAATTATTTTTTTTATTATTTAATTTATTATTTAGGCTGAGACGCAGTTCTCATTGAGGTCCGCCTTTATTAGCATATATTTTATTTTTTTATTATTATTTTTATTGAATTTTTTATTATTTTTAATTATTTTTTTTATTATTTTTTAATTCTTTTTTAATTCTTTTTTTTATTATTTAATTTATTATTTAGGCTGAGACGCAGTTCTCATTGAGGTCCGCCTTTCTTTTTTGCCATTGAAATGCATTAGCGGTGTGTCGGCGATTTTATGGCCGACCACCTGGTTCTATTTGTCGGCCCTAAAATCGCGGACACACCGCTAATGCATCTCTATGGGCAGTCAGGCCGATTTCGGATTGAACGCCGACCAATCAGAATTCGAGCTGACTTGCCCATAGACATGCATTAGCGGTGTGTCGGCGATTTTATGGCCGACCACCTGGTTCTATTTGTCGGCCCTAAAATCGCGGACACACCGCTAATGCATCTCTATGGGCAGTCAGCCCGATTTCGGATTGAACGGCGACCAATCAGAATTCGAGCTGACTTGCTCATAGAGATGCATTAGCGGTGTGTCCGCGATTTTAGGGCCGACAAATAGAACCAGGGGGGCGGCCATAAAATCGCCGACACACCGGTAATGTATGTCAATGGGGAAAAAAGGCGGACCTGAATGAAAACTGAATGAGGAGCTCTTCTGATTGGCTGAGGGCATTATCCAGCGACCAATCAGAAGACGGCGTGAGATCTCATTGAGGTAGAATGGGGGATTTTTCCTCCATTCTATCTTAATGAGAAGGAAGAGGACGTCGGAGGTGGAATTTTCGGAAAAGAAGACAGAAGATCCCCGGGGCCGGACGAAGAGGCGGAGATGGCGGAAAGAAGAGAGAAGACCCCCGGGGCCGGAGGAAGAGGACGCCTGGCCGGACGGAGGATCGGACGGACGATCGGACGGACGATCAGATGACTTGAAGGCATGTAAGTGATGGACGGGGGCTTCGGGTGTAGGGCCTTAGGTGAGAGCGGCGTTAGGTTAGGGGACGGCGGGGGGTTAGGGTGTAGGGCTTTAGCGACAGGGGCAGGGGACAGCGGCGGGAGCTTAGGGGGTATCGGCGGGGGCCTAGGGGGTAGGAGCTTAGGTAGGGGCGGCGATGGCTTAGGGGGTAGACGGCGGGGCTTAGGGGGTATCGGCGGCGGCTTTGGATGGTGCGAGTCGGGGGTTAGGTAGTCGGGGCTTAGGGGGTATCGGCGGCGGGTTTGGATGGTGCGAGTCGGGGGTTAGGTGGTCGGGGCTGCTGCGGGGTTTCGGCGGCGGGTTTGGATGGTGCGAGTCGGGGGTTAGGTGGTCGGGGCTGCTGCGGGGTTTAGGGGGTTAGGGGCGGCGGTGCCTTAGGGGGTAGGCGGCATGGCTTAGGGGGTATCGTCGGGGGTCTAGGGGGTAGGGGGTTAGGGTCGGCGGTGCCTTAGGGGGTAGGCGGCATGACTTAGGGGGTATCGGCGGGGGCCTAGGGGGTAGGGGCGGCGATGGCTTAGGGGGTAGACGGCGGGGCTTAGGGGGTATCGGGGGCGGGTTTGGATGCAGCGGGTCGGGGGTTAGGTGGTCGGGGCTGCTGCGGTGCTTAGGGGGTAGGGGCTTAGGTAGGGGCGGCGATGGCTTAGGGGGTAGACGGCGGGGCTTAGGGGGTATCGGCGGCGGCTTTGGATGGTGTGGGTCGGGGGTTAGGTGGTCGGGGCTGCTGCGGGGCTTAGGGGGTAGGGAGTTAGGGGCGGCGGTGCCTTAGGGGGTAGGCTTAGAGCGGCAGGGGGCTGTAGTGTACAGCGCGATGGTATACTACAGTCCCATGGCGCTTATGGGCGTGGGACTGTAGTATACTATAGCGGTGTACAGTACAGCAGCGCGTAGTGGCTTAGAGCGGCAGGGGGCTGTAGTGTACAGCGCGATGGTATACTACAGTCCCATGGTGCTTATGGGCATGGGACTGTAGTATACTATAGCGGTGTACAGTACAGCAGCGCGTAGTGGCTTAGAGCGGCAGGGGGCTGTAGTGTACAGCGCGATGGTATACTACAGTCCCATGGCGCTTATGGGCATGGGACTGTAGTATACTATAGCGGTGTACAGTACAGCAGCGCGTAGTGGCTTAGAGCGGCAGGGGGCTGTAGTGTACAGCGCGATGGTATACTACAGTCCCATGGCGCTTATGGGCATGGGACTGTAGTATAGTATAGCGGTGTACACTACAGGAGTATGGGCTTCGGTGGCTTGGTTAGCGGTGTAGCGACTCGCAATGGCCGCTTCGCGGCCATTGCTTCGCTAGGCTGCAACGACTCGCAATGCCCGCTTTGCGGGCATTGCTTCGTGAGTCGCCTTGCCCGCTACGCGGCCACGGGGAGAGTCCAGGAGAAGCAGCTCGGACTCGCTAACCAAGCGACCGGAAGCAGCGCCGCTCCGACGGAAGTCAGTTACGGCAATTATATAATAGATTATTTGGATCATTTTCAGGCTTTAAGCTAAATAAAGCTAAGTGCGAAATTCTTAGACTAGGGGGAAATACACAAAAGGGCAACGGGAGTACAGAAATTCGGGAAATAGAGGGTATTCAAGTGAAAAAAGGGCACATAAAATATCTGGGCATACTAATGGGAAAAACTACAAACCTAGTTTATTCTCTAAATTATAACCCATTACTTAGTAAGATTGAAAAGGAATTAGAAAGATGGAGGGGCCTACCTTTGTCCCTGATGGGGAGATGTCATTTAATTAAAATGGTCAGGTTTGCTAGACAATTATACCCACTACAATAGATACCCCTCTTGTTGCGCCGGGTGGATATTAAGAGGCTGAACACAGCCTTCTCCAACTTCCAATGGAAGGGAAAAAGGGCATGGAACAACTGCCGTATACTGATGCTTCCAAAAGACGGGAGGGCTGAACATCCAGGACATTGGGGGTTATAATCTGGTGTGTATCCTCGGACGTGGTGGACTGGCTTAAAAAATCTAGCAGACATTCTAACTACACAGACGAGGTAGAGTTTTGTAAACCTTGGGATCCGGCTAGCCTACTACATGCTTCATGGTCCGACGTTCCCCGACATCTTAAAAATACGATGTTACACAAAGACACGGCTATGTGTTGGAAGACAGTACGGAAAAAGTTACATTTAGCATAGAAAACGTCAAAGTACCTGAACCCATGGGCATATGTAGGGTTTAAATTGGGAAGGGAGAACTCTTTATTTCGGGAGTGGCAAGAAAGAGATACAAAAAATGGGCGACCTATTACACACACAGGAAAGACGCTGGCTGCCTGGCAAAGAGGTATTAGAGAAATATCATCTGGGAGCAGTCCACCTATTACAATACCAACAATTACACTTCCACGTCATGCAACATCTTCAAGATGTCTCCAAAGAATGCAGGGCAAGAGTATGGGATGAATGGATAGCAGCAAACCCTAATGATATTAATATATCCTCTCTTTATGGGAAATTGAGAGATGCAACACTAATTCCGGGGGTTGTTCAGAGGTTGGCTCAAATACATACAGCAGGAAGACCTCCCGGAGAAAATGGTGCGGGGTTGGGAGGTAATGCGAAAAAATATTCAAAACGAGAAATGGAGGGATGTCCAATTTAGATTATACATAAGGCGATATTTCGCTTCACAGAAAGCAACAGTGCCCGAAATGTGACACTCCGAAAACAGATATGATGCACGGGCTATGGTCATGTAGAGATGTTAGGAAGCTATGGGGACAGGTAATAGGGTTGGTAAGAGACATTTGTGACAAGAATCTGACACTAGACCCAGAGTCTTGGTTGTTCCTCTTCCCAAAGTCAAAAGACTGGGAGGGAAAATCAGCCAGGGTAATACACGTTGTGGCGATGGTAACGAGTGGTTGATCAAACATAACCTCAGTCTCAAGGAGGTGATTCAGGAGATGAAAAGCACTATGCAAATTGAGAGACTGGAAGCAAAGAGGAACAAAGATCTCCTGCCAGGGAACCTTTTTTGGTACGTGGAAAGGATTCATTACCTCTAAACTGTCCTCTGATGAGTTAAGAACAACAGTATTCACATTTAAAAAACGCAAACTGGTATCTTATGGAAGATCTCAAGGGGACATTGGGGAATCTTAAGATACAGGTCGGTTCAGACTTACTACATGGAACTGAATTCCTTGGTCGATGGATTATCTTATTCTTTATGCTATGGTGTGGAGCATGTTAATTCTTGACGTATTTCCTGTAAACTTTGACTGCTGTTACTTCTTGATTACAAAGATCTTGGTTTTATGGGTGGGGGGTAAGGGGGCCTGGGACATATATTTGGATGGGTAAGTAGAAATGCTAAGCTTGTTAAAACTAATATCCCATGGTACTATGATACATGGATGCATTGCCTACGTATGTGTTGTTGAAAAATCCAATAAATATTGTTAAAAAAAAAGGCACATGTCCATCACGTTCCACCAAGGGATGAGAAGGGATAATGAGAATGGGGTTTAGGACCATCCATAATACATGATCCAGTCTGCCCTTAAGAGACGAATTTCCTTCTGGATCCTAAGTGTCGATCGAACTGGATCAATATCCAGGACAAGAACTTTACACATGTACAGAAGAATTGATGTGGTTTTCTGAACGTCTGTACGTCTTTATTGAAACCATTGACGGTTCCTCTTGTGATCGACTCCTGATTAATAGTTTTCATTGTAAAAGAAGTCTTGTCTCCTCTGGAGATTGAATCTTTCCTAATCCAGACGCAATTTGTTTTCTTTTTAAGGGGTTTAAACACAAAGCATTTTTTATTATATTTATGTATGGGCGATTTATGCACTTATTACTCATGTTCCCCCTTAGGTGTCTTTTCTTAAGGTTAAGGGTGGGTTAGCACTAGACGATGGCCGATGGCAGCCATTAAATGACTGATGATCTGCTACCAATGAGCAGTCATTTAATAACCCGTTCAGACAGGCCGACTGCTCACAGAATAATTGGTAATGGATCGTCGTGAGCAGTGGATTCCATTGTTCTCGATAGCAGAGGATCTGTTTACACGGGACGATGTGCTGCCGAGAATCACACATTTTTTTTAAGCAAGCTTAAAAATTGTTTCACCTCAAGTTGGTGAAATGACATGCCTCTTGTAAGGGATCTTTTCAAAGACGAGTCAAAAGCGAGTGCAGTCGCACAATGCTGCAACTGCACACGATTCTGACGCACGTGAGGCCAGTGCAAGTGTATGGGGGCGAGAAAATCTCACCCCATACAGCACATTGTGCGATATTCGCACGAGTGTGCTGTGCAAATCGCTTTAAACTTGCCGGCTGTCAAAGCCGGCAAGTTTAAAAATACCGCTTTCCCGGTACAGTAATTAATCATTTTGCACCGCTGTGTCAGCGGTGCAAGATGATTAGTGGGAATCTATGTGTCTTTTTTGGGGTTAAATAGCATATGCAGCATCTTTGCGGAATATCAGCACAGATGCTGCATATGATGTATTTAACCTGGTTAATAAAGGGTTAATGTGTTTACTATGCTGGCACCATGTCTCTAGGGAGTGACCACCCTCCCTAGAGACATGGTGCCTAAATTCATTGGTGATTCAGGGGTTAATATGCTATATTTCTGTTTTGCCGGCATTTGCCAGCTTTCTGTAATTTTTGCTGAAAGCTGGAGGCTCCTGGCTGTCAGCGCGTGTATGCTACGCATTTTGCGTAAGCACAATGCTGGGCAGCGTCCTCAATGAGGAGCTGTCCAGGCACTTACGCAAATTGCACAGTGAAGCCACCGCTCTCCATGGTGCTGAAGAATTCAGTATCACCTCCATAGCCAGGGCACATTGAAATTCTGGTGCGCTGGCCATGGAGGTGATGCTGAATTCTTCAGCACCATGGAGAGCTGCGGCTTCACTACCCAATTTGCGTAATGATTAATTACTGTACCAGGAAACCGGCACATTCATTTGGCAGCCGCCGAGTTTGAATATGCTGGTAAATGCTGCCCACGGTCCTTCAGGACTGTGGACCGCATCACAATCACGCAGCACACATGCACTTATACCTCACAATCGCAGCACACTCACGTACATACAGCCAGCCACACTCACCACACTCGCACCATACTCGCACTACACTCGCACCACACACCCAAAACACACACAGCACTCTCATCACTGTCGTGCATCATACACGCTTCGTGTTTGATGCACGACAGTGTGCCTTCAGCCTAAATATGCAAACAGCCTCTTCAGAAAGGAAGAGGACTTGAACTCTACGGGCACTTATTGGATGTGCCAATTCTAAAAATCAATATCGACCCTTTAACAAGCCTTGTCATATGACTCAAAATAAGAAGCCACCAAGATAATCCATTTTCAGACTCATATTTGGAGTGTTTGCCCGTGATCAGTATAATATAGGAGGAATATTTTCAATGATTTGGTCTATAAGTCTCCTTACATCCTCTTGGCACTAACTGACTATCAGAGTCCTCTCGCTCAGACAAATCAGGCCTCCTGCTTTGTACTGATGAGAAGCAAACACCCCAAAAGATGTGTTTTTACATGGAGTGTCTGGTTTGGCTTCTTATCCCAAGTCATGAGGCAAGGATCATAAAACAACAAAAAAAATGGATATTGACTTTTAGGATTGCAGCAGCCAATAAATGACATTAGGATTCAAGTCATCTTGTTCTCTAGAGAGGCTATTTGCACACGTGCCTCTTTGGATTTTGCTGAAATTCTGGAGTTTCTCCTTTTTGTGCCTATTTTCCTCCGTCTGTCTTCCTTATGTTGTATTATAATATAGGTGACTCTAGTGCACTTGCCGGTCTTATCCCTAGTCAGAGAGTTCAGGGAGAGTGAGGGCTTATTCACGTGATGGTGATGGGGGGGAAGAGACCCATATTGGAAGGTTAAGACGTGCAGGGCACAGACTCAGGATAGTGCCAGGAGGAGTCCCCTCACCCTATTGCCAGGGTCTTCCTTCTACTCCATCCCCGTTGTCTCCTCCATGTTGCGCCGCACACTAGGCGTCCATACGCCACGACATGACAATAACTTTATATTTTTCCACATTGAACATCACCTGTCAGATGAATGCTCAGACACTCAGTTTTGTCCAAGACATATTGTAACTTATGATGTGTTCTGTAATGGCACTTCCTAAATTCAGGTGCTCAAGTAGGTTCCATTCCCTTGACTGTATGAATAAAACACTTGGCACTCTGCATTTTTCTGATAATTTTATTATTGTGACCCAAAAAATAGCACAAATGTTTTGGCGCGGTAACACTTTGGGCCTTCCTCAGTGTGCTTAAGAGAGTCACTAAGAAGCCAGAAGATCGTGGAAAGTCAGACTTGAGTAGTGGAGCCACATTAACATGAACGCTGGTGAGATCAACAGTGGCATCTACCGCCGATACCCATGGTTTTTATTCATCTTGTAACTAATGAACTTCTTCCATAGATTGCACTATACTACATAGCTTGGTGTCATCTGTCCTCTTCAATATTAGAAATAGACTCAAACTCAGCATTGAACTTGGGGTACACCACTTACAACCTCAGACCACTTAAGGCCCCGTCACACGGGGCGACATCGCCGCTAATTACATAGGCGACGTAGGGGCGTGGCCTATCGGCGGCGACATCGCCCCTACGTCGTCTCATGTAAAGGGGCGATGTCGGCGCTGCCGGGAGGTAAAATGGGATGGTAGAGGATCTGTATATACAGGCTACCTCAGAGGATCTGTATATACAGCCTTCCTGATAGGATCTGTATATACAGGCTACCTCAGAGGATCTGTGTATACAGCCTACCTGATAGGATCTGTATATACAGGCTACCTCAGAGGATCTGTGTATACAGCCTACCTGATAGGATCTGTATATACAGGCTACCTCAGAGGATCTGTGTATACAGTCTACCTGATAGGATCTGTATATACAGGCTACCTCAGAGGATCTGTGTATACAGCCTACCTGATAGGATCTGTATATACAGGCTACCTCAGAGGATCTGTGTATATAGCCTACCTGATAGGATCTGTATATACAGGCTACCTCAGAGGATCTGTGTATACAGCCTACCTGATAGGACCTGATAGGATCTGTATATACAGGCTACCTCAGAGGATCTGTGTATACAGCCTACCTGATAGGACCTGATAGGATCTGTATATACAGGCTACCATAAAGAATCGTACTGGGTCCAAAAAGGAAAACAAATTTAGAGCAATCAGTAATTGTGCAAAATTGCAAACCAACAGTGTGACTCCAATTATCTCCAATATCCCAGATCTTCCATTGGACATGGTCAACTCTTTTGGATAGCGCCAAATGCAGGCAGCCCTCCACTCCGGATCCTGTTGCTCCCATGAGGGTAAGGCAGTTCAGTGCATCCTTCCTTCCTATGATGTGATAGAAAGAGCTGACAAACCATTTCTGCTGAATATCTACAGCAGAGTGATATATTATAGTGGTGGTGACTGGGTTGGGAATAAATGTATGATATAAATAGTGCTATCTGCGTCCTAATTGATTGACTGCGAGTGAGTAAGAGATGACGCCATACTGCCGCTTGTGTACAACTGTTTCGGTCACGATGTTCTCAGATGTGCCAATTAAAATTACACTCAGATCAAAGCTAATGCAGCACAGAGCCTGCACTGCAGTCACTGGTCTCCTCCCAGCCAATTCAATTTTATTAATGGAATCAGAAGCTTTGTCCCTTACACAAGCGGCCAAGACGCCTCACACTGCAGCAATCCTGCTCAGAACACGGGAGAAGGAGCCGTCCTGCCATGACTCCACATTGATTTTCTGTCTGATTTATGTAAAGTGGTTAACAATCTTCTACTCGTGAATGGAGGAAGCCGACTTGGGTCTAGGTTTACTGCCCAATATCCAAAAGATCAATACAGCCACGTTACGGGCAATAGTGTAGTTATATACTAGATTAAAAATGGTCACAATGATTTCTCAAATCCTGGTTAATAATTCTATCTATCTTCTCATATCTGTGTCACCTTTGCTCCCCTCACCCCGGTTCACTAAGCTCTGTTGTACTCCATGTCGGGTTTTACAGGTTGCCCGGCGTGCTTACTTGTTATAGGTATGTGTCTTGGTGCGCTTTATATAGGACCAAGAAGACTGAGTCTGGTTATTAGGAATTAGTATTTCTGAGTCATGTCTGCTACCTGCTTTCTGGTCTCCTGTCTGCCTGCAGCTACTAGTACCTCTGCTACCTGCTCCCCAGACTCCTGTCTATCTGCAGCCTCTAGTACCTCTGATATCCACTTCTTGGTATCCTGTCTGCCATTGATCTCCAGTACCTCTGCTACCTGCTCCCCAGACTCATGTCTATCTGCAGCCTCTAGTACCTCTGATATCCACTTCTTGGTATCCTGTCTGCCTGTGGTCTCCAGTACTTCTGCTACCTGCTCTCTCATCTTCTGTGTCTCCAGTATCTTTGCTATAGATTTCATGGTATCCTATCTGCCTATGGCCTCCAGTACCTTTGCTACCGACTTTCCAGTCTCCAGTCTGTCAGCAGCCTCAAGTACCGCTGCTGCCTGCTTCCCAGTTTTCTGTTTGCCTGCAGCCTCATGTAACTCTGCTGCCTGCTTCTCAGTCTTCAGACTGCCTGCGGCCTCTTGTACGTCTGCTACCTGCCTGTGCCTCCAGTACCTTTGCTATAGACTTCCCAGTCTACAGTCTGCCTACGGCCTCCAAGTACCTCTTCTACCTGCTTCCCAGGTCTGGCTGCAGCCACCAGTTCTTCTACTTCCCATTTCCCACATACCTTACTTGCCAGCAACACTGAAACGCGGGGCCCATGTGCCCATCTCGACCTTAGGCTTGAAGGATGCCCCTCACCAAGTGAGCTTAACAGTCTGTATGTCACTAAAACATGTGTTTGCACCATGAAAAACACATTCTTTCCCATGTAAGTCTAAAATTGCAGCCATGCTTTTTTCTAAGTCGGATGGAAGGATGGAAGCTGGGACGTTCTTGAGTAGTGACCCACCTGTTGCCAACCGTTGCCTCCTTGGGTGGTGGTAACAATACACTGAGATTAGACTTCTCCTCCTGGACTGTAACCGTTAATAATCGCGCCATGGACTCGTCCATTGAGTACAGGGACACTTCCAGCTGACAGGTCTGAGAACTCCTGGGATACAAGGGACTGAGAAGTCGAGGTACAACACAAGGGTCTTGTAAATGACTTGTGTTCAGAAAAAGGATTCCATCTGCAAATCAAAGACAAAGAAAATGACAAGAAACAATGCTGAAGGATGTAAAGCAAGAAATCTTCAGACACTTGCTGCAGGGGTGAACATAGTAAAGATGCAGGTAAGGAATGACGTTCAGACATGATGGGAGTTGTCTTAAAGCAACAATCAATTTCTGCAACAAATATGACAACCATTCAAAAGGATTGGAAATAATGCTAAAAGTCTATTAAAATTGTGGCTAATAGAAGGGGGTCCAATGTGGTTGATCTCCTCTCTGATGTCCACCTGACCTAACAAGACATATGGACAAGGACTGTATTCTTAAAGGGAATGTGTCATTAGAAAATTACCTATTGTTTAAATCATGGTTTTAATGTGTTTCAATTTTTTTTCCCATCACAATCTATATGAAAAAAGCTGAATTTTCAATATTCTCACTTCCCACTAAGCCTTATAGTAGAGTGTTCTGTATAGATAACACAGGATCCACCATTCACAATAGGTGATATCACAGCTCCTCCTCCTCCTGTACAATGACTGATAGCACCTCTATATACAGTAGATAATACACTAGGATTCACACCATTCACAATATGGTGATAACACAGCTCTCCTCCTCCTGTACAATGACTGATAACATCTCTATATACAGTAGATAACACAGGATCCACCATTCACAATAGGTGATATCACAGCTCTCCTCCTCCTGTACAATGACTGATAACACCTCTATATACAGTAGATAACACAGGATCCACCATTGGACCACAATATGATCATTATATCATCAGCTCACCTCTCTCCTCCTGTACAATGACTGATAACACCTCTATATACAGTAGGTAACATGATCCACCATTCACAATAGATGATATCACAGCTCACCTCCTCCTCCTGTACAATGACTGATAACACCTCTATATACAGTAGATAACACAGGATCCATCATTCACAATAGGTGATATCACGCTCACCCCCTCCTGTACAATGACGGATAACACCTCTATATACAGTAGATAACACAGGATACACCATTCACAATAGGTGATATCACAGGTTACCTCTACTCCTGTACAATGGCTGATAACACCTCTATATACAGTAGATAACACAGGATCCACATTCACAATAGGTGATATCACAGCTCACCCCCTCCGTACAATGACTGATAGCCTCTATATACAGTAGATAACACAGGATACACCATTCACAATATGTGATATCACAGGTTACCTCCTCCTCCTGTACAATTACTGATAACACCTCTATATACAGTAGATAACACAGGATCCACCATTCACAATAGGATATCACAGCTACCTCCTCCTCCTGTACAATGATACTGATAACACATCCCTATGTACAGTTGATAACACAGGATCACACCATTCACAATAGGTGATATCACAGGTCACCTCCTCCTCCTGTACAATGACTGATAACACCTCTATATAGAGTAGATAACACAGGATCCACCCATTCACAATAGGTGAACATCACAGCTCACATCCCTCCTCCTCCTTACAATGACTGATAACACCTCTATATACAGTAGATAACACAGGATCCATCATTCACAATAGGTGATATCACAGCTCACCCCTCCTTGTACAATGACTGATAGCCTCTGTATACAGTAGATAACACAGGATCCATCATTCACAATAGGTGATATCACAGCTCACCTCCTCCTATACAATGACTGATAGCACTCTATATACAGTAGATAACACAGGATCCATCATTCACAATAGGTGATGTCACAGCTCACCTCCTCCTCCTGTACAATGACTGATAACACCTCTATATACAGTAGATAACACAGGATCCACCATTCACAATAGGTGATATCACAGCTCACCTTCTCCTGTACAATGACTGATAGCCTCTATATACAGTAGATAACACAGGATCCACCATTCACAATAGGTGATATCACAGCTCACCTTCTCCTGTACAATGACTGATAACTCTCTATATACAGTAGATAACACAGGATCCACCATTCACAATATGTGATATCACAGTCACCTCCTCCTCCTGTACAATGACTGATAACACCTCTATATACAGTAGATAAGACAGGATCCATCATTCACAATAGGTGATATCACAGCTCACCTCCTTCTCCTGTACAATGACTGATAACACCTCTATATACAGTAGATAACACAGGATCCACCATTCACAATAGATGATATCACAGCTCACCTCCTCCTCCTGTACAATGACTGATAACAAACCTCTATAATGCCAGTATTATAAACAACAGGATACCACCATCATCCAGTAGCTGATGTCACAGTTCCTTCCTCCTCTCTGCACCATAACCTTTGCCTAGATAAGAGCAAGAGCTGAACAAACTTTTATACAAGTCAGTAAGTCAGGGCCAGAACACTGCTGCTAATGTGCATGGGCTAAAACTAACTAATGAGCCATGCACACAGTGAACGTGTCTGTAGGACAGCGTTCACACCACCATAAGACTGAAGCACAAAAAACATAGTCAAACAAACATGAAAAAATACTTTGTTGTAAAGAAAAACATTAAAAGCAAGTGCTGGTAAAAAAGTAGTAAAAAGCAGGGTATTTAGTTGATACGTTTTTTGCAAAAAATGTACGCTGAGCTGCTCTACCTCTCCACGGTAACCATTGTCAGAGAAGTCCCAATTGATGTATTAAAAAAACCTGTCCATGTGTATTAGTACGTACATGAGCAGGGTCCAGACAGGTCCAAGGTCTGACATGGACTGAATGCAGAAAACAGCATGAGCTGCTGCAAAGAACAGGTATGAGTTTAAAGAGAACCTGTCATCCTCAAATGTTATTAACTGTAGATGTAGGGTTAATCTGTAGGTAAATAGTGTTCCATGCTGCCTGGGCACATTACTGCAAGTGCAGCTTCTAGGAGAAAATGAACTTATTTCCCCTTGGGAGCTGCTGGCTTTCAGTCATAGGGGCAGTGGCTTTAATCATGCCCCAGCATTTTGATTGACGGCTCCCTATGTGGATAGAGCACATATATGAAAAATGTGTGTCTGCCTGTGGTATTGGACTGATGTTTTTAACATTGGGTGTTTGAAGCATTTTTACATTATCAGAGGATTCTTCCAGCACCTACTTTTCTCCACTCAACTGCTTTTGGTAATAACTCTTTTGATATTCTTTTGTAGTGTGAGAGTTTAGCTTAACAAGCCTGCAATTTTACGAGAAACATAGTAATAACGTGTTTTTATATTATTATTTATGACTCCATCAAAATGGTGTTCTTCCTATTTCTATGGCTCTCTTGCAAATAATGAGTCTATGTGAAGCCAGTCGTATGCACCGACAATGAGGCAGGTTCACCAGGCAGGGTTTACTCCCCAGCACTTCCTCTCTCAGCACTCCTTGGGTATCCCATCTAAATAGGCAAAAAATGTTTTTTTGTTTTTTTTATTATTTAGATGAGTCTCCCACTAAATCCATTGACATCCTTGGAAAGAACTGAATCTAAAATATCTGTCCTATAAGTTAAAGAAAAACTTGAAACTTTGAACTCCGCATGACCGGTCGGGCTGGCTGGGGAGCAATGCGCTCCTGAACAGACACCATGGGATCATCCCTTTAATTCCTGAGCGTAAACAGCAGAGATAACAGCCATTCAATTTAGAAGTCCAAACCTTTAGGTAACATCATGATATGGCAGAAACCATGCCTCTCAGTACAATACTTGTGGAAGGGCGTTTTAAAACCCTATTCACATGTATAACATTTGTCCACTACAAATTTAAAGGGAATCTGTCAGGTCAAAAATCCATATATAACTGATATCTTCTAATTGTATCGGTGAAGCTCTTTCTATTCATGTATTTCTTTTGTTTATACTTCCCTGCTATCCTCTGTAAACTGCAAATAAAGAGATTGATTCCATCTGTCAATCACAGTGAGTGATCACTTAGTTCTCTGCTGCCCACTCCCCAGGGATGGATATTCATGTAGTGACATCACTGCACTGTCCTCCTCTGGGTCTGTACCCAGTTGTGTGTGTCGGTCCTCCATGTACAGGCACAGTCCAGAGGAGAAAGGAGGGGGCAGGAGGTGTGTGCTCTTTGCAGCTGCACATCTGACATCTTCATTGTGTGTATCTGAGGCATGCGTAGTGTGCGTTGGAGATATTTATATGTGTTTATATGAACATTTATGGATTTGCTCAGCAGATACACACATTACGTTTATGTAGGAAAACCAAAGTTCATATAAACAGAGAAATCTGTTACAGACAGCACTAACATTGCAGCACAAAACACCTCCCCCCCTCCCCCTTCAAAGGAGCCTGCAGAAGCCTGAGATTTTCAGTGTAACCAACACAGAGGGGAGGGACAGAATACCAGCTTGGATAAGCGTGGTTATTTAAAGTATAACTGTAGTTTCATAGGTAAAAAAAACAATACTGCACTGGTTGTTAATGATTGGTCACATAGCAGCTAAGATAATGCTTTTTTGTGCCATATGACTTATGTTCTCACTTTTTTCTGTGCTCCTTTATAAACAGCATTTTCTGTCTGTGTGGGCGTGGCCAGCATCTGCCCGCACTGTGTGTGTGTGTGGCCAGCATCTGCCAGTACTGTGTGTATTACCACAGCTCTGGAGAGCAGCTGGTAGTGATCTGTGCAATATGATAGTAGAAAAGGGGTTGACAGAGATGTGAGTGAGCTCTGTGGAGAAAGAGGAGTTGGACTCTTTCTGACCTTCTGACATTGCTTAGCAACTGCGCTGTAGGTTGTGATAATCTGATACATTGTCGCCTCATCAGCTGCAGTCAGCAGTGTAGACCACACCCCCTTCATCCTTATATCCGTATTCACTGGGAAGACGGATCTGAGTGATAATAAACATATGTCTGCTTCACACACAGTGCAGCGGGGACACCTTCTGAAAGGTTTATGAATGGCTTTCAATCATAATTTTGTAATGAAGTATATTACAAAGTTTATTAAAATCACTTGCTCTACATTATTATTAAATAAAAATTTATACGGCGGTTACGCTTTAAATGACATGTACATATCCGGACTATTTACTAGTCCGGTCAATTACTTTTACAGCTGAAAATAGCTGTCTGCTGGGTGTGAAGATGCTTATAGCAAGAAAATTACAAAGGGTATAGTAATGATTTTTACAGGTTTTAAAAGGCCTGCTCGAGCACTATTCAAAAGTACTATTATTATCATACTGAAATAGAGCTGACAGAGTATCTTTAATAAAAATAAGCGCAGGATAGAAGCTGTGCTGATATATGCACTAAGACAGCAGCACCCAAGATACACTGACCTCAATCCAGCCTATATTACTGGGAGAGTCACTCCCCCAAGAGAAAATGATAAAACCTGAATCAAGGTGCAAACAGTATATTAGAGGGTCTTAAAAAAGGAGTAAGGAATGAATATCATACTGATATGTTATTGATATAATATTTACATATATATATATATATATATATATATATATATATATTACTGAAAAATAGTGGTTATCTTCATCTAATAAAATTGCACTGACATTTGAAGTTTTTTTCCATGTCAAAGGTGTCGGTGTCATTTACCTTTAACATATACTCACTCTGGAAATGTGGTCCCCGCGAGCTTGTAATGGGTACAGACATGCAGCATGGGGTTATTTTTGTACAATGTAACGATCAGTTTAATTTTTATTTCATACATCAATACTGCACATGAAAATAAGGAACTTTGTAATACATCTTATTAGACAAATCTGTTGCTTATCCCTCCAGAACTGATCATTCATTCTCAAAATTCTTAGTTCATGGGTAAATGCTGTTTTTAATGACTACAGATTTTCCCATTACTAAGATAGATGACAATTGGTGCTTTTAAAATTGTAGGTAGGTGAACGCAAAGGAGAAGGGAGGAGCTAGATGCAGACACAGACATCATGCTGCTTTCTCCTAAAACCCCCTTTACAGTTCTCCATAAAACTTACATGTCATGAGTGCGCTCCATCCTGTTGTCACCTCTGGGAGACCTGAGGTCAGAAGGTCTCAGCGTTTAATTAATTAATTGCAGCTCTGCCATAGAGCCCACTTGACCATGGTTTTACTGAGGTGCGCTCCCTTCTATGCTGAAGGGGTTAAGAACCATTTCACTGAGTATTCTCTTAGTCTTCAGCTGTAGCCTGTGATAACCCTTCTCTTCCACTATATATACCATACTTTGACCTCACTATGCCGGTGAAAGAACTTGTACACCTGCCTGTGGAGGAGCTCACTGTTAATCTGCAGTCTTTGCTTTTATAGCAGCAAAGCTTCTATTTGGAGAACCTCTGGAACCCTGCTATACCTGTTGCCTTGCCTGGGTATGTGTGTTTCCTTGCTCTCCATCCGAGTTGGGCCGGCAGGGAAGGGGTTACTCGGAACCGGGACGGTGGCTTCGGTGAGGGATCACGGCTGGTCGGGTCCTGGTTCTGTGTCCTGGGCACTCAATTGGCTGATGGGGATGAGGGGGAACTTGGGGATAGGGAAACGTGACGCCACCTGTGGTACCTGGTAACGTGGTTACCAGCGCTGCAGCCGGCCGCTGAGGTGATGGTGAAGCAGCTTTGGTAGTACAGCTCCCCACAGGCGGAGCTTTACCTCAGGGCAGCGGGGAGGATGAGAGGAGTCGTAGTCCTTGGCTCTTTGGTGCTGCAGAGGCCTTTCGGGCGACGAATAATTGATGTCAGAGACCAGATTAGCTCAAACTGTTCTTTACTGGTACCAAGTGGATAAGGTACACGGTACAGTCTGATTCACCAGGGGTTGTAGCTGCGGATTTAGGAGGCTTTTGCAGAGTCTGTCAGAGATGTCCCTCCGATTACTTTCCTTAGAAGGCATGTGAAACTCTCCACAGCTCATCAGGTAGCGAGGCCCAAGCAGTTCATCTCCAAGTTCTTTGGTTAGGGATATTCCTATCTGTGCTGGTGCCTTTAGGGACTGTGCAGTTGGAGTACCAGTCTGTACAGGAATCAGCAGGGTGGAGGTGCGGCAACAGAGAGACTGTGATCCTCCTCGTAAGTATGCGAGACACTGCCATCTCTGATCTCCATAATATATCATTCTGTTTTCACTAAAGACAGCTTTTACACAGAAATTGAGAATGTTGAGAATAAATGATCAGTCCAGGAGGATAAAGAATATATACTGCATATATAAAATATACTGCAAAGTTGTTTATTTTTATGTGTACTGTTGATTTATGGGCTTTTCGGTGTCCCTGTCTGTTGCCGTCATTGTTCTTTTCCATTTTTGAACACCACAGAGTTATGAAATGTTTAAGCAACATGCAGATGTTGTGGAAAATCTGCAAATCAATAAAATTGCACTGTTTCAGTTTGCAATCTTTATGCCTTTATTTTTAGACCACCTAATAGGTAATTTACTCTGAGGTCCAAGTTTCAAATTCTTCTCATGTTGGAGTGTCGGTCACTGTAATACAGGCTCTGTGTTTATCTCTCTTCATTAGCTCATATATCAACACATCTTCTTTCCTGCGCTTATTTCTTCTTTATGTGGTTTCCTCCTCCAAAATATCTAAATATGGTTTATGGCAGGGGTGGGGAATCCCAGGCCTCAAGAGCGGCACACAGTGCATGTTTTCAGGATTTCCTTAGTATTGCACAGGGATTGGAATTATCACCAGTGCAGGTGATTATATTATCACCTGTGCAATACTAAGGAAATCCAAAAAACCTGACCTGTAGGCGGCTCTCGAGGCCTGCAGTTCCCTACCCCTGGTTTATGGGATGTAATTTGCCAAATACTGGTTTACTGGGAAAGTGTGATTTCCCTTTTCATCTCCTACTGACTCAAATTGAAAAATATTGCCTGAATCCAAACATTCCTTAACCAAGAATCTACGAAAACACTAGTACATGCCCTCATCATCTCCCACCTTGACTACTACAACGTCCTGCTCTCTGGCCTCCCTTCCAACACTCTCGCACCCCTCCAATCTATTCTAAACTCTGCTGCCCGAATAATCCACCTGTCTCCTCGCGATTCCCCAGTCTCTCCTCTCTGTCAATTCCTTCACTGGCTCCTCATTGCCTAAAGACTCCAGTTCAAAACCCTAACCATGACATGCAAAGCAATCCACAACCTGTCTCCTTCGTACACCTGTGACATGGTTACCCAGTTGTGTGGTGCACATAACTTCGGATCCTAACAAGATTTCCTTCTCTACTCCACTCTTCTCACTATTACATACAAGACTTTTCCTGTGCATCCACCATACTCTGGGACTCTCTGCCCCAACACATTAGACTTTCACCCATCATAGAAATCTTTAAAAGGAACCTGAAGACTTACCTCTTATGACAAGCCCACAACCTGCATCAACCATCGCTTATCTATACCTATATATGACCAGCTCTAACCTTACCTTGTGTATTATCACCCATTCCTTGTAGATTGTGAACCCTCGTGGGCAGGGTCCTCGCTCCTCACCTACTGTATCCTCACCCATCCCTTGTAGACTGTGAGCCCTCACAGGTAGGGTCTTCTCCCCTCCCCCACTGTATCCTCACCCATCCCTTATAGACTATGTGCCCTTGTGGACAGGGTCCTCTTTCCCCACCTACTGTATCCTCATTCATCCCTTGTAGACTGTGAGCCCTTGCAAGCAGGGTCCTCTCTCCTCATCTACTGTATCGTCACATGTCTCTTCTAGACTGTGAGCCCTTGTGGGCAGGATCCTCTCTCCTCACCTACTGTATCTTCACCCCTCCCTTGTAGACAGTGATCCCTCGCAGGCAGGGTCCTTTGTCCTCATCTACTGTATACTCACCCATCCCTTGTAGATAGTGAGCTATGGGGGAAGGGCCCTCTCTCATCTACTATATCCTCATCATCCCTTGTAGCTTGTGAGCCCACACAAGCAGGGTTCTCTCTCCTCACCCACTGTATTCTCACCCATCCCTTGTAGATTGTGAGCCCTCATGGGCAGGGTCCTCGATCCTCATCTACTGCATCCTCACCCATCCCTTGCAGCCTGTTAGCCCTCGCGGGCGGTGTCCTCTCTCCTCATCTACTGTCTTCTCACCCATCCCTTTTTTACTGTGAGCCCTCGTTGGCAGGTCCTCTCTCCTCATCTACTATATTCTCAAACATCCCTTATAGACTTAGCCCTCATGGGCAGAATCCTCTCTCCTCACCTACTGTAGCTTCACCCATCCCTTGTAGACTGTGAGCCCTCCTGGGCAGAGTTCTCTCCCCTCACCTACTATATCCTCACCATCCCTTGTAGACTGTGAGCCCTCGCAGGCAGGGTCCTCTGTCCTCATCTACTGTATCCTCACCCATCCCTTGTAGGCTGAGTCCTCGCAGGCAGGGTCTTCGCTCCTACTGTACCAGTCTGTGCCTTGTAATATTCATGATTATTGTACTTGTTTTAATTACGTATACTCTTTTTCATATGTAAAGCACCATGTAATAAATGGAGCAATAATAATAAACTATTAATACTGTAGGAGTGATAACTCGGCCCCTCAATAATCACAAGTGTGGGGGTCCGGGGGCGTGGCCTAGGAGCTCATGAAGCCAGACGTGTCTCTCTGAGCTCCTGCAACTTACCGGGCTAACGGCACTCTACAGATCTCCCACAGCCTTCAAACCTATCTAATCCGGTGGCGGAACCTCTCCAGTCCCCCCAGGTATGCCCAGGAATTCCTCTAAGCAGCGGGCTGCTGCAAAAAAGGTCACGGACTTTTTCGGCCCTGATCAGCCCCAGCACTCTCAACCCAAAATGGCGCCGGCTCCTAGCTCTCCTCCCTCCCGCTCCCGCATGCATCGCAGCTGCGATGTGAACGCAGACAGCGACGCCGACGATGACGCTCCGGCGTCGCGGAGAGAGCTTAGAGACCTTTTGGGATCGCTCAGGCGTTCCCTTCAAGACGACATGAGGGGCATGATGGAGGATATGCGCAAAGATCTCTCCTCATTAGGAGAGCGAACAGACCACATAGAAGACAAAATGGCGGAGTACGCAGATGCCCACAACGAACTGGCGACTGACTACGGCTTGATAGCAGATGAACTAAAACAGGCCCAACTGAGGATCTGCAGTTTGGAGGATAAATCTAGGAGAGGAAACGTCAGGCTCCGTGGGATCCCTGAGGCGCAAGACCAGGAAGACATACAGGAGGTAATTCATAACCTACTGCCCCAACTGCTGCCAGATATACAGAAGGAGGAGATGGCCTTCGACAGGGCATACAGGATCCCCAAGCCAGCGCATGTAAACAAGGCGCTCCCCAGAGACATCCTAGTTCAACTCGCTAAGCCGGCTGTGGCTGATGCGGTCCTACAGGCCATGAGGAAGAATCCTACATTAAATCCTCCTTTCACAGGAATCTCCATTTTCCCGGATCTGTCCGCCGGTACACTTGCCAGACGACGTGAGTTTGCCCCTTACTGCAAAACCTTACGAGATCACGGCATTATGTACTCCTGGGGCACGCCGGTACACGTCCGATTCCGCTACAAAGGTGCGACGCAGATTTTCCGCTCTCCTAGCCACCTAAGGAGGGCCCTTAAGGAGTGGGGACTTTCCCAGGATTCCAGCTCTACACCTCCTCGCTCCAGCCCCAGCTCTAACAAGACTCCACGTACGATCTCCAAGGAGTGGAAAAAAGCTGTGTGACTCTGACTAAACTGCAATGCCCGGTGGTTGTGGCTTTTAGGGCCCGGTTTTGGTCCTTGGTTCGGACTTCGCCGGTTCCCTGTTATTGTTCTTTTTCGGATCGCCGGCGGTTCGAGAACTCTGCCCCCTGAGTGTGTTTTAGTCACTCCTCAAAGGTGTAAAAACCTCTGGACTCCAATGTTTGGATTCTCCCTCGTATGGGATTTTTTGATTCTTTATGTTTTTTTCTGCCCCTTTTTGCCCTTTTCCTTTTAACCTCATTTTTCGGCCCTGCCACACTCCAAATTTTATGGCAAGGGTACCACCTAGTTTACCCACTTCCCTCTTTCCCCCACTCCTCCTCCCCTTCCAGCCTTCAGGTCCCTTTATTAATGCATTTCCTATGGCTAACTGTTGTGCTTCTGATTATTTCTACTGTAAATGTTATCTGATATCATGAGTATTAACGTTTTATCATTAAATGTCAACGGCCTTAACTCGCCCGTTAAGCGATCAATGGCCTTGCGGCAGTTCGGTAGATCCGGGAGTGATGTAATCTTTATCCAAGAAACTCACCTGCTTGCAGCAGACAATTTTAGATTGCAGAATAAAACTTTTCCCACCCAATTTTTTGCCAACTGCCCTTTGAAAAAAGCAGGAGTGGCGATCCTCATTAGGCATACGGTCTCCTTTCAGCTGATCAACTCCTTCTCAGATACAGAGGGGAGATACCTAATCCTCTCATGCCAGATTAATGGGGTTCCCTATGTTCTAGTCTCCATGTATGCTCCTAATGTGGGACAAAAATCATTTCTATCCTCACTCCTGGATCGACCTGAGCTTAATGGCCGCTGCCGCACAATAATAGGTGGCGACTTTAACATGCCCATGAACAAGTCCCTAGACTGCTCTGATGTGTCCACCCCAAGGGGCGAGATGGGCTCCCTGGTGATGGAATACGGCTTCCATGATATCTGGCGTTACTTCCATGGTGAGGAACGCGATTATACATTTCTATCCCCTCGCTACAGAACATACAGCAGAATTGATTATATATTGGTTAATGATGCCTTATTACAAGAATGCACTGCCGCCTCCATCGATAACATCACCTGGTCAGACCATGCACCCACCTCCCTACAGCTAACAAACCCCATGGCGGTCAGATCTCCCTTTATCTGGAAGCTTAATCCCCACCTCCTAACTGACCCTCAAATATCAGAGGACATTACCAACCAACTGACCGAATTTTTCTCCCTGAATGATAACGGGGCGGTGCGAGATGATTCCCTCTGGTTCTCCCACAAGGCTGTGTTACGGGGCCTACTAATTAAAACAGCTTCCTTTGTAAAGAAACAACGCACAGCGGAATTAGATGCTGCTCTCCGCTCATTAAGATCCCTGGAGGAACGACACAAACAATGTCCTTCCCCCGCAGCCTTGTCATCACTTCTGGAGGCGAGGACTCATTTACGCGCCTTGCTCCTACATAAAACTGAAAACCACCTTAAGTCCCTTCATGCAAAATTTTATGGTATGGGCGACAGGGCCGGGGCACTGCTGGCCAGGCGGGTGAGAAAGAAAGTGGCACGGTCCAGGATCTCTCATCTTACCGCCCCTTCAGGTCGTCGGATCCAACACCCCATTAGGATAGCTGAAGAATTCGGTCACTACTATAAATCACTGTATAACTTGAAGTCAGACCCCAATACACCACAACCCAACCCTGAAAATATTACAGCGTTTCTTGATAAGATAACTTTACCTAAGCTGTCTCAACAGCACCTGGCTCTTCTAGACACCCCCATAACCATCACAGAAATAACGCAAATAATAAAAACTGCCAAAAAACATTCTGCCCCTGGTCCTGACGGTTATCCGTTTTCCTACTACGCACAATTTGCCACCGTCCTTTCCCCATTTTTACTCAGACTCTTTGAGTGCTGGAGGTCCAAGGGAGAGGTGGGTCGGGAGGGTTTAGAGGCGATTATCTCCACAATACCTAAACCGGGGAGGTCCCCTGACACTCCCGGAAATTTCCGCCCAATAGCACTACTAAATTGCGACACAAAAATTTATGCCAAAATATGGGCAAATAGGCTTATGGAAATGCTACCAAACCTCATAGATCCCGACCAGGTTGGTTTTGTCCCGGGCAGGCAGTCTCGTGACGGAACCAGACGCTTAATCAATATCCTGGACGTTCTGGGGAGGTCCGGGGCCCCCGGTGTTCTCCTGTCGCTAGATGCCGAAAAAGCATTCGACAGGATTCACTGGGGGTACATTGGAGAGGTGCTTGACAAATTTGGCATAACGGGCCAGGTCAAGGCGGCCATTATGGCCCTATACTCTCTTCCCTCTGCTTCTGTCCGAGCCTCGGGTTTTCTTTCCAGCAACTTTAACATCACCAATGGGACCCCGCAGGGTTGCCCTCTTTCCCCCTTGATATTTGCACTTGCAATGGAACCCCTGGCTGCAGCTGTAAGGGCCAATCCAAATATTCACGGTATCAACATAGGGGGACGGGAACATAAAATTGGACTATATGCGGATGACGTGGTTTTCTCGTGCACGGACGTCTCGGACTCTCTGGGCGAAATTATGGCCCTGCTTAAGGAGTTTTCCGAGGTGTCCTTCTACAAGCTAAACATGTCCAAATCCATGCTGTTCCCTGTTAATATACCAGCCTGTGTCCAGGTCCAACTTCAACAACAATTTGCATTCTCATGGTCCCCTAATGACTTTATTTATCTTGGGATTTATGTCTGCCACCTGCATTCTATAGTTAAGCAAAACTTTGACAGATTACATAGACAAATCTCACAGGAGCTGGACAGGATCTCCCCGCTGGTCCTCTCCTGGATTGCCCGCATACACATCATTAAAATGACAATTTTACCAAAATTAATATACCTCTTCCGTTGTCTACCCATCCTATTCCCACGTGCGTGTATTTCCAGCTTTCAACGTTTAATCAATTCATTCATTTGGAACAAGAAGCCCCCACGTATCGCCCACAAAGTGATGGTTCTCCCGAGTGCTGCGGGGGGTCTAGGAGTCCCGGATATACTAACATATTATAGAGCTACCCATCTGGAGTATGCGAAGATCTGGTGGTCCGGGACTGTGTCCCCGATACCTTGGCTACAGATTGAGGCATCTTATGCCCCTTCTGGGTCTCTTCGCATCCTGTTAGAACTGGGACTGCTCCGGCCCTCTCCCCTCGGCGGCCTTTTGAGATCCATGATTGCCCTATTAAAAGTTTGGTCTTCCATGAGCCACCCTTATTTCACCTTTTTACTTAGGTACATCTCTCTTGATGCTTTAGAACATGCTATACCTGATCTATCCCTACTTAGGTGGAAAACTCTAAATATACGAACACTATATGACCTTTATAACAAGTCGGGACTTCGTCCCTTCTCTGAACTACACACCCTATTCACTCTCCCGAATAAGGTATTCTACCAATACCTACAGATTCGACATTTCCTAACTCAGTGTCATATCCCATCTTGGGACAGCCTCCACCTACGTGAACACTTACAAAGATACTTTAAACCCCAATGTTCCGCTACTCACGGAGTCTCTCTCATCTACAGGACCTTGTTGGTCTCCGCGGATCAGCATAAACTCCCATATATGAAGATCTGGGAGCGCAGGCTCACCTTCTCGGCCCCTCTGGACTCATGGCTCAGGGCCGCAACCCACACTTCCAAATATTCATCCTGTATCTTACATCTAGAACAGGCAAAGAAAATCCAGATGAACTGGTACCTGTCTCCTCTCAGGCTCGCACAAATTCAGCGATCCTCTGACTCATTATGCTGGAAGTGCGGCCTGGAGACCGGTTCTATGGAACATGTGTGGTGGCTCTGCCCCAGGGTTCGGAGGTTCTGGAGTATGGTTGAATCACTAATAGTGGAGGTGGTCGGGCTCCCACTCACTTTAGATGGTCCTACAGCACTACTAGGCCTGGGTCTGGAAAGTATTCCCAGACTAGTCCGCCCTATTGTAACCAATATAATAATAGCAGCCAGACTATGTCTAACCAAACATTGGAAACTGACCACGACTCCCTCTAGAGCAGAACTAGTATCTCGAATTGAACTCCACTTCCAACATGAATCTACCCTAGCCCATGACTTGGCCATAAAAACTAAAAGATTATGCTGGTGGGACCCTTGGTTGACCTCCACCGCTAAGCCCTAATCCTGTATAACCAGGCCCCCTTTGGGAATGCAGGGACTCTTTAGCGGACATCTCTGACTTATTTGTTACCTTTAATTTATTAACATCTCATCTGTATACCATTATATACTGTTTACTGTCTTATATGTTATAATGTTATTGTACGCTTGATATCCTACACCTTCATAGGATTTTTTTTTTTTTTTTTTTTTATATAAAAATTTTTCTCATCATAACTGATTGGACCTTACCCCCATTCCTCCCCACCACCCTCCCTTTCCCCCTGTTAATTTCTTTTTGTGCGATTGCTTATTTTCTTCTCTTATACGGGGTATACCCCCTATGTTGTATATTTGTCAAATAATTAATAAAATATAAGTGATTTAAAAAAACAAGTGTGGGGGTCCCACACATGTAGATGGACTGCTATTGTGCAATCACTTCTATGTAACTGGTAGAATAGCCATTCTGCCAGTTCCATATAAGTGAATCAAGAGTCAATAAACTTTCTGGTTTGGGTCCCAAAGTTCGAACTTCAGCTATAACACATTCATCACCTATTCCCCCCCGATAGGTGACAAATATTGTTTATGGGGGGACCTTTAAATATTTAGAAGTATAGATTTTATAAACTGAGTTTAGGAGAAATGCATAACACATAATGAGATACTGTAATCAGTAATCATTTTTCTTTTACCCAGAGATTTGTCTTTTCTGCATAGAGACAACAATGCAATAAATATGATAATATGAAAATCCACCTTCACCCTGCCTGTATATTTTTGCATGGTGAAGATACATTTACTGATACATTATTATGCATTACATTCTTGGCAACAAACCATGCAGACTCATGGTTCTCATAATCGACAAAAAAAATCAATTGATAACAGAAAAAAGGAGAAAAATGAAAATCTAAAACTCAATAACATACTGAAATGCGAGAAACAAAAACTGTAAAAAATATCATATTCATGCCTACCATCAGAGTTTCCGGCTGTAGGATTGTTCTCCGATAGATGGGTCTGTTGTTGTGGTGTTAATTCCCTGACTACCATCTGCACCCAGTGCACTTTTCCATCCGAATTTGTAGATGATATCCAAGGACAATGTGTATCAAAGTCACAGGATTCACCTGTGATATGAAAATGGAAATTTGTGAGCGACAAAAGGTACAGATCAGAGGAAAACCTATTGACTTTTATTAGTAAAATTCAGAAATATTTACAGAGCAAAAAAACAAAGGGAACACTTAATGGAGTCATCTGATTCCACCCATTTCTGTGCCAAGAGGTGAATGAGGATGATGCAATGATAGTCCTACGCGCAGCTGAAACCCCACAAAATGACTGTGCCACAATTGTCTCTAGTGCCTTGTACCCGAGTCCCATTTGCTTGGTGAGACTCATACTTTCTTTTGGTTCATCAAGGGTTAAATGTCAGTTTTCCTGCAGTAGCTTCTCCTCATGTGTTTAAGGCTGGTGACCACATCCTTCCCCTTTAAATAGCTCCATGCTCCACCAGAAGGTGCCGGTGATAGAAAACCCACACCCTATGACAAGCCACAGAGGAGGAAGGTTGTGCCACCACAGGTGCCCATGCCATTCTGTATCCTAGCTGGTGAAGGCTGCAGTCCTGGTGTCTGACTGTAGCCATGACGTTGGTGTCACATCCTTTGGTGTTTCCTCCTGTGTGTTTTCCTTGCCTAAGGATTCATTAGCACAGCAGTGGGACTTGTGCTCTCATCGGCCAGCTCATTAATGAGGGATGATGTAAGGTCAAGCGAGGGACTAGGTATCCCGCGTGAAAGAACCCGTATAGGGATGATAGGGAGATCAGGTTGCAGCCTCAGGTGAGTGCACGAGGTGTCTCATTCCCCACTCTGAGCCCTCCCTTGTTATTGTGTCACCGGCATTCCCTTGTTTGTGACAGCACACGTCGGAGGTTTCCTTGGTTTCTGGAGGAAATCAGGTAATCACGGCGTGACCGACTGATGTGTATGTTCCTAACCAAATTGTCAGAAGCACAATCTGTTATGGAAATGATTGCAGATCTAAAAGACGTCTCATAATAATTATCATAATGAATACTGAACCAATCTAACACCTCTACATGATCCTATGCAGCTGACCCCCTCCTTTGGAAATAGGTAATTAAAAAGATTCTTTGAATGGGCAGCAGATGCAATCTAATCTCAGTGTGAACAGAAAACTAGAGTACATTCAAATCTTATATTTCCCATACAGAAATTATGAATTGATGTCTCATAAAAGGTGCTGCTTTAAAAGATGTGAAAGTTATATTTTCAGCATCGTGATTATGAGGAGGAAAACTTGCATATTTTTATATAATTGTACAATCAGCCTATCGGTTAGATGAAAGATGCTATCTATGCCATGTCTCCTATCTATGAAAAGATACAAATTTGATAGGAAAGATGATGGTAATATCTTCTGCCTGAGACCTCCAAGGGCAAAGATATCATAGAAGTTGGAAATCTCATTATTTTCTAAGACTAAAAGGCATCCTATAGTTCACTGAAGTCCAGCCCTGTGATGAGTCACTAAAGGGGAGGTATGTGGGTGTAACCTGTGTTAATTAAAGTCAAGACCTTTCCCCATGCCTGTGCATTACAATACTTTGCTCTTCCCTCAGCAGAAGTGCGAGTGTGCAGGAGAGCAGTGGAGGAGACTGTGTGTGAATAATGTAGGACAAATCACCCACACAAAGCAGAGAAGGAGGATGGAGACCAGAAGAGGAGAGAAGGCATCGGACCAAGACCAGTGACACCAGTTGGACCAGACTGCACCGCAGATGATTATAATAAAAGTTTTTTTTTTACATTATACAGATTGGCCTGGGGACTTATATACAATATTCTAGAATATTGTATATAAAGGCTTACTGGTGGTGGACACAGCTTATATGCTAAAAATGTTGTGACAGGTTCCCTTTAAGTTAGTCTGATATGACTTATTAGTTAGAATCCCATGCTGGTGTGTCGTTGTAAGGGCT